>QANU01002056.1:28221-138034 GCA_003254905.1 Nissolia schottii
TTTTTCACTTAAAGTTGATCGTTAATTTAATGTATTTTGATATAAATTATATCTAAATAAATTAAGTTAATGATAAATTTAATAATAAAAAATGGTTAATTATTATACATGAAATAGAGTATCATTTTATGTTATTTAGACTTAAACTCTAAAGTCTAAATACATTAACCCAATGATAAACTTAAAGGTAAAAAATGATCAATTATTATAAAAAAGGATGGACTATTATCCTTATGTGCTTATTTAGACTTATTTAATTTATCACATCGTACTAATTTATGTATTAATTATTATATTAATGAAATTTTATTTTATTAAATTTCATTGAATAAAAACTAAAGTTAACACATTATAACTTACTAAATGAATCCACATAAAAAAAAATTGTTAGCTCGACATGTGCATTATACTCGACAAAATAATATTGCATTTTCATTTTCAATTATTTTCTCTCTCCTCCATATTTATCTCTTTCATTGAGCATGATTCGAGTATTGTTTTTTCCATTCTCGAGAGTAGAATAATAAAAAAAATTATCATTTTCTAGAATATTATTATTATACATAATATATAGTAATCGAATTAAGAAGAAAAGATTTATTAACAAAAAAAAATGGAAAAAAGATAAAGCTATCTAATGAATCGTTATACATTTCAATTTGAATTAGGAATTTGGCCGAAGTTGTTTTCATAAATCCAAATAACATTTCACTTCTCACACTCGGATTAGGTTTCCCCGTCCATGTTTTTAATTTCTCGCTTCAGAATTTGTTACATCATATTAGTTACTTATTTATATCTATTTATTGTGTAAATTACTAAACTCCACTTATTTACCGTTTTGATCGAGTCTTTTGACACATCTCAATAGAAAGTAAATAATGGGACTAGCTTAAAATAAAAGAAACTACTTGAACAAACCCAAACCAATGCCAAGTGTTACACCAAATCTAGCTAGCTACAAAAATATTATTTGTACATCTTAAAAGTTGATACCATGTATGTATCACACAAAAAAATAAATATTACAAAACATATAAATATATATTATCATTGGGCATTTATGCGTCCACAAACAAGCGTGTGTTTAATATTGTTCGTTTATGCTTTTGAGAATATTTGTTTCTCTATTTTGTACAAACACACATGTGTTTAATATTGCCCATTTATGTGTTTGATAATATTTTTTTATATGTTTTGTAATGTTTATCTATTTGTTTTGCAATGTTTATCTCTCTGTGTGAAGTACACAGAGTGTCAATTTTTGAGGTGTATAAATAGCTGAATTGATCAAACTATGATTCCTAAATCCCGCAAGTTGAAACCATATGCTTCTTTATCTTGAGAAATGATATACAATTATCTTGAACAATTCTTAAACAACTACACTTATTAATGTGTAGAATCCACGAGAATGGAGTCACCATGGGCTCAAAACTTTGTTGGTATGGTTTACATAATTACTACTTATTACCGCATTCCAAACACTATAAACCGCACAACCAAATACAGCCTTAAAAACGGGACCCAAATTTTCCGAGGTCATCCAAGCAAAGTAAAGCATAGAAAATCACATGGCCCTGGCCATTAAAAAAAATATGGATCGTGTGGTCAATGGGCACTAAATTTGTGAACCATTACGTACTAGTTTACCAACTTTGGCTCTTGAATACAACCAAGAGATATGACCCCCTCTTCCTAATCTTACTTTAGAATCAAAGAAGCGAAGTTTAAGCGCATGTAGATGTAACTCTCATTACATCATTCGCATAACACGGATGTCATTAGCCTTAAGCCCCTTAACCTCAATTCAGTTTCTTTCAACCCCTTTAAAAATAAAGAATGAGACCGTGGGCGAATCAAATCAACCTATCGTCACATCACCGAGTTTCTTTCAATCCCTCTCCCATCATCCATCGATTGTCAAGGCCCCATCATCAAAGACAAATACAATGACCACACGCTAGTCAATAGATAGCATGCTCCATAGTAACTACTCTTCGTTATGAACGAGTGTCCATTTTTTATTTTAAAATTTATCAAAAAATTGTTATTTTATGGGTTTAAATGGAACATTTTGTAAGATTATGAGTGAAAAATATCACTTACAAATATATGGTTTTAGATCTAAAATAACTCTTTTGGCGATTTCATATTTTTTTTTAAAAAAAATTAACAAATGCTACGTCCCTCGTTGCTTATTGACACAACAACGATAGTGGCTGACCAATTTTAAAATTGCCATCCCCTTTTGGTGATTTCATGTTTTTTTTGAAAAATTAATAGCAATTGACAAGTCTTGAAATTGCTAGGCAGAGTGACAATTTCAACCCTCATTCCAGTGTCAAAAATCTCATACGAGGCAACCTGAAATCGCTTGACATTATGGCAATTTTAAATATATCTTAAAAAGGTTCCACGACCTTTCCTCTCCGTATACCAAGCTCTAGGAACCAAATTGATGCACACCACATCCAACATTCTATTCTTTTGTATTTTTCTCATTCTTGTGTGCACTTTCTCTCATTCTATGTTATTTATTTCTTCTCATTATATCTCAAAATTATCTTTGTTTAGAAAAAATAAAACTATCAGTCAGGAATATATTGCCACTTTTATTGTTTATATGGTTTTGTAGTAATGTCTAGTATTGAAGGTGTTGAGTTTATTAGGAGCACGATGCATAATTAGTTGTACTTTTGATCGCCTATGTTATTTTTGGATTTGTATGGTGCAATTTCTTCTCATTTTCATATGAGAATAGAGAGAATAAGATATAAAACTCTAATATCTTTTATTAATGGGTTAATTAAATATTGACTTGTTATGATATTGAATGACCTCTAAGAACAATAGATGTTTTCTTGACATGAAAATTATAAGAGACATCTGTTACGGGAGTCATCTCTTGGGCCAGCTACAGTCACGGCCCAAACCATGGCAGCAGCCTACACAACGACACACACGAGAGGACCATTGGTGGACTCACTGCACTTGATCACTAACACACCTAACAATAAGTTAATTGTTAGTTAGAAGAGTTTTGAGTTGTACATTACAAATGGTGACTAATTAATTTGTTTATTATGATTTATAAACAAAATTTACTTTAATTTTGTTTATGATAACAAATATATCAAATAAAAAGCATAAGACTATATCAAATACAATACATAGAGGAAAGGAAAATTTAATCTCAAATGTTGCAAAGGAGAAGTTACTGGTTTCAAATGATAGCAGATACATTTTGATTCTCAATGGCCGTTCAACATTTGACAGTTATAATACAAATAGATCTACAATATCAAATGTTAAATTAAGGTACGTAATCATCTTATAGTTTTTTTTTTTTAATTTACTGACTTTATATATGTATACAATATTATTTTCATACTATTATGTCATTTCATTTATTGATTATTACCTTAAAAATAGTTGTCAATCAATCAAGTCTGGGAAGCATTTGATCCAAAGCTTAGCAATAATACAATCTATAGTAACAAGTGGTTTAACATTATTCAATAATTCAGAGACTTGTATTGGAGAATTGTCTAACAAAGAAACAAGAACTTCACAAATACTGAATGTGATATTTATAATGATTGTGAAGGTACTTCCCATTTATTTTAATGTGTGTGTGTGTTAAATGGTTTTGATGACATGATTATAGGACAATATGTTGAAGCATATTCGAGTCCTGAAGAAAATGATGATTGGGATTTTATCGTACCCTCAAATTTGATTGTAGAAAAATGCACTTTTTATACTGTACTCACATATATCTTTTACTAATAAATACTCAAATTTTATTCCAATATGTTTTCATTTTATGTTTTGTGTATGTTATAGATACATGTTATGTTCTCTCATGCACAAATGTGACTTTTTGAAAGGCTTGGAAAGAGCAAAAAATTGAGGACTCCAATTTTTTCATTATGCTGCAAGGAGGGGAAAGTACAGTTGCCTATTTTACTGCACCCTCCTCACATTTTGCAGGACTTACACACAAATAATGATGACAGAAGTAAACATTTCATTAAAAATATTCAAGCTTTTAATATAATGTTTCATTCAAGTTAATGGCTAGTAAGGTTGATCACACAATCAATAATGGCAGAGCTCCTCTTATATTTCATTTAGGAGGTCAAAATTACCATTCTATTGGTAGTCATACCTCCTGCCAATGTCAAACCGAGATTTGGACAATTATATATATATGTGTGTGTGTGTGTGTGTGTGTGTGTGTGTGGCATAGATAACAAAGTGAAAAATAGAATAATTACATTAAGGTACATTTTCTAAATCTTGTATGACCTTTAATTTTTCTAATTTTTTTTAATTAAAGTTATATTATTCATGTTTAGGAAGCAATATGATATTTTACCAATGGACCGTGAAATTGTTGATGCATTGAAAGATATGCTTGATGAGCACCACGTTTTAGCTAAATCCTTTCGATATGCTCGAGATAGATACGTAGAAGGAGTATTTTTTTTTTTTTACTTAAGTGAAGCTTAAATTAATTAGGAAAAGGAACACAAATGGGAGACAATATAATTTGCCTATTGTCTCTGAAGATGTTGCTTTAGTTGTGGGTGATATTGATAAAAATGCTGCAAAAACAGATGAAATAATTGAAACACAATCAAAATTGTTGAAGAGGATAGATGTTCTACATCCCATGTATCTAGTCCTGCAAAACTCATTATTATTTCCATATGGAGAAGATGGTTGTAGGCTAGATATATATGCCAAGAATAAAATCCCCAAAGAAGAGCTATATATGAGGATATAACAAAAAGAATGAGCTTGAGAGAGTACTTTGCATATAGACTTGAAGATAGAGTTGATGAGTCTAACATTATACTACAATCAACAAGATTGTTCCAGCAGTTTTTGGTTGGTAGATATACAATGGTTGAATAAGAGAGGATCAGATTTGTCAAAAAAAAGAAAAAAAAAATCAACCAAAGTTGCGAGTTCATTTATACAAGGGATTGCATGAATGCTTGGTTAGGGGAGAAACAAATATTGCAGTTACAAGTTAAAGAATAATATTGCCAAGTTCTTTTACAGGAGGGCCAAGGTATATGTTCAACAATTGGAAGGACACCTTTGCCATATGCAAACATGTTGAATATCCAAGCTTTTTCATCACAATCACATGCAATCCAGAATGGAAAAATATAAAAAGAGTTGTTGTAGACAGGGGGCTAAATACTAAGGATAGACCTGATATTTTATGTAGAGTTTTCAAAATAAACCTTGATGAATTAATTTCAGACTTGAAGAAAGAACGGGTTTCTGGTAGGATAAATGTATTAAGTATTATTTTTACTAAGCATTTGTTTAATATCTATTACTTAATTATTAATTTCTATTTACTTTATAATATTTTATTTTTACAAATGTTTTTACTATCGAATTCAAAAAGAGAGGACTCCCACATGCTCACATTTTTCTTTTCATGCATCTAAAATCAAGGCCCTGATCTCCTGATAATATAAATTAGTGACCCTAGCCATTAATTAGCTCAATAGTTTACTACTTAATACATGCATTAGGATAATTGTGTGGGTTTGACTATGAATCCACTCGAGTCTAGAGTAGATGAGTCATTAATCATAGTGTTATTCTCATCTCTTATTTTTCTTATCTTTTGTTTAATTGTTTATTTTATCATTATTGCTATCAGTTCAATTTAGTAATTTATTAATTAAATTCAAACATGTAATATTCTCTTCGTAGGTTCAACAACTCAAGTATTTATACTCATTATTACTTGTAGGAACTAGTGCACTTGCTAATGTTGCAAAATTCAAATCAATGAAATCTATAATATTACACTTGCATATATAGAGTTATTACAATCAAATGGAAGGTCATTAAAAGAATACTTTGATATGTTTTCCCTTCTAAAGATTTACTGTTTGAAATAGAAGATAGATTAATCAGGGAAGAGTTGAATTTCGATAGACAAGTTTTATCGAATCATTAATTGTCTGATTACTTAAAAAACATTACAAATGACCAGAAAGCAACTATGATGAACTAACGAAAGCTGTCTATGGTAATGAGGATGGATTCTTTTTTCGATACGGATATAGTGGTATAGGTAAAACATACTTATGGAACACTTTGTCAGTTTCGATACGATCAAAGGGTGATTTTGTTTAATGTTGCTTCGAGTGAAATCACTTCATTATTGTTACCAAATGGTACAACAATTCATTTTAGGTCTAACTTCTAAGATTCCTCTTAATAACGATAGGGATTCCATAAGCAGCGTTAAACAGGGTAGTCCTCATGCTAGATTATTGGGAAAGGCAAAATTAATCATATGGGATGAGGCACAAATGTTGAGTAAGTAGTGCTATGAAGTATTAAGAAAATTAGGCAAATGCTTGAAAGATGTCCTTAGGTTTTCTTCATCTTACCATCCAAAGTTGCCATTTGGGGGAAAAGTAGTAGTTTTGGGTGGATATTTTAGACAAATTCTACCAATTATATAGATAGATTCAAGAGAAGAAATAATTCAAGCATTTGTGAACTCATCATTTTTGTGGCCTTTTTTTTGTAAAGTACTACAATTGTTGAAAAACATGAGGCTAAAACTGGTGATAATGGTGTTGATAATGATAACATAAAGAAATTTAGCCAGTGGTTATTGTAGGTTGGAATGACAATGCTAGGGATTCAAATGACGAAGAGGCAAAAGTTGAGATTACAAGTGATATGCTTATAAACAAAAATAAAACTTCTTTTGACAAATTGATGCATTTTGTTTATCCAGACATTATGAAAAACTGGTCAAATAATGGATATTTCAAGAAAAGGACGATTCTTCTTGCACCTACTTTAGAAATTGTTTCTTATGTCAACAACTACATCATATCTAAGCTTCGCAGTGATGAAAATGTGTATTTAAGTTCTGACACAATAAGTTGAAGAAGGAAACATGGAAGATGAACTAGATGCTTTTACTCCTGAAATCCTAAATGGTATCAACTATTTAGGGCTCTATCCACATAGGTTGATCTTAAAAGAAGGAGTCTCAGTAATGCTATTGAGAAATATCGATCAATCAAACGGATTGTGCAATTGAACCATATTGCAAATTAGAAGAATGGGGAACCATGTCATTGAATGTCTCACTCTAACAAGTAACAAAGTTGGGGACATAGTTATGATTTCGAGAATGAACCTTATTCCAAATAATGAAATAATTTCTATCAAGTTTCAAAGGAGACAATTCTCTATAATGGTGTTATTTGCAATGACTATCAATAAGTCTAATGGACAAACATTATCTATAGTTAAACTATATCTACTAAGATTAGTCTTTACTCATAATCAGTTATATGTTGCGCTATTTAGAGTCAAAAGCAAAAATGAGTTGAAAATTTTAATAGACAATCACAACGGAATAATTGAAGGTTGAACTATAAATGTGGTGTACAAGGAAATTTTTGAAAATGTTACATCAAATGTATTGCAATTGTGTTTTAAATTTTGTACATACATACATATATGCATACATACAATATGATTTTAGAAGATTGAAACAAATTTCAAATGTATTTCTTTTGCATATATCGTGTAATATTATGTCTAATATTATTTTTAACAAATATTTTATCATCTCACATTTTCTGTTTGCATTTTCTATTCATTTAATCCCATGCATAACACGGGTTATCACACTGGTTAAAGTCTGGAGCGCATTCTCAATTCAGTCAAACCCAACTTACTTAGACCAATAAAAATAAAAAGCCCTACTTGCTTAAGAAAAATAAAACCCGCTTGAATAACCCGTTACCATTTAAGGAGCAAAGCTCAATGGCCAAGAGCCAATACGAGATTGCACGAAAGTTTAATCCGTTTGCTTACACATATTTAGTTATCACTTACATATAACAAGATCATATCTCATATGTCTGCTAGAAAAATTACACAAAGCCAAGAAAAGAAAAAAAGAAAAAAAAATGAATGACAAATTTCATCTAGGCAGAGACATAGACAATTGTCATACATTAAGTTTCTTCATCTCATTCCTGATTGCATTGGCCCTGACCAAGCTCCCAATGGTGTTAATGGCCAGCTTGAGATCCTCCAAGGGATTTCCAGGCACCACTGTCTTGTACAAGTAGCTATCAAAGGTCATCTTCTGCACATACTCATCAGCACACATCTCCACAAAAGCCTCCCTAGCAGGGTTGGACCTATAGAACACCTTCTGAAGGATATCCAACACCTTGTAGGTTGGCCAATAAGTCTTGTCCCACTTCTCCAAGTACTTCCTCAAGTCCCCTTCCTCCACCATTCTTTTGCCATTCTCCGACCCTTCCACGATCGCCTCTGCGCACATCCTCCCGCTCTTGGCCGCGAAGTAGATCCCTTCTCCGGAGCACTTGGTTACGTAGCCGGCTGCATCCCCCACAAGGGCCACTCTCCCTGCCAACCTTCGCGGCCTGGGGTGTTCCGGTATAGGGTGCGCCTCCACGCGGATGATTTTCCCTCCCATGATCTTGTCCTCGGCTCTCTTCCTTGTCGCTAGCTGGAACTTCTTGATGTCTCCCTTGTGTGTCACTGTGCCGGTGCCCACGGCTACATGGTCACATTTTGGAAACACCCATCCGTAGAAATCCGGGGAAACATCGTCGCCCACGTACATCTCGGCAAGATTCTCGTAGTACACCATCTTATCATCCGGGATTTTTACCCGCTCCTGAAATATCACCCCATCAAAACGAAACACGCTATTCAGCAACTGTAATACAAAAATGCCAGAATTTCTACCAGCAATTGGCATAATTGTTGTGATCTACTACACTACATTTATTCCAACAACACCTTGATTTCATTTTTCTAGGACCTTATGTTGTGTCAAAAACCTTGATATCTTTTCTCACTATGTAGCATTACTTCTCTGGTGAATAAAAATGAGTTTCTATAACAAGTGGAAACTATATCCAATTGGACCATCCTAAATCCTAGCAATGCAGAGAGGAACAAATACACATCAAACTGAAAAAAAAAAAGAAAAAAAAAAGCAGAAAACTATACAAATGACCCAGCCATTCAAAGAGTTAATCATAAGCCCCACATTAAGAAAAACCTTAAAAAGTTACCAACTTGGAAGAAATTCCCAACACCCCAGAAAACTAAAAATAGAGAAATTGAAACCAAAATCACATCACAAAAAGTAGAAGAACATACCTGAAACGCGATGGCATATTCATAGTCGCCAGCATCAATAGCCTTGGCGACCCTAGAATTGGCCCCATCAGCACCAATCACGGCATCAACCTCCAACTTGCGCTTCTCGCCGACCCCACCGGTCTTCCCGTCGTAGCCAGAGTAATGCAGAACGTAAGGCGATTCCTTGTCCTTGGGAACATCCATCTTCAAGAACAAGCCGTTAATGACGGTGGCGCCGTTCTCCTTCGCCCTGTCCCTCAGGTAAGCGTCCAGAACCTCCCGCCTCACCATCCCGATGTACTCGTGCGGCTTCAGGGTCCTCCCTATGTCCACCGCCACGTTCGACGGCGATATCATCTTCATCTTCGTCACGCGCCGGTCGATGATGTCCAGCGGCAGGTCGAACTCCCCCACCATGCACAGCGGGATGGCTCCGCCGCAGGGTTTGCAGTTGTCCATCTTCCGCTCGATCAGGAACGTCTCGATGCCGCCTTTTGCTAGGGTTTCTGCGGCGGATCCGCCGGCGGGTCCGCCGCCCACAACGGCGACACGGAGGGGTCGGCCATTGAGCTTGGGGCTGGTTTTGGCGGCGGAGATTTTGAACTTCCGGGGGAGGGCGAAGGCGGTGGAGGGTTTGGGCTGGGCGGCGAAATGGGGGGTCTCCGGCGAGGATTGGCGGAGGCCGACGAAGGATTTGAGGGCCATGGAGTTCATGTTGAGTGTGCAGAGTGGGAGTAGAGTGAGGGTGGTTTTGGGTTTTTGATTTGTTTATTTGTATTTTTTTGGTGGATATGGTTTGGGATTTTGGGGAGATTGTGGCCGTTGGATGGGTGGAACGCAGGGTGGAGATTTTGTGTGGATAATGGGGGGGAGATTTTGATGGGTTTGGATTGAGTGGCTGGCATGGTGCCACGTTGTTCAACTACCTGCTTAAGGTGATATAGGGTCGGTGGATTCTTAATTAATGCTCTTGCTACTTCTCCACATGATGGATCCCAATGAATTCAATTCGCTGCTTTTTCTGATGTCCCGTTGCATTTGTTATCACTTTTTACAAAAGCACTTAAATTTATATTATATTTTATTGAAAAACTTTTACAGATTAAACAACTATGAGCAACCAAATTACAAACCTTAATACGGATATCATTTCTGTTGACATTGATGATGGAGATGGACAACTAAAAGAAGCATGTACAATAATTCTGCACCGCTGCTATGATCCCCTACAACCACTTCAATACAGATGGGTGGAGCAAGGCCCAGTTTTGTGGTAGCAGAAGACGGTTAGGGCTAGATGGTTGTGGCGGCTAAAGGGCTAGTGAGATGGTCGTAGGGGCACCAATGGCAACAGCAGTGAGTACATCAACAATCTGATCAAGGGAAGGGATATGAAGAGCATAAACCAATTTCTGCTGAACTTTGTCCTGAACAAAATCCAAGTCTATTTCGAAATGCTTCATGCAAGAGTGAAGGATGGGGTTAGTAGCCAGCAAAACCGCACTTAAATTATCACAATGCATCATCCTAAGCTCTTGAAGGAGATTTTGAATACAAATAAGGTTGGCCAAAAAGGCATCATCCCAGTTCCAGTCAAGTGCCTATGCTTCCTCTCAGCTTTCCCATTCTGTTGATGGGTATAAGGGCAAGAAAGTCTCTGACTAATGCCCTAAGATTGAAGAAATTGAGTAAAAGAATTGGGCAGGTATTCAGTTTGATTATTATCAGATTGAAGGGACTTGATAATAAAGCCAGATTGTTTTTTGATGAAAAAGTTTAACTTGCTAGAAGGCAAGAAACAACTGATATTTATTTGTTAACAAGTAAATGCATGCATATCTAGAAAATGTATCAATAAAACAAACAAAATAGTGAAAGCCAGATCTAGATAACACAGGAGAAGATCCCCACACATTAGTATAAACAAGTTCTAAAGGATAGTGAAAAACATGTAAAGAAAAATGATGCAATTTTTCCATACAACAGGGCTCACAAACAGGAACCTGAGTCTGAGATTTATTGGTATGAATATTACATTGAGACAAAATTAAATCTAGTGTTTTATAGGCTGGATGACCAAGCCTTTTGTGCCAAATATCAAAGGAAGAACATTGAGCTGAGTGAACTAAAGCAGAAACAGAATTCGTAAACACCATCCCTAAGAAAGCCTTGAAGCAGTGTTTCCTTAGAGGAGACCTGTGATTTAACACAGCAGTGATTAGGGTAAAATTGAGAAAAGACATTATTATCTTTGGAAAATTGAGAAACACTGCTAATTAAATTCTTGGTGATTGAGGGTACATGTAAGAGATTATTCAGCTGAAAAGATTTATTAGAGGGAGTGGAGTTCAAGATATATAGATGAACCTGTGTGAGTAATAGAAAGATCTTGTCCATTGCCAACATAGACTTGATCCAAACCGTTGTACTCACTCGGAGGAGGTTAAGAGATTGCTCCAACAAGATGATAATCCGGAATTGGAAGCCTTGTTTGAGTCGGTGGAAAACTTTGGAAACAAGAAAAAGAAGAGAGTGGCAATGTATTTAATTAGAGGTCCAAAAGTTGTGGTCGTAAGAGAATTCAAATTGACAACAGATCTAGATTGAAATTTGCATATCAATGCTAGAAGCTAGCTAGCAGCATTCCACTTCATCCACATTGATGACAAATATTATTTACTCCCACCTGAAGAGATCCAATCCAATCCAATCCGCTCATGTAAAAGTACACAAGAGCCGTCGCCGGCAAAAAGGACTAGTGTCAACAGATAGCAAGCAGTCTTGAGATAAAACCAATAACTTCAGTCAATAGAGATGTTATCAAAGCATACTTAATTAAATTAGTTATACCTGCAATCAAGTCAAAATGCATGGTCAATAGAGGATTTAAGAGGTCCAACGTGTTTATTCAGCAAGATAATGCAAGAGCACACATTGGTCAGAATAATGATGAACAAGATGGATTTGATATCCGTTCCATGTGTCAACCTCCAAACTCTCTTGATTTAAATGTTTTGGATCTTGGGTTCTTTTGTGCTATGCAACGTAAGGAGTCTCCAAAAACTATTAATCAACTTATTAATGCCATTTTTAAGTCATATGAAGATTTTTCAGCAATGAAGTCTAATCATATATTTTGGACACTACAATCGTGCATGAGAGAAATTATGCAACAAAAAGCTTCACATAAGTACAAAACTCCTCATCTTAAAAAAGTAATATTGCAACGACAAGGTAGGCTTCATCCTCAATTGAAATGTGACTCTGCATTGCATTGGTGCAAGATGTTCTTAATTTTTTTAAGTTGAATTTAATTAGTATTTTTGTATGTCTACAGTGACTAGGGTGTAATCACTTTATTTTGGAGTAAATCATGAACATAGTGCCTAGACTCCAATGTAAGCTTGAGCATTAATGTAAAAATGGAACGTCAGCATCCAAAAGAAAAGTGTAGGAGTTATGAACATGATCGATGTTACTCCAGTTCTTAAGAAAAAAGTTGCATCAGTCAACAATATTGTATGAGGGATGTTATATAGAGTAAGACACATGGCCCCCACAAAAAGCAGCCACAACCCCCATACACAATTCTCAGATATATTCTAAACAAGCTGGAAAATAAATTTCCATAATCATTCTAAATACTTTGGACATGGAGTAGATTATTTAGGCTTTTCATCTTCAACTTTTGGAAATTTATTCAAATCAAAGTTATTCCATGTAACATTCAAAACTTCATCTTCTTTCTTTAAATCTTCTTCTTGTTCCTCTGAAACTTAATTAGGATCAAACTCATGTCTAATTACACCATTCAAGCCAACATCTTCTAACATTCCCTTGTTTGAATCCACTTCCATAAAATCTTATCATTCTTTGAATCTTCAATATCTAAAGAATCTGGAACTAGCTCCACCAAATCCTCAACAATTTCCATCGAATCTTCAAAGTCCAACCCTTTCAAAGAGTGATAGTATCATGTACTATTTGGATGGTTATTTATAATGGATAAAATAATTATCATAAATTATCGTAGAAGACAGATGGATTACCAATTTCGGGGCGTACGCGAGTTTCTTATCGGCGAAAGCAATTGCATTAACAACAAGCTATGGTGGGATAGAATTATAAGTCTTGGAAAATTGAAACCATGATTAATATAATAAGTAAAGGGCTCATGATAAACAAGGGTAAAATTGAAAAAGTATAATTAATATTTTCTTAATCTAAATAAATTATAATTAATTTTTCACAAAGTTTTATTTAAAAAACGACAACAAAAAATGGATGGAGGGAGTAGTAATTAAGGTATGATTTGATTTTTGTCTTAAGACCAAGGCTAGAAGTAAGTTCAAGACAATTTGTGAGATATCGATAATTCGATTTATTAATGCGCTATAATATACATAAATTATGTTGCAAATTATATATATATATACACACACACACACACACTAGAATTTGTCTAGGGAGGTATATTCGAACTATTGATAATGTTTGACCCTAAGACTTGTTGATGGTCATAACAAATGAAATAATTATGGGAAATTGCTCTCGTTGAAAACTTCATAGGAAGTACTTCATTATTTGGAACCATGTTCATTCGGGGTATTAAAACAACTTGACTCGTCAAAGTTAAGCACTCAATTACATGAGTATTTAGTCTCTGTATTAATTGCATCCTTGTATCGTTACACAATCCATTAGATTGATCAACATTTCAGCAACATTAAAGGTCCAACTACATAGCTTCATACATCAATAACATCATGTAACATGACTTGCTCCTTCACAAAGAGAACAGATAGATTACAGATCCTTGGTGAAGTGCATTATCTCTTGATGAAACTCCAGAAGTGATTCAGGTACATGAAAAATGACAAAAAAAATAAAGAGATCTCGACGAGTTATTTCTTTATAAAAAATATGGAACCGATCGAAATCATATTATTGTCGACAATGTTGTATGCACATAATGTTGCTATTGAAATAATAAAGCAATACGAAAATCTTGAATAAAATATGTCAAAATATGTAGTCAGAGAAATGATTGACTAATGTGGAAAAACGTAATTTATGTTGAAATCAACTTCATTTAAAAAATATGAAATTTTTAGGATCTATAGTCAAACACTTGAAGGTTTAAAGTAAGTGGAATACAAGTGAGTTTTTGTGCAAAAATAAAATGGGAAAAATAAAACACAATTTGCAAGACAAGAATTTTCAAAAAATCTAGCATTGACTATACAGAGATATATTCTCCTTTGGTGGATTTAATTTTATTTTGATGGTTAATAAAGAATCTAGACATGCATTTATAAGCCTATTAATATGGCTCACTAGCTAGCAAAATTCAACAAAAATCCCTAAATGATTTAAAATGGTTGAAGCATATAAAAAATTCCTAGGTAAATTTGTTCATTAAGGCTTCAAAAATCTTTAAATGAATTAAAAGAATCATGGAGTATGTGGTACAATTGCCTAAGTCAATACTTATTGAGATATGGGTATCAAATGGATCTCATTTACCCATGTATTTTCATAAAAGGGTTTGGATTTAAATTGTTATAATCACAGTATAAATTGGTGATTTAAGCATCATTGACAGAAGAGATTCCAAAATATATTGATAAGACAAAATTTTGTCTTGATGTCCATATGTAGCATTTGACAAATAAAATATTTGTCTATCGGACAATTTATATTGAGAAGACTCTGGAATGAGTTTATATGGATTGAGCACATCCATTTAGTACCCCATTGGCAGTGAGATTAGTAGATAAAGATTCATTAAGACCTTAATTATGAAAATAATAAGAAATTTCTTGGTTTTAAATTATCACATTTTAGTGCTATTAGTGCATTAGCGTATCTAACTAATTATGCATCATTAGATGTATCTTTCATTGTTAGCATGTTAGCGAGATTTAATTAGTTATTGTCTAACAAGAACACATTAAAATGATGTTCAATTTTTTATTGTGATATCTTCATAGATTTACTTTATTCATATAAATCAAAATCACAATTTATTGGCTATGTAGCTACAAGATTCTTTTTATCTTTTCATATTTTGTCAGAGTTCAAAAGTTATTTATTTGCATGTGGAAGCACAACTATATCATAGAGATCAACAAAACAAACTTTAGCTGCTACCTCTTCAAATCATGCAAAAGTTATTGTAATACATGAAGCGAGTTTTTGGACAAGAGCAATCAATCAACATATTCGAGTATCATGAAGAATGTTGAAGCAAATTGTTATTCGTATCACTGTGACCGTAGGTTTTAGATGTCTATTGAGTTGTTTCACATCTCCTTCCTTGATGGCCAAAAGCCAAAGGGAATGGAGGTTGAGTGGTAGTTATTATAGAAATTGCAGTATTGCGTGTATAGATATATTATAGTGACAGTTCCTACATCTTATTAGATAGATGCCCATAATTATCTTAAGAGGGAGAGAAATTTTATACTCTCTTTTCCTTCATCAAGGTTTTTATCTCACTAGATTTTTTTCTTGATAATGTTTCTATCGAGACAACTTGCATTATGAGGATGTTATACTCTTTTTCCTTAACTAAAATTTTTCTCAATGTGTTTTTCTTAGTAAGATTTTAACAAGGCATATTCCTAATGGACATCCAAGGAGAGTGTTATAAAATAGTATTAATGTGGATGTCTAATTCGGTTAATATCTGATTAGATAGATGTATGTTTGATATTATAGAGATTTGATGCGATCTTATATATTCTCACCCTTAGATTATAAATAGACTTTTAAGTGCTCATTTATAACGCAATCATTGAAATGATCATTAGAATAAAACTCTCTCTTTTCCTACTCTATTCTTTTCTCTTCCATCTTTACTACTCTCCATATTATTTCAAAACAAATAGAATATATTTTTTTATTATGTGTATCTAAGAATAATGTATTAGATAAATGTGTGTCTAGATAAAAAATTCTCTATTTTCTATTGTCACATGCAAGAAGTTGGGGTTGAGGAGAAATTCTCTCATGCGGTACATTCTTTTGTTTCTTATTTTTAGTACATTTATTTATGGGTAAATTACACAAATTATCTTTAATGTTAGCTAAATTGTAAACCATCCCAAATTATATGCAAAATTACAATTCACTCTAGTTTTTTTATTGTAATTATTAATGATCTGTTAAATTTCTGTTTCATTTTACATGTTTTTAACTTTCAAAAGTTTGTGAAAGAAATAATAAAAACAGTGAAAATAAGAAAATTTTGTTTCTTATTTTAGGTTTATAGAAAAGAAATAGTGAATACAAAAATAAATATAGACAATAAGATTTTATTGTTTTTGTTGTTTTCAATATTCTAATGAAAAAACACAAGAAAAATAAATGAAAGCAAGAGTTTAGTAGATCATTGGTGAAAAGTGACAATGAAAAACTGTGGTGAAATACAATTTTACAAATAATTTAGTATGAAGTGTAATTTTAACAAATTTCAAGTTGATTTGTGTGATTTATTCAAAATATAATTTTAGGTAAAAAATAAAGATTACTTACATAAATAAAATGATCATATTAAATAAAGAAATTTGGTGGCTCTACTGTGTTTAGCAGTGGTGGTGGGTTCCGATCGAGTTTTGGGAAAATTTTGAACGAAAGTGAATTTTCCAGTTTGGTGAACTTACCAGAAATGTTTTACTCCGAGGACGTCTCCAACGTGTTTGTTGAGAATTCAATTTAAAGGGCCACCCTGTTTTTCCTCCACTGCCAATTCCTTGTGACGTAATTTCAAGTTACAACGAAGAACAAAATCTGGACTTTATCAAACATTCGTGATCTTATAATTTCAACCTCGTAACAAAATATCCTGGTTAGCTGCAGTAGGTTTGAATCATCAATGGTTGGTATATCAAACTGCATGAGATTCTCTCTTTCTCTCTATTGATGCCAAATTGTTAGAACAATTAATCTAACCATGTATAAAACCAATACAAAGTGCTTAATTAAGGCAGTAAAAGGTTGTTAGCTAGAGGTGTAAATTGCTACACAAACATGAAGTTCAATGTGGCACTAGTTATTATAGTAGGGGCCATTTTGGGAATTGGGGTCGTTGAAGTATGCGATTGCAAGATTGTGCAGTTCATTTTTGGTGACTCACTTTCTGATAATGGAAATAACATGCACCTCTCCAGAAGCCTTGCTCAGGCAAGCTTGCCTTGGTATGGCATTGATTTTGGTAACGGGTTGCCCAATGGAAGGTTCACTAATGGTCGTACTGTTGCTGATATAATAGGTACTACTATTTCAACCTTCTTCTGATTCTTTGGCCAAAATAGACAAGAGTTTCTTCCTTTGCACTGTAAATGATTGTAACATGAAATGTAGAAGCATGTATTAATAACTTTGGAATTTAAGTTATTTTACTGATGAATTTGGTGAAAATTACATTTCACATAAGTTGTTATTTACCTTATCACATCCAAAACATTTATCACAAACACTACTGCAATCTCTTATTAACTTATGTCTCGATATTGTCCAAAAACATTTCACCTAATTTTATGTGTTCATAAATATAAAAAAATGATAGTTATAAGAGATAGATTTGTTGAATACCCTCGTGATTTCAATCATTGATTTACACAAATTTTTTTTAAAAAAAAGGTTAAAAAAGATGAAATATTAAAATGTTTTCAACTCTTGATGTACGTGATATTAAGACATATGTCCCATGATTACGTATAAATAACATAGCTCATAGTCATAGATATATTGCAAACCATACCTCCTAAAAACGTTCATACCCATAATGTTGCTGCTGCAATTATTTAGCTTTGATTTTCTAAGGTCATTCATATTGTTTAATCAATCTGTGCACAAATTTGAAATTAGTGTTATTGTCAATTGTCATGTTAGATAGAAAATAAAATCACTACTGTTTTTGAAATTGTGATTGTAAGCATACTGATCTTATACACTTTCAGGTGACAATACGGGTCTCCCTAGGCCTCCTGCATATCTGGACCCATCTATAAATGCAGATGTTATACTTGAAAACGGAGTGAACTATGCTTCTGGGGGTGGCGGCATTTTGAATGAAACTGGCAGCTATTTTGTGAGTTCTACAAGTTTCAACTTTCAGTTACTGTGTGCATGCTTGGTTTTCAGGTGGTAACACTTAAAATTGGTTCTAACAATAACCGTAAATGAAAATTTATCACTTCTAAAGCTTAAGAATCAATTCAGGGCGTTCTCATCTAAAAAACAAACATGATGTATGTTTTTCATAGAGCCATTTAGCAAGCACAACAAGATGATATATATGTTTTGGATGGAAAATTGTGCATCTTGCAGATCCAAAGGCTTTCTCTCTACAGACAAATTGAGCTGTTTCAGGGGACACAAGAACTAATTAGAGGCAAAATTGGCAAAAGGGCTGCACAAAAGTTCTTCCAGGAAGCTAGATATGTTGTTGCATTAGGTAGCAATGATTTCATCAACAACTACTTGATGCCTGTTTATGTTGATTCATGGACATACAATGATGATACCTTCATGGACTACTTGATAGGGACACTAAGAGACCAACTTAAGGTTTATGCACTATACTCTTAACACAATAATTTTGAGTAAGCCTTCAAATTCGTTTCGAAGGTTAGCAGTATTGGTCAAGTTCGTTATCGAGTCATAGAAAGTAACAAATTCGTCTTTTTTTTGCAATTTTGAGAATGAATTTAGTACTTTTCATAACTTAGAGAACAATTTTAACCAATGCTGTCAAACTTAAGAATGAATTTAGATATTTACTCCAACAGTTTCTTTCTTTTTATCTAAATTTTTGGCATCTAATAGCGAAAATCTGTTCAATTGTGTTGTGTTTCCGTGTAGCTAATTCACAGCTTAGGAGCAAGACAACTGATGGTTTTTGGGCTGGGCCCAATGGGCTGCATTCCCCTCCAAAGGGTGCTTAGTACAACTGGTAACTGTAGAGAAAAGGCAAACAAACTGGCTCTTTCCTTTAATAAAGCTGCAAGCAAGTTACTAGATGATTTGGCGCAGCAGCTTCCTAATACAAACTATAGGTTTGGAGATGCATATGGTGTTGTTTATGATGTCATTAGCAATCCAATGCAGTATGGTAAGTAAATATGTTGCTTTACTGACATTACATTACAAAAGTTGGCATCAGCTTTGTCTGTGAAATCTTTTCAACACTAATTTAATCTTAAAATTTTGAATTTTGACCTATATCTGAGGCAAAGTAAGCTGCATATGCTTTTTGTAGGATTCCTAAACGCAGACTCGCCCTGTTGCTCCTTTGGGAACATTCGACCCGCGCTTACGTGTGTACCGGCATCAAGGCTGTGCAGAGATAGAAGCAAATATGTGTTTTGGGATGAGTACCACCCCACAGACAGAGCCAATGAGCTAGTTGCCAATGAACTCATCAAGAAATTTGGGTTTACGCGTGTCGATCAAACACTTGCTCCTTCACCGGAACCTGCAGTCGCTCCATCTCCAGATGACTAATGATGTCTTGATGACATTATGGTTAAGCATGTTTCTACTGCATGACCAGAGGATGTTTATACATTATGTCTTGTTACTGTGTGATAAGAAAGAAAATTCTGATATTTCCTTTTATTTCAGCATCTTTTGTGTAATCCACCAGTTAAGTGTGTAATACTGTAATAATTTCTTGTTCAAATTGAGTCACACAAGTATAAGCATCTCAGGATTAATAATTTGGCTTTGTTCAAGTGCACCATTTTAATGCTTCCTTCTGCAAATTTCTTGTCTTTCAATTATCTTTGCAAAGGATTGCCTATAGGCTACAAGGGCAGGATCAACTCCTCTCTGCTACATTTATCATCTAACAATGCACAATTGATCACTGCTACATTGCAGCATGTCAGTAACTGTGTCTTTCAGAAAAATGTTATTGAACTTATTCATGCATGGACCACTCTGACACACATATTCATCATTGAATGAAACTCTTTGAAGTGTGGGTACCAGTGAAATCTCATCCATTGTTAAATATGTGTGTATCTCACACATAAATGAGTACAAATAATTCAGCTCCTTTCAAAAAAAAATTTGTCACCTAAGTAGTCCCTTGATAACAAATGTCATTATTACATTAGTCCTCCAATGTCCTTTTAGAGGACTAATATGATAACTGTAATACTTTTGAAGGACTAACAAAATGATTAGTGTGTAATATTTTTAATTATTAAAGGATCGACTAATTTGATGAATTTTTATTTTAAAAGACTAATGTGATGACCGTTAAATTTTTTAATGACCAAAATAAGATTTTACTCCAAAAATATACTACCACCTTCTGGTTTCATAAGATTGCGTTTGATTGTTGATACAGGACACAAACAGAGGGACACAGGATACAAAATTATGTTTGGTTATGGAGATAAGTACAAAAACTTGTGTCCCACGACATAAAATTAATGTATTTTTTTGTATTCCCATTTTGCTGGTATACGGGACAGAGACATGGTAGAGTTCCAAAGGGTATTTTAAGTTATTTGTCATACTTTTATGTATTGTCACCACAAAACTAAAAATGATAGAGATGCAATAAATTGCTTCTTGTATATCATTACCAAACAGAATACAAGATTGACTGTTAGTCCTATATTTTATGTCTCTGTCCCATGTATCTGTATTTTAATAGCAACCAAACGCAGTACACAAGTTAACTGACAGAAATTTTTTTTAAAAAAAAAATTGGCTTACCCCCACCCTGTAAGTTAAGCTTTACCTTGCAAATGATTGTGCCTGTTTGTGACTTCATGCGACTACATTTTGTTTAAACCGGGGTAAGGTTCAACATAATGACATATTGTTAATCTTCAATGGGGGCTTCTTTTAAGGCCAAAAGGTTCTAGCTATGATGGCAAAGTTTTAGTTCTGCAAAACGTGACATGTTTCATTGAAACTAATCTGCTAGCTTTCTGGCATTAAGAAAACACGTCACTCTAGTTTATAGTTAGAGAATTCATTACACAACTTCAACGTGGACCTGCTTCATATATAATTAATCCATAATGGAACATATTTTGAGCTTAAAAGATCTGGTGTATCTAAATTATATGATCTCTCTGTTAAGACTTGTTGTTATAGGCTTACACCTGTTCGCTATGCACAAGACTACTAGTTTCATGCACGCACTACTTTATGTATCTCAAGTATATAAAAATTAAATCTCCATAACTTACGTGTAATATGCAAATTTGAGTTTCTGATCTTATTAACTATTATATGTACTATTATTAGGAATTCCACTAACTTTGAATGCTATAATGATTGTTATTTTATAATTGGCCTCAAATTTCTTCCAACAGAAGTTTGATAAAAGGCTTATAGGGAAGTGGTAGACAAAAACATGTTCCGACAACATTATACATAGCTTTATCTATTGATCACATAGCAAATAAGAAATAAAATATGCTATAAGGTTTTTTTTTAGCTGTACTTAGTGGCCAACTAACGCGTTAAACAAACACTTTCACTTTGGATTTTGTTCCTAATTCAGTTTCCAAGAAAATGGTTATGCAACACCTATCAACTTGGTGTGAGTGTGGACAAAGGTTCTTCACTTTTGTATCTCCATATCTTTGTTATTTTTTATTTTGGGACAAAAAGACTTAATAAGAAAGGCTATTTAATTTGTTAATGCGAGATGCATCCCTATGAGAAGCAACTGCACTCATTAGCTGCGTTTATTCAATTCAATGACTTACTAATAATTTAAACAGGGTGGGAAGATTTTTGGCACATGGACTACCCATTTCTCTCAGCTTCTCTGACAGATGCTCTAATGGAGAAAACCTCTCTTGGTTGATTCTCCATGCATTCTTTGAAAGAGTCTCCTTTACACAAGTTAGTACTAAAAGGGTGTGTTTGAGAGGTAAGGAGCAAAGGAAAAGGAAGGGAAAAAAGAATGAGGGGAATGTCTATAGTTTAAGAAACCTTGATGCTTTGTGAGATTACCGAGTTCACATTTAGTAAACTTTTTTAAGTTTGTGTGTTCCTGTATTGGTGTTGTGTCTTATGTCTATGTCAGCATCAATGTTGATGTTTCACAGTCTATAATATATTTTTATAAGTTTATTTTTTAGTGGACCTTTTCTTAGATTTAGTGAAATTACACCCACCTTTTTCTATTTGTTCAATCAACCCTCACCTTTCATCATGGACAATGATTTCCCCCTAATGATAATAAAATCAAACGCCATTGGTTATTAACATGTTGTCCTCATTATGCCATTCATATTTTTACGACTAACAAACTTCACAACCCCTCTTTGTGCCTCTTTTCCGTGCAAGAGTGTCACAGGAGTTGTGAAGTCGCCAAAGAGAGGCCTAGAGATGGGTTGTGAAGTTTGCTACGTGTAAAAATATGAGGAGCATAATAGATAAAATACCTTAATAACAAATGACATCTAATTTTGTTACCATTAGGGAATGCTAGTGTTCATCAGAGGACGGATGTGAGTGTCGTGTAAGTGTTTATCAAGGAGGTAAATGTTGTCTAGACAAATAGAAGGCGATAGTATAATTTTCCTGAACTTCAAAAGAAGCAAGTGTAACCAACCCTTAATTATAAATAAGATGTCCAATTTTACTTTAATAATTTAGTTAGAATAAAACTGTAATTTTGATTAATTCCTTTTACCTTGGAGGATTTATGAAAAATCCTTATTTCTCCCTCTCTTTTTACCAAACTCCCAAACACGGAAGGAATATATTTAAACATTTTCCATCCTTTCCTTTCCATTCTAAATCTAACTCTCCGTTATTTGACAAAAGTTGTGAAGGTACATAGAACTGATGCAATATCAGTGCCAAGAGTAGAGCACAAAGTAGCAATAGTACTACTATTTTGGCCAATAAGTTGTACAACAGGAATTGCAGTGCCAGTGGTACTGGTACGGATAAATAAGCAGAATTCAACAAACATAAAGGACATGAAGTCCATAAACACTAATAGTTAACAAGTCCTTTCTCTTATCGTCATACATAACATAATTGGCTTAAGAATACACACCCATTTATATATGTCTGTCTACATAATTAAGCTAGATGAACTAATGACAAACAGCTAGCGAGCATGCATTTTCACACGCACATTATGGTGCTCTTGGAGTGTGACGACCATTAGCCCCTGATGGCGGGTAGTCCTGCACTTCCAATTCCATCCTCTCACTAATACTAATTCCCTCCTCATCCCCCTGCCATAACAAATATGCATTATATATTTATTTAGCAACTTAATTGGGAATCATATATAGTAGTGATCTTGATTAGGAGCATCGAAGTATATTGTACCTTAATATGGGTACTCTCCACAGCAATGTGATCAGTTTGGGAACCTTGCACAAGGCTTTCACTTCCTGCTTACATAAACATCTATATTATAAGAAGATGGAATTATTAGGAGAATTGCATAATTAAAATTGACACAATGTTGCAGTGAAATTTAATTACTTGTAACTGGGACTGCTTTCAAGCATATAAGATTAGAAAGCGCCAGAATAATCACCAACACACGAAAGAGAGTGCCTCCTGCTGCTGCCATCATTATAACTTGTTTATTAATAGACTGTAACAAGCTCTAGGATGTGTGTGTTGCTTCACCGTATGCTATATCTAGTTCTCAATTTATACATGAGAGATTAAGTGTTTGTGCCAGCGCGTGTGGAAATTGCCAACTAAATGCCAAGGGTCAAAAAGGTGATAGCAACCCCATCTTTTCTAGGGAGAACAACATGTTTCCACTCTTTGAAAAAAGATGACTTTTGTTCACTGTATAAAGCATTGGGGTAAGTGAGATATAAAAGATAACTTTGATGTTATATATTAACTTAAAAACTTTAAGATAATAAATTTATAAATATTTTTATACTTTTCATTTGATCTAGAGTCTAAACTTTATTAATATAAGATAATTTAAATTCACATTCAAAATATAATAACTTTGTCACTTATCTTGATTCTAGTTTTGTATGTGAAAACACAAAAATGGTTTGGTTAGACATAAATGAAATTTTTATATATTTTTAAGTCAATATGGAGTACACTATGAAAGTGGAAAGATGACACACAAATGTCGGTGTGGCAAATACTGAGCAGAGTACACTAATCGAAGTCAAACTCTAGTGGGAAATGCCATTAAACATTTAAGGACATCCTATAGCTATAGCCTATATGTTAATGCTACATGTATACTATATGGTATAGAAATTGTCAAGAAATTACACATGCAAGAAACTTAATAAAAGGCAACAGCAATTAATATGCATTTGCGTTTCAACTACAGAGTACAACCAAATAAGGTATAAAGAAACCAGAAGGCAGAGGCGCCAAAGGCTTTAGTGATTCTCCATGTTCACAAAGGTTGATTTTTCTAATATTAAGTGCAAATTTTGCTTTGCTGACAGTGCCAGGTATTTTCTGGGACATTGTATGATTTCTACTAGTCTCTACTTATAGAGAAAAAATTAATTTCATGTTTATCTTGATGAATTATGATCTATTCAATAATAAAATAATTATTCATATAAAAGGTAGGATGGTCCATCCCAATTATCAAAAAATATGGGCGGGTTGGATTGAAGAAATATGGAAGAAAAAAAATTAAGTTGACCCAACTTAATCCAATCCGAATTGGTCTAACCCACTTTGGGGTGTGTCAGTCAGATGGTCGAGCACTCCTTTTAATATATTATAATAATATGATGTGCACTTATTTTTTTGCCCTTAATTACATGTGCATTTATTCAATAAATTTAAATATCAATGAACCCTCTAATATGGAGGATATTAATATAAAAATAAACAAGCTCAAAATGTTACTGAATATAGGGGAGACTCATGACTACTAATTTTCTTATAAATTGTGAATTTTGATTTTGCACCCAAGTAAAATAAAAATTGTTTGAATCCTAGATAATTTTTGTTTTAGTCTTTAACTTTAAGTTAGACCATCAAAAGATGATATGACGAACGAAAATTAGGTGAGTCCATTGCAATTTCGTCAAACCAAGTTTTAGTCGTGATCAAACATGGTCAAATCGAGTTTAAATTGTGGTCAAAACAATCCATGGTTCAAACCAATTTCGTCATGTTTGATCGATTTGATAATAGTTAAAATTTGGTTTGACCATATTTGACTAAATTAAAGTTGAGTCTACCTAATTTTCGTTCTCCACATCATCTTTTAACAGTCCAACTTAACATTAGACACTAAAACAAAAAATAAATTTATTAAGAATTCAAACCAAAATTTTTTTAATAGGGTGTAAAATTAAAATTCGTGATTTATTAGGAGTAAAAGATTCTTTTAACCGTTTTATTTTTTTTAATAATAGTGAGATAAAAAATTGTTAGTTGTTGGTCTACCTCTGCCAAGTGCATGTATATTCTCATCAATTGCTGGTGGTGGGGGTCATCATATCAATTCAGCAACTAAGAAGAAAGCTCAAATGTTCTTAGCAGTACAAGCATCATGTATGTTGTAGCTAGTGGGAACAACAATTTTGTCCACTAATTCTGACTAAGTGGCAACTTTGCTCTCTGCTGCACACCACGAAATCAAACACCAAGCCGCTAAGTAAAGAATGGAAGCTATTGCTAGTAATGATGAAGTAAATTTTATCTCTCTAAAATGGTAAAACATAAATGGGGTTATGATATCTTCCTAGTGTTTGTTTTTACAATAGCTTGATTTGATACAGCAGATTTTTCACATAAGGAAAATGAGAGAATAAAAATTGAATTAACTTTATGTTATGTATGTGACACATGATTGTCACGTGATCAAGTTAATTGTTATATCAGTAAATAATGATTCAAATGGACAGCAGAGACTAAAACCTAACAAAGAATTTATGAAGAATAGTTTCCAAATGAAAAATTTACGAAGGGTAAAACACAATTCAAAATTTATGAAGGATTAAAAACATAATTAATCATTTAAGTAATATATTAGTATGGTTCACTATTATGTCTGATTAATAGTTAAATGTCATGTACTGTACAATAGTTAAGATTATGCTTACGTTCAACAAAAAATGGGGTGTTACATTACCAGAACTTAAAAAGAATTGTGCCTTCAAAATTCATTACATGTGAATAAGTTTGGAAACTCGTCTTTTATCTGGGCTCGAGCTCCCAAGTATGCTCCTCTAAATTACCCTCGCCCCATGCAACTCGAACCAAGGGGATTGCCTTGTTCCTTGACTGCTTGACTTTGCGATCAACGATTTTCATCGGTGACAATTTGAATGTTAGGTCGTCTCTTAACTGAAATGTTTCTTATTCAAGCATATGACTGGGAGATGATTAGTATTTGCTTAACTGGGAGACAGGAATGACATTATGGAGATTTGATAGAGTGGGTGTTAGGGATATTCTGCAGGCAACTAGTTCTACTTAGTCCATGATTTGAAAAGGTCCAAGAAACGTTGACTCGACTTTTTGACTTTTAACACCCACCCTATACCTGTTGTAGGTGAGATCCTCAAGAATGCATGGTCTCCTTTTTCAAACTCCATGAGCTCATCTGTAGAACTCATTTGACGGCTTTGTGCGGTGAGTATCGTTTTCCTAATCTTCATGACTTTCTCAATGGTATCGCTACAAGAAAACTTGTGATTAGTAGTGGTTATGCTCAACCGCCGTTAAAGCATTTATTTTTTTTATAATTGCGACAATTTCCTGTAACTGCTGTGAAACGCCTGTGATTGTCGATGGTTCATGGATAAGATAATGACAGATAAGATAAGGGTTGATACGATAAAAATTGATAGGATGAGACTGATAAGGTTCATATTTTGGTATTTTCATAGGTTGAAATGACATTTATCTGCATTGTTTTATATGAATTTACTAACCAATTTCTCCACTTTTGTGTAAATTTAGTATAGTTAAGAGAATGCCTATTTATTTTGTGAAATAATGCAATTCTTGTCAATTTTCCATATAGATCAGAGGCATGAATCAAAAGAACTACACAACAGGAATTAACGTTGACTTTGCCACGGATTTTGCGCTATGATGGAGATTGAATCTCAATTTGATGTCAATCTGAGATCTGTAGCATAGTTATCGCGATTTTACTAACTGTTGTGCACACCAATCCGCTGAGCGACTGTATCAAACTGCTGAGTGAAACACCCTAGCTAACTGTTTACCCGTACGCAATAAACAATGCTCACTAGGTTGTTTTCTACCTGGTCGGAATACCTTAGTCCATTGTTATCTTTCAAAAATAGTTGTTTAAGAAAATAGGGACCCATTTTAAACTTTTCATTTTGCATTGAATAATTACTAAAATAGAGTCATGCGTCAGAAAGAACAATATAACAAGGCGTATAACAGTATGGTAATAAAGCATCCAATATACAGTCATTGGTCCATCATAGCAGTCACATAGTTGTATATACAATAAGTAAGATACACATAACATGTCCATACTCCAAAATACAGAACATCAAAATACAAGGGGCTACTGGAATACTACTCAGTGTGCCCTTAGCAAAAATCCTGACATCTAGCTCTCTAAGTCCATCTCCTGTCATGGCCTCTCATGGCTCAGCTGGCGGCTCGTCAGCATCCTCAAAGTAGGAATCATCATCAGTACCTGAAGTCATAAGTCAGCGGGAATGAGAACGGTAGGTTCTCAGTGGAAATAACTTTAGTTCCTGAGTCTCGTCTCATATTAGGTCGGACTTCAGGCCGCTCAGAGATTTTCTAAGTGAACATGCATACTAAGTATCCTACTGATTATTATCTGGCCTAAGTTCTAAACGGTTTTATCTACGTTACCAGGTGATATGGGAACTACTCTTGCTTACTACGTTCTCGTGCTTATTAACATTTCGTGTACATACATATCCATCTCGAGCGTTCTCTTGACGGTAATGACATAACAGCAGAATCATACATTACAGATATTCATACATAACAGAATAAACATGCTTGATATCCATGCCTAACAGACTGAACATATGCATAACAGAATAAACCTGCTTTTGGAATATATGTTATTCCCACCATAGCATTGTCCTCTGTTGACCATACTATGAAGGAATAACCTCGCACCTCCAGGTGGTCCTCTGTTGACCCCTGCGGTGGGCTTCCACCTGCCGTTTGCCCCCTCGGGACCCCTCGGCAGTGGGCAGATATTGTACCCTCACCTTAGCTTGCCCCCTTTCGACAATGCATAGGCGTGGTAACCGCACACCTCTAGGTATGCCATATCGACACCACCTGTGGTGGGCTTCCACATTCAGGATGCTTCTTTGACCTTCTGAAGTGGGATCATGGTTTGGCTCTCGTGATCACGGCCTCAGAATTTTCAGCATGTGGCATTTAGCCTTTTCAGCATTTGGCATTTAGCCTTTTCAGCATTGTTCAACAGTATGTCAGCATTTCTTACTTTTCTGTACCTACAGCATGTTATGACTTGTTTCCTATGGTTCATTTCAGAATCTTTGCTTATCTCATAGTTACTTCTAATCCTTTAAACTTGGCTTATCATGAATGCATGGAATGCTACACCTTATGTCACATACTATATGTAATTCACATGTTCACATACTGCATATACTTCACATATTCACATACGGCATATACTTCATATATTTCAGTTATCAATCATAGTTATAGCGTTGAGTATCAGATTATGTGCCTCAAGAGGGGTTCCCCAAGACATTCTGGTCTCTGGCCGCTCAACGGAAACTACTGTCCGCTCAGCGGTCTGAGCTCCTCGCGTTCAGCGCTGAAAACATTTCCGCTCAGCAGTAGGAGTCTTATCGCTCAGCGGTAAGAGTCCCATCGCTCAGCGGTCTGACAACTTTTCAAAATATCTCCACCGACTTTATCCTTTAAGAAAAATATCTTTTCGTCCTTATCCTTATCCACGGTGGACTTCAGACTGCTCAGCGGTAACCGCCTTCCGCTCAGCACTCTGGAGTTCACATTTGAAAAACATCGATGCATTCCGCTCAGCGGCACCTGGACGCCGCTCAGCGGTCACTAGCAAAACTGAAAACAGAATGCATCGTTTTCTCCCATTTTCTTCCCCTTTCTCCCATGGCACCTTCTTGAGTTTTCACACATATTTCACGCATAATAATCCTATCTAATCCAGGTTTCAAGACCCTTCAGAATCATCTTCCTAAGCCCTAGCATCATTTCTAACATATATGATCACATAAGCAAAGAATCACATACGCATACATATAATCACATACAATCATCCACCATCAAAGAGGTGAAGAACTATAGTTACCCACTTCCTAAAGAGCTTGTTGATGATGGAGGAAGGATGAAATTAAGCCTTGCTTGCTTGCTTGAGTTCTTGCTAGAAAATAAACTCTTGAAATAGTTATGGAAGCTTAGGGTTATGGAAGCTTGAGGTCTTCTCACCAAGGGAAGAAGAAGGCCACAGCTTGTGCTACTCCTTGCTTTAATTATGTGCGTGAAATTAGAGGAATAAAATCAAGGCAAAGATGGATTTGAGTGGCAAGCTTTGATGGAGCTTTGGATGGAACAAATGGAAGAACTTTGGAACTTTGGTGTATGTGTGTGTCTTCGGGGAGTGAGGGCTAGCCGTGGGAGTTTAGTGGCCCTTGGCCATCTATGTGTTATTTTCTATGTGTGTTTTCGGTCGTGTTCGCTCATTAACTATTTATGTACAGAAGTCCTAAAAATATTTCGGACATACCGTTGTGACCTACTAATTTTTCTTATTAATATTTAAATCTTTGTCGAGATATTCTCGAATTTATTTTCATATTAATGTATTTTACAGACTCCTTTGAGTCGTGATTAAATTCTAATAATAACCTAATATCGACCCGAACGTCACCGGACGCCACGAGATCGCAAAATTATTATTCTTAACTAATATTACAAGAATTAAAATTAATACTTGAATTTTATTTTATTTTCTTTTATCTTTTCCTATTAATATATTCTTAATTATTTATTATGTGAAATTTTAGTAAAGGGAAAAACTCGGGCTGTTACACTGAGCGGCCTCTGAAATTGCTTAAGGCTGAAGAAACTTCACGTTGAAGCAATCCTTAAACCGCCTAGGCCGCTCAGCGACCCCTGCAATCCGCTTAGCGGCCTGAACTTGAAATTCTCTATAAAAGGACATGAGCATCACAGATTCATTTAGCTCATTCACTTTTATCATTCATAACACAGAATACAGAGTTTAGAGCTTACCACTGGGAGGAGAATTGGAGAAGGAAGCCAAGAGAGGTCGAGGAGCACGGTGGCACTCACCATGGTGGCGTGAAAACGTGTCATGGTGAACGTCCGTTACCTTGTTCTTTGATTTCTTCTTGTAAGATGGATTTATAATCCTCTTGTTGTTGGGATTTTGACAAGTATTATGGTTTGATTGTATCCATTTAACTCTTTTATATATGAATCTATAATATTCCGCCATTTACATGATTTAATCTTGTGTTTAATGCTTGTTTCAGCTTAACTACCTAAAGCATGATTTGAAACTTGATTGTTTGTGAGTGAGAACTGCATTCATTCAGTGGGAACTAGATTAAATCATCTAATAGTCCTAATTGCTAGAGGTAGAGTTAGGGTTAATAGTCGTTTTAACACATGAAATTATAGATCGGTTTGTTTTGTTAGTTTGTGCAAGAGATTGCCAAAATAACAAAAGGAACCGATTGATCTTTTCATGCTTGAAAGAGGTGAATAAGTTAAGAACTGATAGCGAGGAGTCAAAGGAATTGATAATTCATATGCTTTGAGTTAATGGATATATGAAAATTGTATTACGAGTTCATTCCCAACAAGCTTCCCTATCTGGTTTTCACTCGGTGTCATTTTACCTTTTGTTTGATTTATTTATGTCAAAACTCAAATTACAAATTCATCACTCTATTGTTTAATTAATGGAACTCAAGAATGACTTTATTCAACTCCCCATGGATATGATTATACCCGATTATACTGCAATTGAATCCCTTAAAGATTTGAAAGCTGTAAAGTAAGATATATAAAATGAGGAGAGTGCAAAAAGCTTTCAACAGAGACCTAATTAAATTTTAATACAATATTTGAGATGACATAAAATAAAGATTAATATGATAAGTTAGTTTTTATTTTTTTACTATTATTATTCAATTATTTTTTATTCATTACATCCTTATCAGATCTAATTTCACCTCATAAGCTAAATTAACTTATTCATCAAAATTATAATGGATAAAAAGTAAAATAAATACACTCGAGCTCTCACTCTCTCCACATGCGCTCTCTGTTCACCTTTCCCCCTCTGTTCACCAACCTAGCCCCCAAATCCTTTCACATAACCACCGGTGGCCACCCACGGCCACAAGAAGACCACACCACCCATCAAATTCACCCGTGCGCTTTAGCTTTGCAGCCATAGGATCGATCTTCTATTCCACATGAGGTTCTCCAGTCACTGGTGACGATGACGCGAGTCGTCGTCGTGAGCTCCAAAATCGAACGTGAACATCCTTTGGCCTTCACTCTCATGCTAGTTTGCTTTTTCTCCTTATCCTTTTAGGGTGCTACTATGAAGACGATTAAGGTGAGTAGTAGTTGAGTTACACAGGAATCACATCACGGTGAAATTTGTCACCTGTGAATTGCAACTCCCACCCGTCCCATGTTGGTTCCGCGTAAGACCCTAAGCTCATCTTGTCCATCCCCAAACCCTAACATCCAAAATGGAGAATGCAAGTAGTAATCGTAATTAGTTGCTTCTTGTTGAAATTCTGTGATGCGTTGATTGATTGGTGCAGGAATGAGATTTTTTTTACTATAATATCCCTGTTACCAAAATCCCACTTATTTTGTACAACGTGGCAGGTGAGTCTTCATGATAGGACTCGTCAAACCGTTTGGTGACTTAGGTTAAAACACGCCAGCTCGTTTGTCATTTTTTGACTTGCACACGCCAACACGTCTGGTGAATTGACGACTTGATGTTAAACTAGCCAAGACAAGGTTAGGTTATAAAAAATGATCTTTAACTTATGAACCAAAACTGATTTTTTAGTTAATAAGCATTTTTCATAATTTTGTAGGTGTAAGAACGAATTTTTCATGATTTAATTGAGTTGGTGTTGCAACTGCATGAGGTGTTGGTAGATAATTGCATTGAGTTTGTTAAAGATCATTTTTTATAACATAACCTTGTCTAAAACCGTCAAACTGGTTGGCAATTTACCATTAAAAAGGCCAAACAGGTTGGTGAGTTCAACATAAATTTGCCAATACATTTAACATTTTACTCACTAACTTGCCATAAGTGTTGGTTTGTTCATGTCAAAAACGTCAAACGAGTTGTACTCGTCTGTCACACTGTACGAAACTGGAGTAGTCCTATAAAATGTCTTGTAAAGTAAAAATCTCCAAGAATGGCTACAAATCTAGCTCTTTTAATTTTTCTACTTTTTGCTATTTTGATCTACGAGGCAGTCGTGATTCTTCCTCGTGATTACTGGTCTCATTTCATGTTTTATATGATCATAATAAATTTTTCATTAGTAACTTATAAGCAGTTTAGAGATTTGAGGATCATTTGAGCTTACACATCTCTATAAATATTGTATTGAAAAATATTAATTTATCACATTAGATTATATAATCCATCAATATGTCATCTTAACTCATGAAATGATATCAAAATTAATTGAATTTAGTTGTAAAAATTATTAAAAATGAATAACTTAAATAACATAGGTACCGCATAAGGCGCGTGATAAACCACCTTGAATTAAACCCTTTCTTGTTGCTTAGAATCCTACTTATTCGGAGTTAATAGATGCATTTGTAATTAGTTAATTTAATGTGATTTTGTTGTCTCTTATATTTGTTGAAGGTGAAGGAGAGTAATGGTGTGGTGATGGAGGGGGAGGAACATCACGTTGAGATCACCATTGAGTCAAAGCACTTTGAGCATTCAAAAACTGCTCACTAGCGTGTCAATCAGGTGCTTATGACCTCCTAATTTCCTCTCTTCAGAAAGACTCTGATGAAAATTTCCTCTCTCACTAATTACCGATGCATCTTCTTTTTCCCGTCTCGAATCAAAAAAGAAATATTTGCTTTGCACTGCAGCTCTTATTTCTCCAGCACCATCAATTGCCGCCACAGCTTCTGTCTCGCAGCAGCCTTGTTCCTCACGTTGTGGTTGCAGCCTCCCTTGTTTACTGATTCGCATCACAACAGCAGCAACCACAAGGATTACACGCATTCACTCAGACTCAGTTAAGTGAGGCATTGGTAAGCACACGTTACCCTTTTCTATACCTTATTGCTGTTGTTCATTTGAGATTCGACCACCCCTTCTTTTCATGCATATGATTGAAGATGCAGAAAATAAAAAATGGCATGCCGCTTTTCTTACCTTTACTGAATCGGTATCAAATTATTATTCGTTCACATATAAGTCAATTGTAATCGTGTTGATTCAGGCAAGTTAGTATTCAACTTTGTCTGTAAAAAAAGTTGGTGTCTTGACCATTGATGATTGATAGTTACACGAGGAATGGTGAAATCAAAGGTGCCTTCTACCTGTTTGATGAATAGCCTATGACAAATGTTCATCATATCTTGTCTCTCATTATGTTTTCCCTTTCGTAAACTACGAAGAATGAACTCAGGATTCTATTACGAAAGTTCAACACAAAACAGGAGCTTCATATTCTTATTGGATCCCCAACCCCAACCCAAAAGCCTGATGATTTCTTGTGGTTAAGTGTGCCAAGTGTGAATCCTGGGAATGAATCTTGTCATTTGTAATTTTCAATTGACAAGATAAGGTGTGATCTCTTGCCGTTAGTTTCTTTGTTTCATATGTCATGGGTCCCATCTCTTTAACTAATGGCGAGAGATCACACCTTATCTTGTCAATTGAAAAATAAAATTGAGAGGATACATTCCCTTGAATCTTACCCTAGGAGTTAATCAAATAGTGTCAGCAACACTGGTACTGCCCAATGCTTAAGAGTATGGACATAATAAACTTCAAAGCTAATTCTGATTTGTGTTATTAGATCCTGACTTCAACCTTAAAATAACATTGAAGACATTGAGTAATTCTCAATAGTTATTAGTTCCAGAGAGCAATACTTTTTAGTTACCTTTTTTTTTTTTTTGTGTTTATGCGCAGAACATGATTCTATGCAGCCTATCACTGGTAGTTGAATGCAATTCCAGTTGAATATTGTTTTTATCTCCTTTTCATGTAATTTAATATGATGCAGATTTGAAAATCCATATATTGAGTATATTAATAAAAATTCATTTCATAGGCATTTATGTAACAAATTTAGATTTTATGCCTTTTTTTTATTATTATATGATATCAAAGATGTCCTTACCCAAAATACTGCCAAGCCAACTTTTCTAAGAGTACCAACATGTAGAACTTTTATATGTTCATTGCTTCACAATCAAGGAACCAGGGAGCCTAATCTTTTACAGAAAACTTTTATCTTTGTTTTTAAGTTATAGCTATTAACATTTCCCAAATTGGAAAAAGGGAGAGGATTATTAACTGCAAAAATTAGAATTTAGAATGAAGAGAACATTAGCAGAATATGCTCACTACCATTTAGTATATTATCTCTGGTCACATGCTTTGTCAGGAGCCTTCCAAAAAGTGTCTTTCAGCTGTTAAATTTGAGTGCACTATATCTGCAGGATAATATGCTATCTGGGGTTCCTAATTCTTACTTTGTCCAATTTTTCCATTGTAACAAAAGTAAATTTTAGTGCATAATTGTTATATTCTGTATAGCACCGATTGTTGGCAGTGAGTAGTATTGCATCTACGCTTCTGACTGTTGTGTTGTGTCATCCATTACGAGACAAGACACAAGACGGTGGCAGGTTTAGAGTGCTGAAAAATTGTACTTGGGTCAGAAGGATGAGACGGTGGTGAAGGCCAGGAGTTTAGAGGGCTATCTTGGCACAGGAAATGAGAGAAATTGAACGCAAAAAGATATAGAAGAAATTGTGTGAGAGGAGAGGATTAAGTGACATGTTCTTTTTGGATAAAAGAATAATTTCATTAAGAAGAGAAGAGAATACATAAATTAAGAGGATAAAAGATCTTCTATAAACAGATGAGAACAAAATAAAAAATTACAAATATCTATAGAGTAAAACCTGTCAATCTCTCAAAATATCTGTTGGAGACAATCCTCTAAAGAAATTGTGAGCTTTACAGCAAATAGATGATAAACACTTAATTTTCTCCCACAAAATATGAATTTTTGAGAAATTATCGTTGAAAACGTGATAGTTGCGTTCTAGCTAGATGCACCAAATAGTGGCAAAAACTGTACATTGCCACAAGTAATTAGCTTCTTTCCTCCTCCCGAAGCCAACAAATCTAGTCAGCAAAATGTATATAGGGTTGAGGACAGACCCAAGATTCCCAAAAATCCCAAATAGATTATTCTACAAGAGGCTAGCCGCTGAACAGTGCAAAAAAAAGGTGTAGTTGATTATGAATTTACACCGCACATAACACACACGTTGGCGGAAATTTCCTTCAGAGGCCTTCGAACCTGAAACATGGCAGTATTAATTCTATTAAGCATAATTGTCTAGATAAAGGATTTGACCTTACAGGGAGATTTGGACTTCCAAATAGGTTTCTCAATGAGAGAAGAGGGTGAAAGCAAAGAGTGAGTTAGAAATTGAAAGAAAAGACTTGCAAGTGAATAGCCCAGCAGAATCTAGAGACCACAACCTTTTATTTGAGGTAGAAGACATGTTAACAGACTCAAGGAAACCCAAAAAGACAACTAACTATGAAGCCTCTCTATCATTCAAATTTTTAAAAAAAGTGAAAATCCCAAGAAATACCCAACTACTATAAAAGTTCTAGATAGGGGCATTGTGTAGAGAAGAAAGATGATATAGACGAGGGAAAGAAAACCTAAAAGAGGTGTCCCCTAGTTATCCTCCCAAAAGTTAAAGCTAGAACCATTCGCCTCGAGCAAGGAAAGTAATGGCTAGAAAGTAGAATATCCCTGGGATGTAAATTTTCAGGGACTATAATGAAAAGTAAGTGATGTAGATTTAGCGTCCCAACCATTCTTATCCAAGCCATATTTACTCCTGATTACTTGATGCCATAGAGAGTGCAGCTCTAAAGGAAAACACCATATAACCATTTAGTTGCCAAGGTCAAATTTTTAGACACTAAATGCCGAGACCCAAACCTCCTACTTTCTTTGGACGACAAAACACCTCACAATTGACCAAATGATCATGTCTCGAATCCAAAGCACTTGACCAAAGGAAGTCCCTCATGATCTTTTCAGTGGATTTGGCTACACCCACAAGTAAGTAAAACAAGGATAAAAAGTAAAGGGGTATGCTAGAGAGGCAAGACTAAATACGGGTGATCCAACCCCCTAGAAAAGTAAGCCCCTTTCCAATTCTTAAGGTGCTTGGATAACTTTTTCACCACAAGATCCCAAAGAAGAAGCAAATCTAGGGTTACCACCTAAAAGAACATGAAAGTAAACCAAAGGCCACTCCAAACTTTGACAATTTGCTAAAGAAAAAGTTTGAGGGTCAACATTAATACCAGCTATACCGCTTTTGGATAGATTGATTTTCAACCTAGAGCCTATCTCAAAAATCTGTAGAAGCAAGAAGACGTTCACCAAACTCTCTGTCATTATCCAGGAACACAATGGTGTCAGCAACGAACTATAAATGGGATACCACAATCCTTTGGATTCCACTTTGACGTCTCTAACTAACCCATTATTTGTTGTCGTAGAAAGCAAATGACTAAGGACATCCACCACCAAAGTGAACAAGAAAGGGGATAAAAGATTTCTTTGCGTTTAACTCCTCTGACCTCGAAACCAAGATTTCAACTCACCATTAACAATTACCGAGAAAGTGCTCGAAGTAAGACATCCTGAAATCCAATTCCTTTACCTTGGGTCAAACCCTTTCCTTTGAATCACCTTGTCCAAAAAAACTCCAACTACCCCTGTCATAGGCTTTCTCAAAATCCAACTTGAAAATGAGACATTACTTTAACCTTTTGTTCATATCGTCCACCATTCATTGGCTATCAAAGCAGCATCTAGGATTTGCCTACCTGCAATGAAAGCGCTCTGGTTCTCTGAAATGGTATCTCCTAAAACCTCTGCCAAGTAGAGAGAAAGAACCTTGGATCTTATACAAACTGGTGTCAAGACTGGTTGGTCTAAAATCTTTAACTCTAACCAACCTATCTTTCTTAGGGATCAAGGAAATGAAAGTAGAATTAACATGAACACCAATCTTTCCATTCCTATGGAGCTCATCAAACGCTTTCAAAAGATCAACTTTAATGACATCCCAATACTCTTGAAAACAACCTAGAGTTAAGCCACCAGGATTTGGTGCCTTATCTTTATCCATACACCAAACGACCTTTTTTACTTCCTCTTCTGCAAAAGGCCTCTCCAAAAAAACAGCTTTATCTTGACTAATAGCGAACAAATCTAGACCTTCAATGAAAGGTCTAGAGTAGTGGTGAATTTGGACCCAACCCGACTTTAGTGGGTCGGGTTGGGTCAAATTTTATTTTTTTGGGTGGGTACCTGTTGGACCCGCGGCTCGTTTGGATCGGGTCGGGTCGGCGGGTGACCCATCATTTAAAATTTTTTTAAATTTTTTATAATAAAAATATATTTTATGATTAAAAAATATATATTATGTTTTGATGCATAAAATGATCTTAGGCCAAAAAAAAAATCTAATAACAAAAAAAAATACTTTTTGTTTTGTAATATATATAAAATAATAAAAATAATAAAATGACAGGTCGGCTGGTCAGGCTAGTTTTGACAAGTTGGACCCGATACCCGACCAAACACAAGTGATGGGTAAGGCGGGTTCGACCCACCGACCCGACCCAAAAGGGAGTCGGGTCGGGTCGGTGGGTCGAACCCACCGCTGAACACCCCGAGTCTAGAGTGGTTTTCCTTTTAGTATAAATCCTCAAAGAACCTTGTTATCTTTGTGGTAATAAGACCACTTTCTCTAACAATCTGACCTACCCCAATTTTCAACTCCTTAATCAAACTTTTCCTCTTTCTTCCAGAAGCCACTTTATGGAATATCCTAAAATTCACATCTCCTTCCTTAGCCCATTGGATCTTGGTCTTTTGCCTCCAACTGATCTTCTATTTCAACATAATCTCCTTCCTTCCCCACTATGTGTGTGTATGTATATATTATGTATTTGATTCTAATTTCTTGCTTTAAGTGAATTTTCGTTTTGCTATTTTATAATTTGTGTGGTTCATGTGCAGGCCATTTTGCAATAAACTGTTCTCTCCAACCGAAAGTTCCCGACCTCCTGTTTTTCTTTCCATAGCCACTAGCCACTCTACCTTCTGCAGGGAGCTACAAGCGGCTATCCATTTGATCCTCTATGAAGTTTGTGGGTTTCTTAATGTATCCGTATTTTTTTGTGTGTGTGTGGGGTTTAATTTTTGGTTTTCTTTCTTGAATTTTTGCAGACATGTTTGAGCAAAGGTAGGGATTTTCACTTCCCACCATGTCACATACTAAATTTTTGTGGGATTAGGATCTTATTGGATTGCCCACTTGACCTTTCTGCTCTCATGGCATTCTCCCCTGTACCCGCTGCTTTTGATGCCTTTCCATTTGAAGAAAGTGATAGCACTGAGGCCAATATTTTCCATGATTCAAAGGTTGGGTCTGCAAAGAGGCAGAAAATTGAAAAGCAACTTGACACTAAGAGCTTAATTTTTGCAGAACCTTGGTACAAGACTGTTAAGAACTTGCACCTATGGAATGCCTCTTTCATTGATGTTGTATTAATCTCCAGTCCTATGGGGATTCTGGGATTGCCCTTTCTTACTCGAATGAAGGGTTTCTCGGCTAAGGTGGTGCTCCTATTGCTGTAAGACTTTATTTTATTGATTGAAATATGGCCTCATTTTTGTCAATCTTTGTCTCGGAATTTTCTTTATTTATTTTTTGTTTTGATTGGTTAGATATATGCGACTGAAGCATCCGCAAGACTGGGAAAGTTATTGATGGAGGATCTTGTATCAATGCACGAGGAATATAGGAAGTTTTATGGAGAAGCAGAATCTAATTTCCCTTCATGGTTGAGGCATGAAGAACTTGAAACACTTCCTTCTGAATTGAGAGAGATAATATTAGGAAAAGATGGAGTGGAGTTGGGTGGTTGGACGCCCTTATACAGGTGCTCTACCCTGAATGTAGTTTGCATTTTATGACTTGAACTTGCGACAGAGTAAAGTTTAGTATACCCGAAACCAAAAGCAGTATATTATATGTTATTATCTTGTGTTGAGTAATTAAAATATTTTCACATTCAACTGTTATTAACTTGCTTGCTGCTAGAGGTATGTTATTAAAAGTCAGGGAAAATTTCCCCAACCTGACACGGAAGCAGAGATGGGTGGAATTAACTCTTTTGGGAATCCTTCAGTTTTTTGTCTTGATATTTGTTACACTTGTTTGGCTATTCTTTCTGTATTAAATATTGCTTGCTAGTTAGTAAATGCCAGTCCATTTATCGTTTTAAGTAAAATCATAGCAAACTTTTGTTTTTGAGGTTGTAACATGTGGAATTTCTCAGTGCAGCAGATGTGATGGACTGTGCACTAAAGATTAACATGGTTAAATATGCCGAGGAAGCTTGCTGTAATGGCACATTGGTTATTAAAGCATTCAGCTCTGGTGTAGAAATAGGCAGTTGTAACTGGATTCTAAATGGTCCTAAGGGAGATATTGCTTACCTGTCACCCTCCAGCTTCATTTCTTCTCATGCAATGACTTTTGATTACCACAGTCTACGAGGGATTTGTGCACTAATTTATTCAGATTTCTCATCCTCGAGTGATACACAAGATGTTGAGGATGGGGAAAACCACTCTGTTCAACCTGCTGATAAGTTATTACCTATGAAATATGAGATCTTGATATTTTATTTCCCTTAAAATAAGTTATATCTGTTATTCCTGTTCAAAAATTCAATTTATCATCATAAACTTGAGGTAATGTAAATTTCTTCTATTAACATTGACTTCCTTGTTGATTACTGTTGCAGTTTTCATGATTTGGCTGGATTCAACCATAACACTGAAGAGACTTTAGAAGAAAAGGAAAAAATAGATTTCATATGCTCATGTGCTATAGAGTGTGTAAAAGGCGGTGGCTCGGTTCTTATCCCTATAAATCGACTTGGAACTAGTTTGCTGCTTTTGGAGGAAATGACAACATTACTCGATACTTTAGATACAAAGGTGTACTTTCTTTTCATAGCAAGTTCTCTATTTAAGTTGTTGTGTTTTGTCCTACAAGACCACTTATCATTGTTGGTTGAATGTAATAAACCTGTGCGCTGTTATAATGTCTGCCTTTAGGAACTTATGTGGCTTTAGCCTTGTAGTCTATTTTTAATTGCAACTAGATCTGGATCCATGTTGTTGCTTAACTTTGTTCATTGTTTAAACTTTTATTGTTTTTCACCTTTTTGTTCTTGTGGTGGGAAAGATGGGAAGCAAGTTACATAACTAAACATTTGTTGCTGGACTAAAAATCAGATGAGTTTTCTAATAAAATACACAACCAACAAAAGGAATGTTGAATCAAAATCATAGATGCCTGCTCACTGACTTCTACTGTTAATTTTCTATCTGTAGGTCCCAGTTTATATAATTTCTTCACTGGCTGAAGAATTACTAGCATTCCTTAACATCATACCAGAGTGGCTTTGCAAACAGCGGCAAGAAAGGGTACAGAGTTTTAATATTATCATTTTGTTTCAGTGCAGTTGCATTCTTTTATTTACAAAATTTCACATTTTTCCCACCACTTTAAATGGGTTTGCAGCTATTTGTTGGGGAACCATTGTTTGCCCATGTGAAGCTCATGAAGGAGAAAAAGATTCATGTGGTTCCTGATGTTCATTCAGAAAAACTCTTGTAAGAATTTTCTCTCGTTTCTCCTTTCTCTTCTATCTTACTAAGAATTGCTAATAATTGCAATGATTCATTTAACAAGTTTTGGTGTCATTTTGCACTTTCTATATGAAAAATTATGTGTATCTGCATACATTTTTTTCCCTTCTAAATTTCTCAGTTTGAATTTGTCAATGGCCTCAAGAGTGAGAAGGGTTTAACTTTAACAATTTGGCTACACATTCTCACAGATGCTGATGTATTGCTCGTAGAATGCATTTTCAGGAACCATGTATTGTATTTTGTCCTCACTGGAGTTTGCGGCTTGGTCCTGTTGTTCATCTGCTTCACCGATGGTGTAGGGATTCAAAATCTTTGCTTATCCTTGAGGTGTGATTTACTCCTCACATTATAGAAGTCTTTTGATGCTTCATTGCATTCATTTTTTTCTCCCTTGAATAACATATTTTTTCTTCTAGAAATGTATCGAGATATATGTGGTCATGTAAGCTTCCTCCTATTAATGAAGTTGGAACGGCCTTAACCAATGTTGTGTTGAATTTACTTTCTGTAGGATGTGTTGAATCCTGAGCTAGCACTATTGCCTTTCAAGCCAATTGCAATGAATGTTCTTCAATGTCTGTTTCCCTCCGGAATTGGGTAGGCTTTCCTATTCCTTAGTCACTTCTTCCTATATGTACATTCACATATTGTGTTTCATTGTTCTTGCAAATTATTTTCGAAATATGTAAAAACCTATAGCTGATGACAGTCTATAATTGTGATATGAAGACCGAAGGATCGTAGGAGAGAAAAACCTGTTTAGAATGCAAAATATAACTCAAACACGGGAGATGGCCGCTCCTGAAATTTGAATTTTTCTTGTAAAAAATATATTTTTCCGTCTTTGTCCACCCGTCAAAAAAATTATATACCTATACTAAAGAAAAAGAAATATTTTAGTTTAATCTAATGGTCTAATTCTATCATACTCTCTTAGTTTTCTTCCTCACTCTTTTCTCTTTTATTTTTTCTATCTAAATCAAGAGTTAGAGAAACATACTCTAAGCTTGTTCATTTTCCTACATAATTGTGTGTAGCTATGGAAATTATGGCTTGTATTGTGTATTTTTCTTGTTTATTTTCCAAAGGTTTTAGATTGAATTGAAAAACATTTTTAAATTTACTTTTCTAAATTTTGGGCTGGGCATGAATGTTTTCTAATAGAATTCTGAATTAATTATTTGTGACACTTTAGCCGTTTAGGATTGGTTATTATTTTCGAAGTCAATATGATGTACCAACTGAGATTTGATCTAGCCGTAATGGGGTAGTCCATCACAATGTGGTGAATCACAGTTCAAATCTCATTTGGGAGAGTCGTCTACATTAAAGTATCCAACAGAACTGGAATAGGATTGCTTCTGGTGGGAAGGTACTTGTGTGAAACCCTAAAAAAAAGGTCAATAAGATGTGTATCATCTCTAGTTTTGATTGTGAAATATGTATTTTTCTTATGCATTGTGATTTTCTTTATAATTTTTAGGTTAAGTAAAAAAAATTTATTATCTTCTATACATAAATTTAATTATTTAGTATTGCGTTCCACCCCTGCATACAAACTGTGTTTAATGATGACCTTTTTATTTTTAGTATATATTTTTGGATGGGCTCCTTGCTACCATAAGTGAATAGTTTTCTTCTGTCAGAGAATACATTCAATATCGTTTATTTTGTTCCCTTTCAAATTACACTGCTTAAGAATTTTTGTATGTTCTAAATGATTCTATCTTTGACTGCTGATGACAAATTTGATTTATATATTGTTCTTTCTATTTTGATTTCCACATTGTAGGTTGCAGAAAGTTCAGCCTTTATTACAGACATTGCAGCCAAAGACTGTTCTGGTAATTGTACAACGGTTACTTTATAGTTTATTCACTTTCTTAGTATTATTTGTATGATTGTTCATGTGATAACTGATGATCTTGTTTTTGATCTTGCTCATCTAGCTCCCTGAGGAATTGAGGTGGAAGATCGATTTTTCAAGTGAAAAGTCTTACTCGGTGCTGCATTACGCTGAAGGTGAAACTTCAGAAGTATCATGCCAGAAGGACTGTTCAGAGTTGAAAATCGCACCGGATCTGGCTTCCCAGTTTTATTGGATGACATTTAAAAAGGAAGAAATCAATATAGCAAGATTAAAGGGTGAGCTATTCATGGAAAATGCTAGGTATCACCTTTTCTTGGGTAATGATAAAAGCAATTCCTTAGGAAGTTGGCCTTTGGTGCATTCTGGTTTTCCAGATTCGGAAAAGCTTCTAGCTACATTATCAAAGATGGGTATCAACGCATCTGTGGAACATCGAACAAGGGACCCTGAATCAGATACTATATATGTAGTTCATACACAGGACCCTTACAAAGCCATGATAGAGATTGGAACCACCAGCACTGTTATTACTACTGATGAGAATGTCGCTTCCCTTATTTATAAAGCTCTGGGCACCATTTTGGATGGGATTTGATATAATAGATTCTGTTACTGTTGTAAAATCCTTGTATTCGCCTGTTATTCATAATTTTAAGTTGATAAAGCAACTATCGCTGGTCATTAAATTGTTTATTTGATCCAACCAAAGAGTACTTAAATAAATTTTTAGAATTTAATAAATTGTGAATTGTGATTTTCACCCTTAATAAAAAAAATTCTTTGATTTTTTTTTTGTGTGCATCAGGGTGTCCATTATTTACTAATCATTTTGCAATAGCTAAACTCACGCGAGATGGTTGATTATAGTCACGAAATATTTTTTTTTATTCTTATGAGTGAAAATTAAATCTTCAATCACATGATTAAGAAATAACCCGAGTTATCATCACGTTACACGCGGTTAAATTTATGTAGTTTTTCTCCCATTCTCAAAAAGTCATGACCAAGCATGGGAGATATGATTTCTTATACAAGTCTTTAATCATAATTTTTGTTAAAACGTAGTTATGTAATAAAACAATTAAATAACGTAATTAAAATTCTTTTGTTAATAAATAAATCTATAAGTCACATCTCGGCACATAAATTCCTTGCAAATTTTAATGACAAAACTAAAATAGAATATACACATAACAATATATGAAAATAACGTTTTTCTATTTGTGACTCTAGAGCACTTTAGATATAAACAAAATAGCAAATAGTTCCACTACAAAATGGAGTTCACCATTGACAGTTGAATTGGATTGTGTAGCCTTACTCCGGATCAACAACACTATTTAAAAAATAATGAGATTCGGAGTGAGTCATCAAACTCAATGAATGGAAAAATCTCATGGCTCACGTAGAACATAAACAAACATAAAACTCACAATGCAAAATGAATGCATTTATCTCATATTGCACTATAAAGACTATAAAAAAGGCTAAAATCGTGTAGAGTATTGATATACTCGGTAAGTAAATGTGTGTAAGAAAATTCTCTCGCCTTTGTGCTGTGAGTATTCATGAGTGAGTAATAAGAGAAAAATAATTGTGAGGTAATACTTGTGAGACTTTTGAATCTAGAACGAAGAGCGATATTTCACAATAGTTATCAAGTAACGACGTGAGATTTTCGATGACTCCAGGTAAGTGGCAGTGTCTCACGACTTATTTTAACGACCATTAATAATTATTTTCATGAATGTTATTTTATTACAAGAAAGTTTATGATATATCTTTGTGAGAATATTATCATAAAATATTTTAAAATGTCCAAGGAAGATCAATTTCAGAAATACTTTATGAAAATTAATTATGAACTCATAAAAAAATTTATTTACACGTGGGCCATTTGATTGCAAGGAATTGCATATGTTGCATGATGAGTATTACCATTTTGTTTAGAGATTATTACCATAAAGATAAATAAATGTTTAAGTTTTGACTAGGAGTATCTAGATTAGAATTGTATGTGGGCAACAGCCTATGTTAATCCTAGTACCTTGTAGACATACCGTGATGCTCGGACAAATAACATACTGTGACGCTCGAGCAGTTAAACTTTAAGTGAAGCTCGGGCAAAACTCTAAAGCAAACATCTCCCAAGAGAAGCATTAAAGCTTGCTCCATGCTTTGTTTCTTTGTCTCAAATATTTAGGTGCAGCAACATTCACGTTTTATATATAAAAGAAGCAAGAGTTACATAAGGTCTATAAGTTGTGAAAGTAGAAACTTGTAATTTCATGAGAAAAATTTTGTTATAAAGTTAAATATGAGACAATGACTATAAAACATTGTTCCATGTAGAAACCAAAAGGAACCAGATGAAAAATCATATCATGAAACAATTTTAAAAAAATAAAACTTGTTGGTCAAAGTAAATAGATGCAGTAGTAAGTTTATTGAAGGAAAACATTAATAAAATTTATGAAAGTAATATACTTGTGAAGGAAAAATAAAAGTAACATTAATTTTTTATGCATGTATAACATGTGATATTTTAATAATGTAACGTATTTATATTATACAATTAAAACCTTAAGTTAAATAAAATAAAAATAAACAAAATAACAAAGGTTATAAGTTTTCAAAAGAAAAAAAAATCATAAGGGACATTTTCAAAAGAAGCAGTAAATATATGCAAAGAAGGAAGCAAAGACTATATAAGGTCTATAAGAAACAAAATTTGGAACTTGTAATGTCACATGAGGAAAAATTTATTATGCATGTATCAAAAGAAGAGGAAAATGGTAACTTGATAAGAGACAATTTATGGCTACTACTGTGAACATGCATTGTAGGTAGCGTATTGTAATATCATAAGATACGAGTAAGATAAAAATAACTCGTAATAATAGTGAACAAATTAATATAAATAGGTATTGAATAATTATAAATATGGGGATAAAATAAATAATTAACTTTTAGTTCATGTGGAAGATAGCATCCTCCTTGTGAACACCCAATTTTGTCCGGTCTTTCTTTATTTATTTTATGATCTATTTTTATTTTATGTTTTTCATTTATTTGTTTACCGTGTCTACTTGTTTTTCTCATTTCTCTTTTTTAGCCCAATTAGTAAAAAAAAAAAAAGTTTACTTGTTTGGTCCAAAATTTGTGTTGGCCCAATCTTTTAGCCTATTACATTTTTTTAACCCAAACAAAAATAATTTAAAAAAAAAACGAAAAAAGAAGGGGCTCAGGCTTGTGCCTTTTCCCCCAAAACCCATTAGCATTCTCCTCTTTTCCGAATTTTGCCAACAACCAAAATACAAAAAGCAATGTACATACATAAAATAAGAGAAACAGCAGCAAGCAAAGTGAACATCGGGTGTTCAGAATTTGACACCACAAATACAGTCTAATTCACAGAGTAAAATGGGAACCATTTTTATATATATATATATATATATATATATATATATATATATATATAAAAAATCAATAAAAAGTCACCGGCACCATAAAAAAAATCAGTAAAAATTGCTAGAGGAAGAAGAAAAAGCTGAGAGGTATGTGATTCTCCTTCTTTCTAGCCATCTGTTTATAAAATAAAACAAAAAAGAAAAGGAAGACAGAAACCCACAGCCACCACCGAACCACCACACACACACCCCCCCCAACATCACCCTCATACCATCACCATAACCTCCAAAAACAACACACACAAGAACGAGAACAGATCTGAGAGAGGGAGGGTTGCTTGCCGCCGCCGGCGACCTGCCATGGCGGCTGTAGCCCCCTGAAGTCACGGAGAGGGAAAGCAGAATCGAGAGTGTGTGTGAACAGATCTTATTGAGAAATAGCGAGTGGACAGATTGAGAGAGATAGAGAGAGCACGGACCGAGAAAGAGAAAGGGAGCCGAAGCCATGCCGTCGCAGGCAGCTCGACCGGCGTCGGCCCCGGTGGCCCTCCATTGAAGTCCTCCCACTCACTCTCTCTATGTTCTCATTTTCATTTTCAATTGTGACAGAGATCTGAAAATTGTTTTGACTTTTCTTTTTATTCCTTTTATTTTGACTTTTCTTTTAAATGTTTGGGCTGGTACCTTCTTACTCTTGTGGGTCTTTTTGATTTGGGTCATGTTTGTTGGGCTCCTAAGGTGGGCTGTAGCCATTTTCCTTTTCTTTGGTGTGTTTGGGTTAAAATATAGGGTTTAGTATTTGAGTTTCTTTTTTGATAAGATAATGTGAGAATGATAGGGGTAGAGAAAAAGAAAGTGCAAAACTTTAGTTAAGCCGTGATGGCAGGTTAACTTTACTTTTTGAGCATTTTAGTTGTCACAATTGCATGCTTTAAAGGTTAAAATAATAATATTTTTAAAAAAAAATAAATAAAAGAATAAATTAACACAAATTTTTTAGAAAAAAAGTCAAATGAGTAAAAAAGGGAAGTACCATGAAAATAAAAAGGGTTTACTAAGCTGAGACGGTTTGTTAACTCTGTCTTCTCAGAGTATTTTTGTAGTGACAACTTGATGCTGTGAAATTAAAAACAAAAAGAAAACCTATTTTCAAAAATTAACCAACACGTAACATTTTTTAGAGAGAACTGTGGTTTTGAGTTACTCATTGCACCAGAGGATACGTAGGAATGCAAGTCAAGCCAAAATTAAACTTCAATAATTCTTATTCCAATTGTGAATAATTTTATTTGTTTTTAATTAACACCTTATTTATTTATTTATTTATAAAAAAATATTTGAACATAAAAATGTTAACTAAGTCACGACAACTTGTTAACTCGTTTTATAGCATTTAAGTTGCGATAACTTGATGCTCTAAATCTTCTCTTTTTTTAGAGGTTATAAATAATTTGTACAATTGATTAAGGTAATCGTTTTAATACGAATGTATTAGGGGTGCTGCAAAATTAAGTTTTTATCATTCCCCATGCATAATCGACTCTCGAATTCAAACTCAAATCAAACCAGTTTTGTTTAAATAAAAGTTTTTCTAATTTTTTTCTAATTTAAATAAAATTGATGGCCACTCAATTAAATTATTTTTGTTTTTAAAATTTCATCGTTTTCCCACTGCAGTCACGGTCGTGACGCTCCTCATTTTGAGTTAGACTAAAAACTCTCTACTAATAGTAGGGTTATCATTGTAATTATAACTTGGTTTCTCTCTCTAATAAATGTGTACTTTAACGTTAATAAATTGTATATTCTCTCTCTTTAATAAATGTAGATTTAATTTATATTTTGTATATAAATATTGCTTTTATACTCGTTTTACTAATAAAATTTTTAGTGATGCTACACGTACACCCCTATTGCATACACCATACATACACCAGTATGTATGTATTGTGGGCCTCACTAAATAATCGCCTCATCCACTCTCTCCCCCACTCTCATCACCGCGCGCGTGAAGGCCACGCTTCCCGCTTACATAGTTTTTCGATTCAACTTTCTCACTCACTGTCTCTCGGAAAATGGGATTCCCTTGAAAAATACGTCATCTTCTTCGTCCACATCGTTCTTCGCACTCCTTCGTTTTTACCATCATCTCTGCACGAAGCTTCGTTGCTTGAGAGTTCAGTGTGCACTCTGCTCAAACTTCCACCAAGAAAAGCAACAGAAGACAAAACAAATACCTCGAACGCTGGTGAGCGCATTTCCTTTTATTTTCCCAATCATTTTTTCTTTTGCTTTCACTGCATACATACCTTTTGCCTTTCTTTTCCCTGAACACGAGTGCTTGTTTAATGTTCTTGTGTGGACATTATTTTTTTAAAAAAAATTATTGAGCATAATGTTTGCATATTTTTCACATAATGTTTGCATATTTTTCGCATAATGTTTGCACACTCTGTCTGTCTGTTGCTTGCATTTCCTTTGGACACTATTAGGATAATGCGGTAATGTTTGCACATTTTGCTCATAATGTTTGCATATTTTTCACATAATGTTTGAACATTTTTCACATACGTTTTCACTCCTGCTTGAATTAATTCGATGATGTTGATTGTTTCTTATTGTAGAAATGACCCCTTCAAACAAAGGCAAAGCACTGGGCAGGGGTGCTGAACAGCACTAAGAACAGAAAGGTCAGAAACAAGATTGAGACGTGTTGTTCAATTATGTTGAAGCTGTGTCAATATGTTGTTTCTGAATTTGTGCAGTGCAAGATTGAGACACGTTGTTCAACTAAGATGTTGGCAAGTGGTGGTTGTGGCAACAACAATGATGGTGGTGGTGGTGGTGACAGTAGTGGTGGGAAATGGTAATGGTGGTGATTGTGGCGATGAGAATGGTGATAGTGGTGCCAGCAACAATGATGGTGATGGTGGAGGTGACAATGGTGATGGTGCCACAATGGTGGTGAGTGGTATATATGTTGGCGACAATAGTGGTGATGGAGTGGTAGGTGGTGGTGGTGTGTAGTAGTGGTGGTTGTGGCAACGACAATGGTGATAGTGGTGGTGACGATAATGGTGGTGGTATGTGGTGGCACGGTTGAAGTGAAGTGGTGGTTGTAGCGGTGATGATGGTGATATCGGTGGTAGTGGCTCATGGAGAGGGAGAGATGGGGTTGTTTATGTTAGGAATATTTTTGTCAAAATAAAAGTTGAAAGATTACCTGAAATGTGGTAATCCAAATAGACACTTCTCATGAGGGTAATTCACATTATTACTTTAGAGGTAATGCGGATTACTTGGATAATCCACATCACTAGCAATGTTGCGTAACCAAATAAGTTAATGTGGATTACCAGGTAATTTAATTACAAGATTACCAATAATATATCCATATTACCTCATACCAAATGCCTCCTTACCTCAAAATTCAATATTTAGAGTGGCTTTAAATGTCATTATTATTAGCAATGAGTTTAGATTGTACAAATTACACATTCAAATTTCTCATTATCATCAATGTAACAAAAAAGAGATGTCCAACATGAAAAAAAATTGGAAAAAGCAAAAAAAATATTGAAAAAAATTAGTTTTTTTTTTAATTTATAAAAAATAAAAAAAATAAATGGGGGTTGACACTAGCCTTGGCAAGCTCACTAGGATAAGGGCTAGTGGTGGACTAGGTTTTTACAAGCCCTCTTATTAAATACGTAAGACTTGGATAGAGTTTGGGGCAAGGCTTTATTAATGAGGTTTGGGTTAGCCCCTCAATTGAAGGCATAATTGACACCCTACGGCCTACACATAGTTAAAAAAGATTTAAAGTCAAAAATAATATAAAAGATGAAAGGTCAAAATACAATAAATAGTGTTAATAATAATTAAAATAACCTTTAAAACATATGAAATAGTATTTATAATTAATGGAACAATACTAATGAAATTAAAGAATAATTATAATTAAAATAATTTAAAAAATATAAAATCAATAGAAAATGTCACATAGCTCTAAACTCAAGAGAGAAGATGTCAAGTGGCTAGTGGACAAACTTTTATATTAATTCTAGTAGGTCTTGACAATCACTTCATATCTGTTAAGTATAGAATAAATCGTGATTAATTATGATATATGTATAATTTTTTAGTATTAAGATAATTCAGAACTAATTTAATAAAAAAAATATTAGTGGGTTAGTAGTTATTAAAATATTGTGGGTTAATGAATTGAGTGGACAAAATACATATATATATATATAAACAAATAATAATGGACTTGAAAAAATAAATTAAAAGAGATTAAAAATTGGTTATTTTTTATATTCTCTTTATAATATATATATATATATATATATATATATTAATATTAAGTATAGATAGATATAGAAAGATAAATAGTTTTTTTTTTCAAAAGGAAACTTTTAGAATACAAAGATAGATATATAAACAAATAGGGCGATCCTATTGTATTTCCCTATTTGATAGATAGACATGCATACATAGATAGATTCATGTAAAACCGTTTGGGCCTACTGCTATAACTAAGTCAGGCCGAATAATACCTGGCTGGGTAGTTAAGGTGGCCTTTACTACGACAAGAATAAAAGGGTAACCCTTACTATGACAAAAATTATGGTAGCCCTTACCCATGAAGAAAAAAAGGTTGGCCCTTACCTATGCTTGGATTAGTATTGCCAGGAAATGAAATTCTATCAAGTGAAATTTTTGTTATATGAGGTCGAATATGATCTTTCACTTTTACTAATAATTAAGAATGTAAGACCTACACATGACATAAACAAAATATTTATGGTGAGATATCACACTAGATCTCACAATTAGAATTTCACTTGAGAGGATTCACTCATGTATCAGAATTACAATCTTTCAAACGAAGGACCAAAAAAGTCGTCGGGAAGGAAAAAAATTGTTTTAGGTGTTCATGATCTAGTCCGGTCTGATAATCTGATTTAACCCAAAACTTCCTTAACGGGGTTCAAACTATGAATTGACCCACATGCACTCTTTAAAACGTGTTCGAGTCATACTTTGAGTTGATCCAATCAAAGATATATCTAAAAGTTGTGATAAATAATAAGATATAATTCAACTAATACATTTATTAAATTTACATGACATACCGTTATTTTTGTATTAATATGATTTGTTTTGATATATATATATATATATATATATAAATAAAAGATACCTCTTTAATTTTATTTTACTTATAAAATTTTTTGACTTTAATCTATAATGTTGTGGTTTTAAAGTCGGATAAACTATATTTGGCTCAGTCATTAATCAGGACATGATCAAATTAAGTTAGGGTTTAAAGAATTCTCCCAAACAAAAAATTGGGTCGAGTTCGGGTCTGATCTAATTCAAGTAAACTCGACTCATGTATACTCCTAATTCTAGTATATAAACCTTTTTACCTTTCTAAATCATAAAAGGAAGCCATTCAACCATTCTCATTTTCTTGTTAGGGGATAATCCCATTTAGTCATCTAAAACAAGACCTTTTGGGCTGTTGTTATATTAGAAGAGACCAAAAGGTAAGAAGAATGAGTAAATGGCAAAGATATTTGGCGTGAGTTTGATTCCCAAATATGTGATGTTATATAATTAATTTGGTCTGTTTTTTTTTTGGTAAGAACTTCGGTCCTATATTTGAATGTTATCTTTGCTTATCATGGTGCTCTTGTTTTACGCTTCCAATAATAATTCAGTGCATACTAGCTAGCTACTACAACTGTTTACTACTATAACTCAATGAGTCCTAATCAAGTGTTGGCAGATTAGTAAAAGTGGTTTTTAAGTGACTCTAATCCTCAACCGCCCACTTGGCCGCCCCTTGCATTATCATATTCAAAAGCATTATTGTTAATTAATCTCCTTAATTACGTGTACTCCCAATGACAACCTTATATTAATATTAAATCAAACTCCCCACTAAGCAAGACACGTGTTCTATATATTATATTTAATAAATATAATTCTTTTGAGACTAATGGTAGTATGGTAGACTTGAGTTTACCATAAACTCTATATAATATAATAATGTATTAACCATTAATTTCATAATATTTATATATTTAAATATGTTTTGAATGATTGATTTATTTTTATATGTAGACTTCATCGTGGAGCCTAGTTTATTTTTTTTCACTCTCATCAAGGTATTAATTGGGAAATTAAGAGGGTGAGGGTCGAATACAAATTCTCTCAACGTAGTTAATATAAGAGGAACTACTAGATTAGAATAACATTACTCATTGTTTATTTTCTTTCTTTCTAACACGTATCCTTTTCACGTGCGAAATTGATAACATATCTTAATTATTATATGCTGTACAACTTTTCATGAACTAGACTAGATTAGATTAGAATAAACCAGTGCAAAAAATGGATGGAGCTGATGTGTTTAAGTAGACACATCAATCTTTTTCTGATTGCGCTTTTCTTTCTTCTATTTAGATTAGTATTACCCATTAAGCCTAGAGTCTAGCCACAATTTTGCCACAATTTTCGCTTTCCTAATTGTTTTTTCAACTATGCATGCATCATTGTCTTCTTCGCCTTCTTTTTCTTGATCCAAGACGCATCCATTTGCTTCCAAAACATAGGTCTGCGAGTTGTTGAGACTCATTTTGAGCTTTTTAATCAACAGACAAGTTTCGTTGAGATATACATAAGACAATAAATTAAAGGATTAGAACATAAATGAAAAGAACAAAATGTTATTTAATCATATGCTATCTAACGTGATATTTTTAAGGTATAGAGTTTGAGAATTAAACATTTATGTAGATATAACAATACATGAGTAAATTTTTGTGTAATATAATTTTGCATTCATCATGCAGCAAAATTAAATTTAAAATAAATATTTTTTTTACTCCTACCACTTTGAAGTTAATTTCAGTCTTAAAAAAGATTTTGATATAACTTATTAATATTAGAGATATCAATGGGAATGATTGAATAGTAGGGACAAATCTACGTACATAAGGGTGGGGCAAATGCTCCACTAGATTTTGAGTTTCTACACTAATAATATAGGTGTATACTCATCATTTTGTCCATATTATTTTTCCAAGTTCATTAAAATATTAATGATTGTAAATTGTTCTTTTGTTATTTTAGATTATGATCTTCTTTTGGTACTCATATTTTTATAAGGGTATCGATACTTCTTTATATTTTAATGGTTATACTTCTTTATGTAATCTTGCCCCATAGCCTAAATTTTCTAGATCCATCACTATTGGTATGATTTTGGTTCAACCTTAACCTTACTCTAAACAAGTTAGATAATTTTTTTTTTACCATATCTGCGAGTTTTACAAATAACACCCTAACCCTACTTACATAAAAATATTTAAATCCTTACTCTGCTCTACCCACTACTTTCTAAATTTTTTATGTTTACATAATATAAGTGTCAACAACAAAAAAAATAATAATTATTTTAGTGCATAAGAACAACATAATTTAAACCATATATAGTCACATTGACACAATAAAATCAAGACATATTAAAGTGAAAATATGCAAATTTCTTTAGATGAATTAGACCGGTAAAAGTAGTTTTCACCTTCTAGTCAAATTTATTTTATAAACAAAATAAAAACAAAATAGAACAACTGCTTATAGACATTAGTACTCAAGAAATATTTTCACATAAAGGAAACTCTTATGTCACAAGTTAGGTACAAAGAAAATTTAGATATAGTTGCAGAAAAATGACTTTAAAAAAGGTAGGATTTAAACCTTATAAAAGGAGATGATGTGTGAAAATATAAGTATAATCCAAAGAAAATTATGGAGTCAAGAAAATTTGAATATAGTAGTAGCGCAAAGAAAATTATGATAAAACATAACATACAAGGTGCGAGTAGGGTCAAGGTAGGTACATTAAATCCCTAACTCGTGCAGATAATTTTGAGTAATTACTCATGTAGGTAATTACTCATTGAAAAATGAGATTTTACTTTATCCATTAGGTTGGGCTAGGGCAAATTCCTGCGAGAAGGGTACAAATTGTCACCCCTAATTAATACTAACATTTTGTAATTCGTCATCAATTTTCTCATTAAACTCATTCTAGTTAGAACATTAGTGCCAAAGTATGTTCCCCATTTGTCTTGGTTGACCAAGTGAGGAGAGACAATGTTCACCTTATTAACTTGAAAATATAAAATATATATATATATATTAAAAGCAAATAAATTAGAAATCAAGATTTTTGTCATCTAATTATGTCCCTAAGGATCAATGTAGGTTTTTTTTTAAGATGAAAAAAAAAAAGTTTAAATTCAAAGAGGGCAATGAAGTACAAACATAATCACCTACCAAACATAAAACAAACTGACTTATACGAGTCATGTCTCATTAAAACCTTTTAAAAAAATAAAAAATAGTGAAGTAACCCAAAAAGATAGATCTAAAAGAAATGGAAGAAAGATGAGCTCTAAAATCTCCCCCTTTTTTTTTTCTTTTTACGGTGAAAAGGTGCTTGTCATTCGTTCAATGAATCTTGTGTACAATCACTAGCGATATGACGAGCAATACCCAACGATACATCCTCAATGCACACATTGCAAATATGTGAGCAAGCATATTTTGCTAAATGATGGGAATCACAATTCCCAACTCTGTTAATAATATGCATAAAATGACAAGAAATGAAAGGAACTCTTAGGCTAACAGAGTCATTTACAATTGCGTGGAAAGGAAAAGGATGTGAAACACCTCCTTGGACAAGCTTGATCAATTCTACATTATCCAAAAGCGAAGCTCATTAGCCAACATAATAGCTAATCGCTTCCCTGCCCGCACTAGGCACGTTGTTGCTGCCAAAGGTTCACCTGCTTGATCCCTGTACACCGCGTCAATGCCCCACGACCACGAGAATCTTCCAGCTTTGGAGGCATCCACGTTCATCTTGACTACATTCTTTAGCGGAGGTCTCCAGCCAACTGAACTCGTGTTGTCGCTCCTTCGAGGCATCGAAAATGTACTATCAATCGTGCTTTTAAATTCACTGATTATTGATCTCACTTTACCTATCAGTGATTGCGGATGAGTGGCCCTTTCATTCAAAACACAATTTGTTTCTGCTGAGCTAGATTCCATGAGCAACTATGACAATCAATTCAACCATTTCATCAACTTCATTAACAATCTTCCAGCTTAACCAACGGACATGTATCCCCCCTTAGGTTCCCCATCCAAACTCAGCCCCAATGGTGAGAGACCAGAACAACATGACCTGTGCTCTCCTCACACTTACCACAGCGGGGACACAACACGAAACTAATTGCTCTGCGGAGCTCCAATTGCTAGTGAACTGGAAGAATATTATTAAGCAGCCTCTACATAAACTGCTTGCTCCTTGGAGGGACTCAGGGCTTCCAAATTCAAGCCCATATCTGGTATTCCCTGGCAACCTTGCTCGAACTCAGACCTTTGGTGTGGTACGAAGAGGTTCTTATCAAATGGTATGTTGTGATGACTCTATAGACTCCGTAACGAGTTCCATACCAAACTAACCTATCAACTTTGTTAAAATTAGGCAGCGAGATAGCTAGGATTTGATCGACTTCAAACGATAAGAAAATGGATCAAACTAATTCCCATATCCAACTTTGTTATGGGCTAGCACCGCGGAGGGCCCGGATGAGCTTAATGGGCTTCCACGAAGCGTTAACCCACACTCCTGAGGGTTACACCAACTCGAATCCTATGAAGGTCCACCCAGGATTGGGCACAAAGCCAAAGGGGGCCCACTTTAAGGATGCTCCGTTTGCCCTAATTCGGAGGTCTTCCCAGGATATAAATATCCCTACACTAGGTACGTCGAACAAACCCTTTTCTTTAACCTAATTTTCCATCTTCCTAAATAAACTTAATTGGCCATTGGAGTGCTTGTAGGTACTCAATGCCGCCAAGCCAAACAACCTTTTGAGGAGATCCGACATCCGACCTCCATCATTGAAGGTATCACACGATACATTGGGGTCATCTATGGGGACTCTCACGACATCCCACACCCCGTACACAGTGATGATCTCCACTCCACCATAAAACCTCATGTCACCCAAGCCCACTAAGAAGACCAACCAACCCGCTCCTAGCGCGAACGTTGGTGGAGACGGCTCGGCTGGGAGCTCGACCCTAGCAAGCCACCAAACCCAAGTGGCACACACAATCAAGGATGACCAACCATTCGAAGATCCCACTTCAGGAATCCCTGGCCCTGGTAACGAAGGGGAAGAGGAGGTGTAACAACACATGGATTTGGCAAGTGCGGTACAAGATTAAGCGGCCAAGATACAACAACTAGAGGCAACCCTATTCTAACTCTAGCACGCAGAGGACCAACGGAAGAAAAGAGCGGAAATACACAACAAGGTTGACCAACTGTGTGAGGAAGAAGAACGAGGTGCTCAAGCAGGCAGAGGAGAGAAATCATCACCTCGATGGTCATAACCTCGAGGATGGCGGATAACCTCCAGATCTGGAACTTTAGGGAAAAAACCTCGACAGCTAAGAAGGAACCCCTAAACCTACACGAATGAGGAAGAGATCTACAAGCCAACATACAGATCCTCCACGGACCCCACATGGTGAACTGTCGACAAGAACCACCAGTCTTCACAGAAAGGTAAAGGAAAAGAGAGCCACTCCTTCCTTGAAATGGCCCCACCATACAGATTCTGTCCTTCGACGAAGCCCTACGACGGGACCACCGACTCACAACAACACCTCGATGCTTTTGGGCACAAAGTGATCCTAGACGGGGCTTTTGACGCTATTTAGTGCAAGTCATTCTCGGTAACCTTGAGGAAAAAGGTCCTCAGGTGGTTCAACGCTCTACCAAAAAAATGTGTGCGGAGTTTTGACGATCTAGCAACTCATTTTCTCGCTAACTTCACCACTCAAAGAATAAAACCAAAAAATGCAGTGAGTTTTCTTAGAGTCATACAGAACGATGATGATTCCCTTAGAGAATACCTTGACTACTTTTACGCGAAGTGTTCACAGGTGGATGATCTACAGCCCCAAGTGGTGTTCATGGGGTTAACCAACATACTAAAACGGGGGAGCCCGTGTTTGAAAAATCTCTCAAAATGACCACTCAAGGGCTTGGTTAAGATACAAGAAAGAGTTGAAGATTACCTCTACCAAGAGGAAAGGATGGGGGTGATCAAGGGTGACCTGGGAAAGGACCCTGGCAAAGGATCTCAAGCGCGAAGCTGACGTGTTAGTTTGTAGAGGGACGAGAAGGGGCGACAGAAACTCTCACGAGAAGGGAGGTATCACATGTACATACCTCTGACAGTGTCCCTCTTCTAGTTGTATCGAGAGATACAACACACAGAAAGGTTCCTCAACCCGAGACCTATACGGTAGTACCCAGGGATGGACACTAGCCTATTCTGCCAGTAACATAACTCCTACGGCCATGACACTAACAATTTCATAAACTTGAAAGATGAGGTGGAAAAATGGGTTTGGAGTGGGAGGTTAGAGAGATATGTTCTCAGCAGCAGGAAAAGGATAAGTAAGGAAAGAGACTAGGACCACTAACGCCCTCAGCGTGACAAGCCTCAGATAGTAGTATGTTAGGATCATGTCAGATAAATAGAACTCAAATAGTTGCCCAGATGGTTGTTTGTGTGTAGTGTGTTATGATTGTGACTCAATACAAATCAGAAGGGCAGACTATCATAATACACTGTAAGACCCTACATTTATTTTCATTGTTGGCACGAGTTTAGTATACTCGATGAGTCCTAGACATGGGTTCAGCGTACTCACAAATTCTCAATATACCCTACGGGGTTTAGCGTACCCAATACCACAAGGATTTATCTTGGTGCAGCAAGGTTGGACTTGTTCCTCCTTAACCGAGGTTGAGACTTCTCTTTCCTCAACCCCTTAGTTGGATGTGGACAGATTTAGTATCAACAGCCTACGTGGCTTCTCAGTTGAGTTATCGGTGATCCATGTGACATTGCTGTTCAACTAGGCAGGATGTACAAATATTTTGTAAGACCTCACATACAACTCACCAGTGATATTGTTCTCTTCAGCGTAGCATTAGTGTTTGTATAAAATTAGTTGATTTCAGTATTTATATTCATGCTTTCAGACTATATATGTCATGGTAGTACTCTATGTATATACATGCATCTTTTAGATACTTTTTTCTTATTAAAAATGCTTCAGTATGTGCTAAGTGAGCAGTACTGAGGTGCCCATTATTGAGTGATGAACTCACCCATCATCTATTTGTTTTATACATGTGAGGACTGTGGAGTTGATCTTTTAGTGTAGTGGTAGTACCAATCTTTGAGTCAATGATGATGCTCCGCTTCGTACGGGAGAATCAGTGTGTCTGTTAGCAGTTGTTCCAATGGGTCATAGGCAGGGTCTTCAGGCGTTACCTTAGTTAGATAATTGATTTTTAATTCTACATGTATAAAGATTTTTCATATTTTCATTTATAATAAGAAGTAGTTTAAAATACAGTTAATACAGTTATATTATTTTGTATGAACAATAGTTTCAGTCACGATAGAGCTTCTGTGGGGACAATGTCCTTACGTGCGGTCACTCCCGAATTTTAGGGCGTGATAGAATCCTAGGAGGGTCCACCCAAGATTAGGGAGCAAGCCAAAGGGGCCCCACTTTAGGGACACTTTGTTTGCCCTAATCCAGAGGACTTCCCAAGATATAAATAGCCCTACACTTGGTACGTCGAATCAACCCTTTTCTTTAACCTAATTTTCCATCGTCTTACATAACCTTACTTGAGCGTTGGAGTGCTTACAGGTACTTAACACCACCAAACCAGACAACTTTCCAAGGAGATTCAGCGTCCGACCTCAATCGTTGAAGGTACCACACGATATAAACATAATAAAATAGGTCTCAACATATTCCCTCTTCACCAAGTTAGACTCTCTCTCCTTTACTCACACTCTTTCACTCTAGTGTGCAGCGGTTGAATAATAGAAACATGTATCAACATAATAGAAATATGTATCAACATAATGAAATAGGTATCAACATATTATAAATGTATACGAACGTTTATAAAAAAAATTATCAACGTTTTTTTAACATCGATGCATTTATAATATATTGATACCTATTTCAGATAATTTATTGTATTTTGTGGAGAGATTGAGAGCAAGAGAGGGTGGTTTGACAAAGAAAGAAGATTAACAATGATTAATTTTTTTATTGTATTTTGTGATCCCCATTAAATATTATTGTCATGTTTTACAATATATGTGTATATTTAATGTGAAAAAAACATTTCTCTCTTTTTTTTTACATAAGTATGTAGTATTATTTTGTAGGAAAACCCTTAATTTAGTCCCTCTCGATTTTCATTTCGGTCAACTTGGTTCTTGCTACTATCTTAATGATAACGATGTTTGATTATTTAGACTGATGCACTAAATTCAATTTTTGAATTACTAATTAATAACACGGTTCAAATATATATATATATATATAATAAATATAATTATTATAATATTATATCACAATAATACTAATAGTTTAATATCAAAGTTGACCTCTAACTAAAGGGACTCGAGTTTGAGTCTTACCTCACATCAAAAGATGAACTTTTTTTTTAACAAAGGACATTCTTTTTTCTTACCAGCGGCACTTTTTAAAAATTTTAAAATACTCTTTTGATGAGTTGAGAGGTAAAGAAAAATACAAAAAATGTTATTTAAGCTATAGAAAAGTATAGACAATTTATATTTCCTTTTACAGCATAGTATGGATTCCATCATGCACTTAATAGATCTTATGAGGTGTTAGACAAGAAATGATAGTGTGTCTATGACTTTTCAATAATCTAAATAACACTAAAAGAAAAAATTAAACCGATAGCTATGCAGCATGCCCTTTAGCGAGCCGGCCGTCCATTTAGAATAACTGCTGCCAATCACCTTATGCCACATTATCACATCGTAACGAATGGTAATAGTGAAGTTTTAATTAATACTCATTTGTTGCATTAATTATTACATTAAAGATATAAAAACAATAATAAATGATTTTTTTTTTTTCAATCGGTAACAATTAATTCCTTTCACCGATATAAATATACTTTCAATAAAAAAAAAATTCATATACATAAACAAAATTTAAATATTAGGCAAATATTTAAGAAACTCAACGACGTGATAAGCTTTAAATAAGATATATACATGGTTATCAAACTCGCGAGTTTAAGTAAACTCGTGGAGCCTCCGTAAACTCGGATCGTAAACTAGGATCGTAAACTCGTACGAGTTTACCTATTATTAAAAAAATATTAAAAANGTGGGGGCAAAAAGAAAATCTAATAGAGGCCACAAGAACTTGTGGCCAGGAACGGAAACCCCCATCTGACGTGGCACTCATACCTCGTTTATACGGAGATCAATATCCCATTCCTCCTCCCTCCCTACCTCTCTCTCTCTCTCTCTATACTGACACACAGACACACACAAAATTCAGATCCCCCAACCCTCCAAGTGCGCGCCTTTTTTCCTTCTCTTTCGTTCCTCTGTTCCGAATATCGATCCCCACACCACACACAAAATGCAGGATAAGGGATTTGAGGACGCCACCACCAACAACAACGCTATTAGGCTCTTCGGCCAGAAGATTCCCTTCCCCGGAGATGCTGATGATATTCCTCCCCCCGACCACCCTCACTCGCCGGCCTCCATGGACTTTGCTGACAAACAAGAAGAAGAAGAAGTAGAAGAAGAAGAAGAAGAAGAAGAAGAAGAAATATATGAAGAAGAAGAAGAAGAAGATGAACAAGAAGAAGAGACTAACGGGGAGAAAGACCAACATCACAAGGTACGGTTATTGTTGCCGTTGTAGTTGTTGTGAGTGAGAAGAAAACCTTTTAGAGAGACAAAGCTCTGTTCTTGACATGTGTAGAGAAACATGTCGAGCTCCTGTAGCTCCTCTTGCCCTAATTTTTCCCCACTTTTCTGCCTTTTTCAAATTTCTCTTCCTGTTTTTCGTTTTTTTCTTGGAATTTCTCTGTTTTTTGAATGAGCATTAAAGCGATTTATTTTTGTTGTTGTTTTGGTATCATTTATTTCGATTGAGAATTAGTGTTGTTCGTGTTTCCAATTGCGAGATTTAGGGCTTCGTTGCTGATCTATTAGTTTCGGTGTTTGGAACTTAAGACTGTCAGATTGTTGGGAAAAATAATTCCCCAAAGCTCCTCCTTCCCTTGCTAAGGGAATCGGAGCAAAGTTTGATTCCGCCCTTCATAAACAGTAAAGTTTTCTTAATTTCTGAGTTTCTGATTGCTGGTTCAATTTTTTATATGGAATATCTTTGACATATGAGTGCTGATTACAACTTTTTACTGAACAATTTTAGTGAGAAAATTGTACATGACCTTGTCATGTGTATACAACTCTACCGTTGATTTTGTCCTTTTTGAAGTTTTTACCCTTTTACTTTATTAATGATATAGATGGAGTTAACCTTTAAATTTGTCCTTAAGGTTGACAGCATCGTTTAAGTTTATCCCTAAGTTATGAAAAATATCAAATTCGTTCTGAGTTTATAAAAAGTCGATCAAATTAGTCTTTCGGCGTCAGTCTAACCTAATTTGGTTAACTTTTGACAACTTTGGGGACATATTTGATACTTTCCATAGTTTGGCAATGAACTTGACCGGTGCGTCCAACCTTATGGACGGAATTTGAAGCAAGCCATGTGCAATTTCTGTGTAAGATGATGCTCTCCAATTTTAGTCCAATCTGTCCAACCATGACTATTTCTTTATCGATTAACTTTGTTGTTTCAACTTTCGGTACTTATACTGTCTCTAGCTGCTTAAGATCAGTACTTTCTGTTGGCACAGTCCTACTCCTACCCAAACCCCTCTAAATGGTACTGCGTTGTATTGTTTAATTAGGTCTTTTCATTTATTTAGGTACTGTGTTGAAGAGTATGTTTATACTGTGGAATAGAGTAAGAATGTTCTAATTGGCAATTTATATAGGGTTTCCTTGAATAGCATGGCTTTCATTCAAATAATTGCCAATGTTCTTTGTGTTATAATATCATTTCGACTCTTAAAAGTTGTGAATCTTAATATATATCTTGGTTTTATACTTTTATTTATGTGGTATAAATTTCATTGATTAAGCCAAGCTTTTTGTGTCAAATTATCAGGATCCAGCAACTGAAGGAGTTACTGAGAAAGAGCAAGAGGGTGACCCTCCTCCTAACGCAGAAGAAGCTAAGAATTTAGCCAGATCGCCTGAGGCTGTGGTGAACCCGAAGACACCTACCATAGAAGAAGAAGCTGCAAAATTAAAAGGTGACAAGTCAGAGAAGGAACAAGGCGATGCATCCAACTCGCAAGACCTGAAAACACTGAAGAAGCCAGATAAGATTCTTCCATGCCCCCGCTGCAATAGCATGGACACTAAATTCTGCTACTACAACAATTACAACGTCAACCAGCCTCGTTACTTCTGCAAAGCCTGCCAACGATACTGGACTGCGGGCGGCACCATGAGGAATGTGCCAGTCGGGGCAGGAAGGCGAAAGAACAAGAACTCTTCCTCCCATTACCGCCACATCACAATCTCTGAGGCTCTTCAAGCAGCTAGAATCGATGCTCCTAATGGGACTCATCTCCCTCAATTGAAAAGCAATGGTAGAGTCCTCAGCTTTGGACTAGATTCACCAATCTGTGATTCCATGACATCTGTCCTCAACCTTGGAGAGAAAAAGGTTCCCAATGGCACAAGAAACGGGTTCCATCATGGCCTCGAGGATCAAAGACTAAAAGTTCCTTGCAAAAGTGGGGAAAACGGCGATGACTGCACGAATTCTTCTTCCATTACTGCTTCAAATCCAATGGGAGAAAGTAGCAAAGGTACTCTCCAAGAACCGGTGCTACAAAACAATGGTTTCCTTCCGCAAGTTCCATGCCTTGCCAGTGTTCCTTGGCCTTATCCCTGGAATGCTCCAGTTCCCTCACCGGCTTTGTGTCCTTCAGGATTTCCACCAGTTCCATTCTATCCTGCTGCCTTTTGGAACTGCAGCATGCCAGGGAATTGGAATGTTCCATGGTTTCCCTCACATTCCTCTTCTTCAAACCCAATGTCTCCAGGCTCCGGACCGAATTCTCCAACCTTAGGGAAGCACTCAAGGGATGGTGACATGGTTAACCAAGACTCCTTGAGCAAAGAAGAGCCACCAAAGCAGAGAAACGGTTCTGTTTTGGTTCCCAAAACCTTGAGAATCGACGATCCAAATGAAGCTGCAAAGAGTTCTATATGGGCAACTCTTGGAATCAAGAATGAATCAGCCAGTGGGAAAGGCATGTTTAAGGCCTTCCAACCAAACAAGGAAGAAAGAAATCATGTTGAAGCCTCTTCAGTGCTACGGGCTAACCCTGCAGCATTGTCTAGATCCCTTAACTTTCATGAGAACTCGTGAATCAGCAAAGAGGGAATGTGGTCAATAACCATCTTTGAGTAATGGGGCACTGATTGTGGCTTCATTGACCTTGTACAGAAGCGAAGGGTTGTAGTCTTTGATCTACTCAGCATAAGTGGGGAATAACTAATTTTGTCTTTTAATTTTGAATTGACACTATGAATGGGTGCCTTTTCATGTGCTTAGTTTGCTGAGTTTGAGTACATGTACATATATAAATTATATGTGAAATACTGGCTAGAGATGGAAAAGGATATTTTGCTATGTATAAAAAATGCAGAGGTGCTGTATTTTCCTATGAAACGGGAACATGGTTCTTCCTATTTTTATACCATGGTACCTAGTAGAAGAAGAAAAGGGACACTTTTTCCTTGTGACTACTTCCCTCTCTTTTCTCTCTCCTTCTGTATGTGAGTTGTGAAGGGGTTTCTGCTTTCTACAGCGGGTAGATGACAAGAGCACACAAGTAGGCCGATAAACACAAACAATACGACAATAAAGCAGAGAATAGTGAATAGCATGTCGTGTTCTTTGATATAATGACACAAAACCAGTAAGCTTCTGAATTTCTTTCAAGTAAAAGGTAACCCTTTTGTCTTTGTTATGTCCTGTAAAATAACTCATGAAATGCGCCTGAATCAAAGAAGAGTGGAACTTCGGGACAAAAGAAGAATTGCAGATATGATTTTCCTTTTGTTGTCAAATTTGAAGATATTGAATGATCTAAACAACTTGCATTAAAGCTGGACCGCGAACCTTGATATTTATTTCTATTTTTTCTTGCTTTTTAAACTAATTCCCAAATTGGTTTGTCACATTAAAAGTAGATTTATGATCCTAGATGAATTTTATTTGCATAGTTAAGGGGTTTGAATCTCGAAGTCTCTTAAAAGAGAGTTTCACTTGAGCACCACGCTCAATAGAATGATCCGGTATATAAACACTTAAATGATGCCTCCGAAGTCCCAAATTTCCTTTATGCACCAATTTGGCGGATAGATCAAAATCGGCCCAACATGTGTCCTTAACCACAAGAACACATTCAGATATTTTATCTGCTCCAATTTAATACCAGCCACATTTAGTGTATAAAATTTTGTAAGATGAGTTGTGATGGGACCCCAAAATGCCAAAAAAATATGACACACTATATCCTCTTCCTCTTGGCACCCTACTTTTGACTTTTCCTCCTTTTTTTTTCGCCCTTTTAGCCCTTTCCCATCAGCTACAAGAAAGCAATAGCTCACTCCTTTTCCTCCATATACCTATAACACTGACCAAATTTCAATTATTAGGGGAACCAAAACAGTAAAGATAATTCGTTGGAAGTAAGCATCATCATCAATTTCTAGCCATGAGTACTAATAAAAATGCCTTGATACAACTTCCATTATCTCTACCCTCTTCCATTCCAAACTATTACTACCCACACTTTTAGGATATTCTCTAGCATTCATCATTTACCGTTTTTTTTTTTTGGGACCGTGAGTTGAAAAGGACCCTTAATTTGTATAGATTGATTTTTGGTGATAATATGTCAATCCCCTAAATTTGTGGCATCTAACAGCCACACGTTGCTTATTGATATCACCAAATTAGCAAGTAACAATATCCAAAATAAAGAGGGGTCAGCAAAGCTGCCAAATTTCCATTACCAAAATCTTAGTTTACTAATAATGCATTTTTAGCCAATTTAACACGTCAAAGTGAGTTTTCAAAAGAAAAGAAAAGAAAAAAGAAAAAGGGAAATGAAGGTAGAAAGCCATGTCTCCTAATCACATGCAATTGGATCATGACAAATTATGGCAAAATTGCTTGTCATGAAGAAAGTGCTTTGTTTTTTTAATTTTTTTAAGACCACCCATTTGCAAATTGTTTTCAATGCCAGGGGGGTCCATCATGTTCTGTTTAGCTTAAAGTGCTTAACACTCTTTAGTGTTAGATTTGCGGAAAAATGAAGTTGGTCAACCATTTTCACCTCCCTTTTCATCATTTGCATTATAATTATCTTGAAAACAAAAGAGTGAGACTTGGTCAGGAAGCGGTTTTAGGAAGTACACAAACACTTGTAAAATGGGCTAGATTTGTATCAAGTTCTGCATGTCCATTACAACTAATTATTTAATTAAATAATGTGTACACTTTTTTTTTAAATAAGTGATAAATGTGCACTCTTTTCGACAAAAGAAAAATTAACATATCATATTTTAATTTGAGAATTAGTTAAAATGGACATAATGAAGTTGATCTAAACTTTATACTTATAAAATTTAGACTTAGTACTAGAGCTCCAGAAGGCAGTAGAAGGATTATGACTTTAGTGTGACTATGAGTCAACTTCCCACTATCAACTACTCAATCTAGTTCCTATAGTGTTATTGGAGATAAAACTATAGTGAATCAATTGTTATTTAAATTCCATGTGCATTGTATTAACTCCACAGTAAAAAGTTACCTAATGTGGAACTGAGTTTCATATAGGTGAATTTCGTCTGCAATTCAAGGAACAAAAGTGACTTTAATTAAGTGCTTTGCCATTAATTGAGTGACACATGAAGTCAACCATTCAGCACACTCTCTCTCTCTCTCTCTTCCAGTAGAACATCTCTGTCCAAGAGAATAGTAATCATCAGTCCAAGATAAGTTAAAAAGATGTTAACATTTCTACCCTTAATATGTAAGTATGATTTATTCAAGCGCTAAGAAAGTAAAAAAAAAAAAAAAATAACTTAGCTTTTGGTTCATCATGTTAAGGGTATGTCATGTTTTAAATTCATTTTTCGTTGGTAGTAATTTAAACCAAACAATTACTAAGCATACTTTGGTTGGACCGGTTGGGATGATATCCCTATTCTTTGATATCATTTAATGGTATCTCATTTTTCACTCAAAATTATTCTCTTCTGCACCTCCTCCCTCTTTGTTCCTCTCCGCCAATGCCACCCTCTTCCACGACTCCTGGCCACTAAACGTAAACGACCACCGAGACTTGGAATTCACTTTCGTTTCCAGAGACCACTCCAACTCGTCTCCCGACGTATTCCGAAACGGCCACATTAGCCCAACCTACCCGCTCCTCGGCCGCCACATCCGCCTAAACGCCGTCGTTTCGGTTAAATCCGCCGAAACTGTCATGGTCCGACGCCGTTTACCACTAAAGGCGCTCATGTTGGAGGAGCGCGAAAGGACGTTGTCAACGACGAGGGGACTTACCCCACGCGCCCCCTGCAAGAAGAGCACCTCCGTGTGTTCTTCTTCGTCTTCGACGTCGAGGCGGTGGAAGCTTGGAGACTTGCTCCTCAGCTGGAGCCATGATCCGGTCCTGTTCGTGGCAGTGGGGACAGAGGTGAGGGCGGAGAGGAACAGAGACGGAGGAGAGACAAGGGTATTTTTTGTAATTTTACAAATAACTGGGGATCAATGTGTAAATAATAAAGTTTTGTAAGGTCATTAAAAAGTGTGCGTTTAATTTATAATTTTTTAAAGTTAATTTTTTGAAAAAAAGAAAGGTACCATTAGATGGTTCCAGACAATAGGATTACCATCCTAACCAGTCCATTTTGGTTGCTTTTTGTTCAGTGGGTGGCAAAAGCTTGAACCGGTGCACATTGCTGGATCTAGCAAAAAAAGACAGGCATGTCACCAGAAAGGAAGAGCATGAAAAAAAATAAAATAAAGAAATAGGCAAAGATAAAATAAACTATAAGCTATTAGTGGGAAAGGTATATGGAGGAAAGTGTGGACAGTAAGGCATTGCCTTTTGATAGAAAGGCAACCAAGATGAATGTGTGGTACCCCTTTTTCCACCTTTAATCATGAAACTAAGACTGATTTTGTTCATATGGGACAAAAACAACATACCTACCACATTGATGCAAAGCAGCAAAAGGTCGAACATACCTGTAAAACAAAGCAATGTTGAGCGAAAAGAGACAGACCAAGGGAGATAAAAAGCTGGGTACATTGTAAGATGTTACCTACGAATGTTGCACATAATGCTAATGTTTCAATTTCAATTGAACTAGAAATCTTTCAAGATCCGATTAATGGATTAAATTATTTCAACTTCTTCGTAGTTTGGTAATAGGACACTGAGAAATCGAATTGAAATGATATAAAAAGTTCATTCATGATTATATTTGCAGAAAGAGATAAAGGATATTGTCAACTATTTATACTTCATTCCACAAGAATTTGTACCAATAAATTTACAGCAGTATTAAAAGTTTTTTTATGTGATACAAAGCAATAAAAGTAAAAGGTTTTAGTTTTTGTGCATTGCATTGTATATTTTAGATTTTATAAATATCACTCAATTATAAGTTTTCAATATTAAATATAGGGTTAATTCAGTTTTTAGTCCCTATAATATGAAAAAATTTGGTTTGTCCCTCGTTGTCAGTTTTAGTCCCCGTAAAATATGAAATTTTGATTTTGGTCCCTATTGATTGTGGGAGAGTGACGGTACTGACGTGTCACTTGACGTTGTTGACGGGGCGTCACATGTGAACACGCTACGTGGCGGAGCCCATTTTGTTGGGTCCAAACCAAACCCAGAACCCTGACCCGTTTGAAAAAAAAAATTAAAACACAAAATCCCCAAATCAATCCCCTCCCCCAAAATCCCTAAATCAATCCTCCCAAAATCTCCAAATCTGCAGCAACTCAAAGGCCACAACCACGCACTCCCCTTCCCCCCACAGCATCGTCTCCCACAAGCAGCCGTCGCCGCCACACAAGCCGCTGTCACCGCTGGGGCTGCCATCTTCTCTCTGCTCGTAGGCTCGCGTGCGTGCTCGCCGTCCTCTTCTCGCGTGGCTGTCATGCTCGCCGTCGTCGTGCTCGCGTGGCTCCGTCGTCTCCGTCGTTGGAGTGTCTGACTAGACTGCTGCCATTGGAGTGTGTCAGTCTGGACTACTGCCATTAGAGTTATGGCAATGGAAAGAAATACAAAGGGAGCTATTGAGCTTTTTCGTGAGATGCTCAAACAAGATATGAAACCAGATAATGTTTTTGTGGCATTATTGATGGCATGTAGCCATGGCAGCTTTGTGGAGCAAAGGAGGCAAATATTTAGGTCAATGAAAAAGAACCATGGAATCAGTCCTCAGATTGATCACTATGGATGTATGGTTGATTTGCTTGGTCGAGCTGGTTTGTTGGAAGAAGCTCTTGATCTCATAGAAAGCATGCCAATGGAACCTAATGATGTTATATGGAGATCTCTTCTAACTGCTTGCAGATTGATTTGGGGATTTTGGAGGAGGGGATTAGGTTTGCAAATTTTAGTTTTTAAATTTTTTTTTTTAAGCTGGTCGGGTTCTGGGTTCGGGTTGGACCCCAAAAAAAGCGGCTTCGCCACGTGGAGGGTCCACGTGTGACGCTCCGTCAGCGACGTCAAGTGACACGTCATCACCGTCACTCTCCCACCGTCAATAGGGACCAAAATCAAATTTTCATATTTTACAGGGACTAAAACTGACAACGAGAGACTAAAACTAAACTTTTTCATATTACAGGGATTAAAAACTTAATTAACTCATATATCATCCAAATTTCAATCAATGTTACATGCAATGGCTGCTCTTCAATACTATATGCTGTAGAAAGGTCACCGCTTTCTTTGCAGCTTCAATTTGTCCTGTGCACAAAGGGAGCCTCAAAATATTTCTTAGGAAGAATAGCTTCAAGGTCATCATTTAGCCCTGATCTGGGAATCACCCAACTAAAAATGTTCATTGGATTCTACAACCCCCAGAATCTTGTCCGCGCCGGACATTGCCATAAGCTGACAGTTCCAAAAGATCCATATCACGACCTGTAAATGCAATATGCATCCAATGCCCCCATTAACAAAGTTCCAATTTATCCAAAAAAAAGTTCTAATCACTATTATAGCTAATGTTTTTATATGATCATTATTAACTACTGTAACAATGGTACCTGAAACCCTGCAATAAGAACTCTTCTGAATAAGTTCAGCTTTCGAGATCTCTGTTCGATTACCCTTAGATCGATTAACTGTTGCCTAAAAAACACAATGCAAAGAAACTTTTATCAAACAAATGCAAAGTTAATCCAATAAGGAAGCAGACTAAATAAATAATTAATTAATTTTTGTTTGGAAATAAGGTAGAGCTTGCATCTTACTTTATTTTATTACTTGCACCGAACTTTTCTGGAAGCAGAAGTGAACTTTAGTAGCAAAACTAAAATACATAGAAGCTTCCTTTGACAAGTCAATTGGAAGAAAGAAATTACATCAACGCGCTATATAAGAGTAATGGCAAGTTGGCAACCCTTGGGCAACTCATTTCTAGAAAGTTTGCAGGCCATTCAGAAAGAAATGTATTGGAGGAGATGAGACCAAGTGTCACATTATTTGAGTTATCTAAATGTTTGTATCAAATAGTGTAAAAATGTCAGTTTTGCACTACTTCTACATGGCTCTGGTAAAGGTATACAACCAAGACTCTGATTCGTTCAATGCTCAAAAATATGCCAATGAAATCCCTTGGACCAAGACACACCACTTAATTGTGGTTACAAAAGCAAACTTCATTTTTGAATTCTATATAGATAACCACACAGGGAATAAGAAAACATACAAAAGAATGAATCCATCAAATGTGCACAATTATCTACATACTAATCTAGAAATAAAAAAATAAAAAAATAAAAATCCTTATAACAGGATTAATGGTATCATTGTAGTATTACAAGATAAGGCCGTCAGTTGAAATATGTTTGGTTTCAATGAATGATGTTTGCTGGATTTTCAAAAAATGCTCTTTGTTAAAGCATATTATCTAATGAACATACTACAATTGCTCCCCCCAGGCCAGTTTTTTCTCCAAATGGAAACAGAAATTGAGAGAAAGCGAAAAACTTTACCTGTAACACTTGACAGTTTTCCAGCGTGCTTTTCCCACCCTGTAGTTCACAAAACACCCCAAATGAAGTATAAGCAAAAAGAAAATCAAAACCAGAACCGTACTAAGATGGTAACTCAGTAATGTCATGGTGGTGTCTTGCTGATATGAAGGGTATTTGGATGTTAGGAAGGGGTGGGAAGAAATCAAAGAGAAAGGGAGAAAGAAGGAAATGAAAGAAAATTTTGGGGGAATGGCAGTGTTAAGTAATGACTTTCCTTTTTTTTGTTTGGGTAGTTATAAATTTATTATCCTCCAAAACTGATGGAACTCTAAGGACAGGGGTCTTGAGGATCACATAAAAAACCCCTCACTCTCTTCTCCTTCTTTAATAGACTTCCAAATGATATGATGGCTTAATAAAAACTTCACTTCCCATATTTTCTCTTCCTAACTCAAAAGTTGAAACATAGCTGCAGACCACTGTAAACATGTACTGCCATCTTCAGAAAATGATATATCCTCAAAATGTAGCATAGCCTTAACAGGTGCTTCTCCACTAATGCTACATTACCTATATGAATCATGCAGATGAAAATGCAAGATATGTTGTTCTCCTAACACAGTTTGGCCATAGTTTGAACTTGTCTCTTGGTAGAAGGCTTTGGGATGAGAGGGCAATCAATAACAGTGATTGCAATGAGTCTTTCCCACACGGGCATATTACGGACCGGATAAGGAACACAAAAAAGGAAAAAATCAACACGGACTTGATGAAAAACCTAGTTTTGGAAATAGATGGTAGACAAGCAAGATGAATTTCATATCTTGTCAGCATGAGCATGATTATATAATTGTGCATATAGGTTTCAGCATAATTATTTATGAGTACTTTCGAGTACAAATGCTACCTACCACACCAATTCAATAAACCTATTCACAAGAAAAACAACTCAGATTCCGACTGAAAATAAAAAATGAACTAGCATAAAAAGGGAATAATTCAAAAATCATCGATTCCCAAACAATATCACTGAAAAGGGGGAAATAGTACCTTAGAGTAAGGGAGAATGTGATCGTAATCGTGGCAGAGGCAACCAGGGCAACCGACGAGCTTGCGAAAGACGGTGTTGCCGAGGGCGTCCCTCCGCCATCGGTCGGGGTCTCTTCCCTTGATCTTCTCGGCCTTCTCCCAGCATTGCTGCTTCACGCTGTAGGGGAAGCTTCTAGGGTTAGGGTTAGGGTTTGTGTCGTTGGAGACTCTGAGGCCTTCGAAGTCGGCTACGAGGTCATCGTGGAGGAGAGTTGCAGAGCGGGAGGGGCTGAATGATGCGGATGAACGAGAAGACGACAGCTTTGACGATGTCGTTTTGGATCGGTCCCTCAGCGGCGGTGAGGCAGGGCCTCTTCTTGTTCTTCTGCTCTCTTCCCCGTTGCTACTCGAGGAAGGAGAAGGATTACTCATTGCCTCTTGCTTCCAATTCGATTTCGTATCGGTGCTGCAAAAACATATCGCCACGTGCTGTATTCACACCTTATCTCATTGTTAATGGCGGGATTAAAGCTTGGTATCATCTCCTTTGGTTTAAGTGATTCAATTCGAGTTTTGGTTCATAGAAAAACACTAGAGTTTTTTATTTCAATTATATAAAAAAGAATAATTAAGGTCTCTAAAGAATTTAAAATGTAAAATAAATGGAATTTAATTGAATTATTTAAATTCTTTTGCATTTTAAATTCATTGAAATTTGAAAATGTCTTATCCTTACACAACTTAAGCGAATTTAAATGATTCAGTTGAATTCTCTTCGTTTTAAAAATATATAGTTTGGTTAAAATAATTACATTATCATTTTCAAAGTCTTTCTTAAGATAATGAAATTGTATTTACCTACTTTTGACGGATTCGATGACAACCAAGTGAAGTTCGATCGGTGACTGGCGGTAGCTTAGCCAGCAAATGGCAAGGACTCAAACGACAACCAGTGGGGGCTCGACCGGCAATCGGTAGTGCCCCGACATAGGGCGGTTACTAGTGGCCACCAACGTTGGGCAACCGACGATAAACAATGAGTATTAGATGATGAATGGTAATAAAGTTTGAAGATGAGAAAGTTAAGAGTTAAGACAATGAGTAGAAATGAAGAAAATTTTAGAATTATTGTGAAAGGAAAGAAATTGAGACCCCATCTTTTAAGGATAATTATTCTTGCACACCCAATCCTTGCACACCTGTTGCACACCCACCCTATTTTATAAAACCCTTGGCTTACTCAGCAAAGTGCTCACCCTAACGAACCACGCGTCTTTTTCGAGATAACCGCCTCCTTCATGTCTTTGCGTTTTCTCACTCTCTGCGTCTTGCTTTGGTTTTGCTTTGCGTTTTCTTGTTCGTTTGCTCCTCGATATAGTTGTTTCTTGTTCGTTTTTCATATCTGTGTTTTCTTCTTTGTTCTTTTTTCATCTCTATTCTGCATCATGGAAGTGTCAGCGACGAATCCACTAAATTTATTTGGCAAGGAGTCGTCGTTCATGGAGTTGTTGGATAGTTTCAACTATGCTACGAAGGCACTGCCCCAACCCACATTGTTGGAAGGTAATTATCATACATGACGATTCTGTCTAAATATAAACAAAGGTTGTGTCTAAAGATCAACAACGGTTGTGTCTTAAGATAAACAACGGTCAGGTCTAAAATAAAATGAAGGTTAGGTCTCTTATAATAATATGGTTATGTCTTATATAACATGATGGTTGTGTCTACAATTCAATATTGGTTAGGTCTCTTATAACACAGTCGTTGTGTCTTACTTCACAGAAAGTGTGGTACTTGGCCCCAACATTCTAACTCAAGGTACCACTGATGTTAACAATGAAGAGATTGTTTTAGCAACATATGACGACAATGCAGCTATGATGGTGTCAAACGTTGAAGAACCTGAAGGTATTTTAACGAATCAATTAAATAAAGTTATGTTTTACAAAGTTGATAAGTTACGTCTACAATTAAATAATGGTTAGGTTTACAATTGAATAATGTTTAGATCTCTTGCAACTGTAACTCTTTGTTACATGAAGTTGGTGGAGCAGAAAATGTTACATTCACGGAGAGGGATGTTAGGAATTTCGTAAGGATAGAAGTTAGAAGTGTTGGGTCGGAAGGGGATGGGCAAGCCATAATCCAATACTTTCATAGGATGCAGGCTCAAAATGACAACTTTTACTATGAATTCCTAAATGATAATGAGAGGTGAATCACCCATGCCTTTTGGTGTGATGCTAGGAGTCGAGCAACGTATGAATATTTTGGAGATGTGATTTCGTTTAACACGACATGCTTGACCAACATGTATGGTACATTATTATTTATATGACCTAACTACTTTTATATTTGGGACCTAAACAAAATGTTGTATGTGACCTAACCACATAATAACATTAGACACAACTTTATGTGATTATAGACCTAACTTATTTTACCAAACCTGACCTAACCATGTTATTATAGTAGACATAACCACAGTTATAATTTTATTTGTAGGTACAATATGCCTTTTGCGTGTTTTGTTGCTGTTAATCATCATGGGAATTCCGTTTTGCTTGAATGTGGGTTGCTTGCGTCTGAAGAGAAAGAATCTTTTGTTTGGCTATTTCAATGTTTCTTGAGATGCATGAAGGGGAAGACACCATTGAGAATCATAACATAGTAATGCATGCTAATAAAGCATGGAATTGAAGTAATGTTTCCCACAACTCGTCATCGTTGGTGTATTTGGCACATATTGAAGAAAATTCTAAACAAATTAAAGGGATTCACAGAGTATGTAAGAATTAAGGAGGATGAAACACCCTAGCTAGCTAGCTTACGCTTAAGTCGCAAACCGTGCTTAACCAGGTTGTTATCTGCTTGGTTGGAGTATTTACAGTCCTATATTAACTTTAGAAAATATCTTTTTAATCAAAATATGGACCAATTTAAAACTTTTTCCTTTCTTAATTAAAACATAAAGTATGAGCCGTGCGTGTGAATGAAGACAATATGTACATATATAAACAAGCGATAGAGTCTACAAGACTTAGGCGTTTGATAGCATACCAAATAATTACTCACAACATACTCATATAAATATAACTCATACATACTAGTCCAGAAATACTTGCACATATGCTTATAATTAAATATTACAAGTACTGCAATCAAAAGCTAATGGCAAAACGAATCCATTTAGCTAATACAAAATGCCCACACATCGTGACGTGTAGTTCAGAAATGCAGTTCTGCTGCCTCCCCGAAATCTCTTGTCTCCAAGGCTCTTTAGTTGTCCTCTGCTGCCTCCTCCGCTCTGGCGTATTTGTCGTACTCGCCTAGAATCATAAGTGAGTGGGGGGGGTGAGAACGTAGCATTCTCAGTGGGAAGTCTAGGCCAATATCTATTCTGTATTTACTCACTTGTGATCCAGGCCGCTCAGGAGTTCTCTAAGTGTCATGCATATTAAATTCCCTGCTTTATTTTATTCTTGCTAATCCTGAGCAGCCCTAATTACTAGGTGACAGGGGATATACTAATCTTCGTCCTAGTCATTAAGTGTACACTGTCGGCTGACTATTACTTAGTCGTCATAAGATTCGGAATACTCTAAGCGTCTACTTTATAGGGCGATCGTCAACGACGTTTTGCCGCACATACATATCTCACATTCAACACATATTTTATGCATGGGGAAATTCCCGAGTTTTCTTATACTGTTTACTTGTCTTACTTCCTTGTACACCTTAGGTCCGTAGTCCACACACGGTGTCTTGTACCTTCTTGCTTTACTTACTTATCTTGTCTCTTTGTACACCCTAGGACCATCCTCCACACGCGATGTAATATCCATCCTAGGACTTTCGTCCACACGCGATGTGATATGCATCCTAGGACCGTCGTCCACTCACGGTGCATTGTACATTCTAGGACTGTCGCCCACGCGCGATGTATGGTACATCCTAGGACCGTCGTCCACACGCGATGTAGTGTACATCCTAGGGCCGTCATCCACACGCGATGTATAGTACACCCTAGGACCGTATTCTTTATCCTTAACGGTAGAGCTCATACCACACGCATTTAGCACAAATGTATTTCATATCATAACCTTTTATCTTTGTCCGCACCTTCGGGGACATCTTACTTTCTATCTTTCTCTTTCCTTTCTTTCTTTTATTTTTCTTTATTCATGAATTATGACTTTCTTGACACGTCTTTGTCTTTTATTCGTCTATGATGGTAGTCATACGCGCAGGCGTAGGCCTGTATTTGTCATGAACCAATCCTCATGTCGGGACTGGTGAGAGGCTTGTCCTTTAGACGTGCCAAGAGAGGGGGTGCCCTATTATACAACTATGTTCTTATCTTCAAGGTTCTCCGAGCCCTCGTGGCCGGAGCCTTCTTAAGATACTCCGTTTTTCCTAGTGTTCAATTATGATCTTTGTTAGGTTTAGGTGATAACTTCTAATTTTCTAAGGTCGTCCTAAGAATCCTGACGACGATCGTATCCTCTTTATGCATAATATCATTCATATACACATAATACACATTATCATGACACGTAATACATGACCATTTACCTCATACATGCATTAAGGTACGACAACAACTACCGAGACACTCATAACCTCTTTTTCCTTTGGAATTTTGACTATCGAATACCCGATGACTCCTAGACCTCATCCTAGGGTTTTTGATAGCTATAAGACCAATTTTCACACCTATAAGTCTAGATTTTATGCCCTAAGTTCAGCAATTGCAGATTCACTCCTTTTTCCCTAAGTACCATCTTTTATCCGAACAACTCGTTTTTCGTTAGAATTTTTAATCAACCATTAACCGATTGACTTAAAGCTTGACCCTAAAGTTTTCCATATTTCTGAACCCACTTCTTATGAAAACAAACCCAGATTTTTAATTTCTTTACCCAAAATTACAGTTCTGCCCCCATAAGCCCAAAATGTCATTTTTGCCCGAAAAGCCGATTTTCCTTTGGAATTTTATTTCTCCATAACCCAATGGACTCAAGACTTGACCCTAAGTTCTTACATAGTTCTGAACCCACTTTTTATGAAAACAAACCCAGATTTTTAATTGCTATACCCAAAATTACAGATTTGCCCTTTTTGATCAAAATACCATTTTTGCCCATAAAACCGATTTTCTTCAAAATTTTAGTTAACCACAATCCAATGGACTCAAGTCTTGATCCCAAAGTTTTTGATATCTCTGAACCCATTTTTCATGAAAATAGACCCAGATTTTTAGTCTAAATGCCCGAAATTATAGAAATGACAATTTTGCCCTTCTATGCCCAAAACCCCATTTTTGCTCTATGTCACCTTTCCTCAAAATTCTTCCATGTACAGCACTAAAAACATTTTTCCACATACTCCAGCATTTATAAATCATATATTATCATCCTCAAATCACAAAATGGCACGTGCATGCATCATCTACCAATTATCACAACATATTTTCATCAAGTCACATATACTCTTGCATGCAACATGCAAGCATGCATAGATCTCCAAGAAAATGATTAAATCATAACTTTACCCACAGATTTTAACAACCAAAAAAATATATTTATCCAACTCAAAACATAAATAACACATGCAAAGCCATTTCAAGACATAAAGCTCATATTTCACACATATCACCATATATCATTTGCATGCAACATGCAAGCACTTACAAATCACCAAGAAGGTGATTCAAACATAGTTTTACCCACTTGTTGAGTGTTGGTTTGGTGTGGTGTAGTGAGCTTGGGTTGAAGTCTAAGAAGCTTTGTTGCTCCAAAGCTTGAGATCCCTCTTTTTCCAAGTTGAATATTTTGAGAAATATGGAAGATGATGAATCTGTTTGGGGTGGGGGTTTGGTGAGGATGATGATATTTATTTTCCTTGATGGTGAGTGAAGTAAAATGAAGTGAAAATATGAGGAAACTTGGCTATGGAATTCGGTTTTTGGCTAGGGAAAAATGGTGGGAGAATGCTTGATTTTTGGTCAAGAAGATGGTGGTTCTTTGGTGGCTTTTCTCCAAGCTTTCTTGAAGAGATTTTGGAGTGTCTTAGAAGGATGAAAGTGAGAGTGGAGAGGGCTGGTGGTTTCGGTTGTGGGGCTTGGAAGAGTAGGCTAGAGTGTTTGTGTTCTTGCTTAGAGACTATGGTGTTTTCTTTGGGGAAGCTTTGGCTTTGGTGATGAAGTGCAAATGGAGAATGGGAGAAGAGTGAAGATGAGAAATCTCAAGGAGAGCTGATTGTGAGTGTGTTGGTCTTGGGGAGGGTTTTTGGCCAAATTTGGAGTTAATTTCTTAGTGTAATGATGTGTAATTATGTTACCTTTTTGCCTTAGCCAATGCATGTCTCTTGTTTGACCAAATGAGTAAGAAGTCTCATAATGGTGGGGGCATGGCTGCAGCTGCACGGTTTTTGGGAGGGTTTTTGGGGCAAATTTTTTATTAAAAAAGTGTTAAGGAGAATAGGTGTATTCATGCTACTTTTGAATAAGTCAATGCATATCCATTGAGTGTGGAAGAAGTAAAAAGGTGTAATTAAAGTGACTAGGCTGCTGTGCAAGAGTGTACAGCCGTGGGAGAGAGCAGATTTTGCTCAAAAATTGGTACGTGTTCGGTCGTGTTTGGTCGTTAATTGTCTGGTTACGCGCGTGTTCGCTCGCGCAAAAAATTAACAATCGATCAAAAATTATCTAAACATAATTTAACATTAATCAAACACTAAAAATAAGAATTTGAAGTTATATAGGATATTCCAAATTTCCCCGGTAAAAAGTGTATTTTTACGGGTACAGCCGGTACGCACTTAAATTTCCGGTAACGCCCGAAAATTAGTACAAAAATCATTTTAAAATAAAATCACATTCTTCAAACAATTCTAATGAGGAATTTAATTTTAATCTAAGAATTTAATTTTAATCTAAGGTACTCGTAATTTTCTGTTCACAACAGTCTATTTTACGAGTGTCTTCGATACGTATTAAATTTCGGCGGTGACTAAAAATTGGTTCAGTTCTCATGAAAACCCGCAAGATCACAAGACCATTATTTTGACTGGTATTTTTAGAAGATGAATTTTATAATATAATTTTTTCAGTGAATATTAATGCTATTGTCTTCAAGCAACATTTATATATTTCTACATGATATATATTTAAAACTATTGTACAACTGCCTATTGTTATGCATATCATATCAATATATAATAAAGTATTATACTATATATTTATGCATCAATTGTTGATCGTTAAATGTTTATCTCTTAATGAATGAATTTTGTAATTTTTTTATATTTGTATTTCACGGTGCACCAAGCATCACAATTATTGTTATAAGAATTTTATGACGAAGCATTTGTTATGAGAATAATAGGAAATAGCTGCTATAGATTATAATTCTAAACTGGAATTTTAGTAAATATGGTATTTCTATTAGTTTATTATTTTATTTACTTGTTTATAGTGAGATTGTACTATTTTTATTACTTTGGTATGATAATAATGTTATATACATTATTGAAAATAACATATTGTTTGAATGACTTAAACCAAAACCACATTGGTTTACTACCTTATCAATATAATAGATTATTCACTAATACATTTTACTTCCTAAAACATTAATTAGATCCCTAATAATAATTCACTTGTTATAATATAAGGGTTAAAATGTGAGGTACGCATAAACTATGTTTTTATAACTTTAATAATTAGCTTCATTAGTTATTTCGTGATCATGATTTATCCATTACTAAAATTTAGTATTTATTTTACAAACTATGTTCAGAAACATATTGACATTAGTTATGTTAATGTTTTTAAGCATAGTGTTGTCTTTATTATATTTGAGTGTTTTGGTACGTATTAACTAATATAATTTAGTTTTCTAGTCTCAATAATTGGCTTGTAAATACTAATTACGCGAAATTCCTTTTAAGAAAAAAGTGGGATGTTACAGAGGACATTAACAAGGCTGTTTACAACACACTTACTGTTAAAGAGTTTGAGAGGGAATAGAATGTGGTTTTCGACAAATATAGTCTTCAAAACAATGCATGAATTCAGGTATGGTTAGGTCCTTCTGGTATACGTCATTGTGTCTATGTTAACAATGTTATTAGGTCTATATATATAATGGTTAGGTCTAGCAATATGTATTTTTTATTAACGATAAATTTGCACAAAAGTCTTTAATGATCGCCATAGGTGGGTCCCAGTATACTTTAGAGATGAATTTTGGGTGGCATGTCAAGTACACAAAGAAGTGAAAGTATGAAAGCATTTTTTGATGGCTTCCTCAACTCAAGTAGCAGCCTTCACCAATTTGTGAACCAGTACGATAATGGTTAGTTGTGGTATTTTTTATGTTAATTAAGATGGTTATGTCTGTCAGCATAGTGTGGTTAGGTCTCATAATGCTAGGGCGTTCGGTCTTAATTTAATTTCACATCACATGATACTATTTCATTTGTGTGGTTTCAACGCTTTCTAGGATGGTTCAAATATAATAAGAAGCTAATTTGAAAGAATTTAATACTTCAATTCAATGTGCCTCAAAGATTACATTTGAGAGACAATTTCAAGCCGAGTATGTAACACCCATGTTAACTGCTTACGCTATAGTCGTAAACGCTGCTCACAAGGTTGTTAACTTCTTTGGTTGGGATACTTCTAGCCCCATAATTATCTTTGAAAATATTCTCTTACTGAAAATATGGACCAATATTAAAACTTTTCCTTTCTTTATTAAAACATAAAATATGAGCCATGCGTGATCAAGAAGTCATACATATATACGCAAGCAATAGAGTCTAAGAGATGTAAGCACTTAACGGCACAATCAATATGTGTTCACAACAAATTCATAGAGAGCATAATATTCATCCATGTAGGTCTAGAAATAGTTACACTGAAGAAACGAACATAGCCTGCAGATGTGGTGGGTGTTGCCTTCTTGAGGGTTGAAGTAGACTTCTTGGGTGCCATAGCTTTGCAGCATGATAAAATTACACATTAGCAAATATAATGTAGAAATACATAACTACAAGACACAACCATACATAACCTAATACAACAGGAAGACACAACTGTATAATGCTGAAAGACACAACCAAATAGCAAACCTAGACCTAATCGTGACGAAGTACGAGACACAACCTTTTCGTTTGTGTAGACACAACCGTAGTAGAGAACGAGACACAACCATTTATTTTATAAAGACACAACCCTTTTTATATCTTAGACACAACCATTTATTTTACTCAGACACAACGTTTTTCATATCTTAGACACAACATTTTGTTTTACTCAGACACAACCATTTGTTTTACTCAGACACAACCATCAAGACATCAACAAAAATTTTCTACTCATTCCGTAAGAGATGTCATAGAAAAGAAGGAATATAATTTGAAAAGATATTAGTTGAATACTAGTTACTGTTATACGCGACAATAGCTGGCAATATACATACTTGTTTTGCCATAAGCACCTTCAGCACTTTCCACTTGTTTTATTTGGTTTTCTTCCATCTGCAGAAATACAAGATAAAGTATTGCAGTCTTTGAATTCAAAACTCTATTAATCATTTACTTACAGTGCTAATCCCAATAGAACTATTTCCTTGAATTGCTAGTGCCTCTTCAATTTGTAAGATTTCAGATTCTAAAGTATACACACGTTCCAATATCTCGGGAGTGCTCACAAAGCGAACAAACCTACAGGGGCAGAGAAAATTAGCTCAGCATGCTAATTTATATGTAATTAAAATGTCACCTAGAAATATGTAAATAGGAAAAACTTTAGCACTCCAACCTTAAGAGTTACAAGTCAATAATAATATATGTTTAACTTTCAAAGGCATGGTTTCATTGCCATTTCTCCGTGTCATTGATGTTTTTTATCCAAAAAGAATTCTCTGTCATTGGTGATTGTGGAAGGATAAGAAGATTATAAACACAGATCACCGGTGTTCTTCTAAAGCATTGTATTTTAAAAGTTCTAATCTCACATTGGTTAGATCACAAACATTTTAAGTGTTTATATATCTTCAGTAGTTGTTGCATTAGTAAAAATAGTTCAAAAGGGAGTTGGGCTCGCGCGCATGAGTTCAAGCCATTTGCACCCATCGAAGTGCAAATCGATCGATTCCCCCTGCGCACGATAAAGAGCGTCTCGAGTTTTTATGTTGGAGTTTGAACTAAATTCGCCTTCAAGGTTGGCGAATTTGACCTGAATTCGTCTACGGGGTTGGCGAATTTTTAAAAAAATGAGGTATTGGCGAATTTACACTGAATTCGCCAATAGTTTAAAAATGAGAGTAATTTAATAATTTCTTTAAACAGTAGTGTCAGAAGAGAAAAAAAGTCCATACAAAGTAAAGAAAGAAACATAGGTGGCATGCATGAAAAATGTTAAATGAAAAAATAATCTCTGGTTTATAGTTTATACACAACAGAAGAAGACGTGGCTGTTGGTTGCCAACAATTGTGGGTGTGGGCGCGAGGTGAGCAAATCTGACCGTCCATTCTCGTAACATCGGAAAAAACACACGTTTTTGAGGTTGGCGTGTTCCCCCCAACATTTGTCCACCGAAATCATAGCTACACCCTTCTTCCTCCCAAATTTTGTTACCCTCTCTTCACCATATCCATCTCTCTCCACTTTTCTCTCCCATCTTTTCCTCCCTCAAACAACCATTGCTTCTCCTCCTCTCTCTTGTCAATCTTCTCCCCTCAATTCAATACCATTTTTCGTTACATCAGCTTCACTATCTCAGCAAGGTTCGTTTTTTCATAACTGGGCCTCTTCCAATTTGCATTTCCCTTCTATTTATGTTTTTCCCACTCTAAATCTTTGAATATTCTTCCCCTGCTCCTTGGTTTATGGGTATTGGTGACAAACTTGTGATGTCCTAGATTCCAATAGTGGTTTTAAACATACTCTCACTTTTTGGGGCTTGGAAAAGAGTTTTGTTTTCATACCTTATTGTTTGTGATCATTTAAGTGAGTTAGATATAAAATGGACTCATCAAAGTTTTGTCAGATTAATCGTGTTTCTATTCTTTGTTTGTGGACAATGGGGTACTTTGTATGATGTGTTTAACATGTGTTTGTTTCTAAATATGCAGGATGGGAAGAGTAAAACTAAAGATAAAGAAATTGGAGAGCACCAGCAACCGGCACGTCACTTATTCGAAGCGGAAAAGTGGAATTTTGAAGAAAGCAAAGGAATTATCAATACTGTGTGATATAAATATTGTCCTTCTCATGTTTTCTCCGACGGGAAAGCCTACATTACTACAAGGAGAACGCAGGTAATAATAATTATGACGGGTCATGTTAATGTATAGTATAGAGGGGGAAATTGTTGGTAGTAAGTTGAACTTTATGCCTTAGAGGAAGTACCAGAAACCGTATCATGTTGTGCATGCTTTTCTATGGGACAATGGTGATTTGTACATTGGGCATGGCTGCTGTGTAACTCAGCCAACTTTAATGGCCTGTGTTGAAATTATGTTGTAGAGTAGGGTTTTATTGTTTCAAGAATCATAGATGAACTTTTTGTGGATGCAAATCTTTTAGAATGATAATGCGATATCATTTGTATACATCTCTCAGGATACGTGCATGTGATTCTATTTAGGTGTTATTTTGGGGACAAGGGAGTCCTCACGAGCGAAAACTTATTTGACTTGCTTAATTGTAACTTCTATATGATAATCAATGAAGTGAACACATAGGAGGAAAGTAAAAGGTATAGATGAAACTATCAGTTTTATGTGTATCTTCTAGATTTGAGTCGATATGTTACTGCATTTGTTAATAGGCTGGTGAACATTGTAGGGAGAATCGTTTTTGAATTGAGGAATCAAGAAAATGGAAGTGCATTTTGTTTCAGTTATGATTATTTAGTTTAGAATGACATTACAGCTAGTCCATCTATGTTTGGTATTCTTCCTCTTAACTCTTAATGCTTAGTTGAATTGAATTTAGTTGTTAGATTATGTAATGTGCTAGAATAGCTCTTAATACTATAGGCTTACAGAGCGTGAATGTGGGTGGCTGCAAATTCATAGATTAAATAACTTTTGATAGTTTATAGCGTATATGAAATCTGTTTATACACAGTGCAACTCAGCTCAATCTCCTAAATGTTACAAATATAAACCGAACCATTATAAAGTGTTTACCTTGTTTGTTTTGGTTTTCTTAACTCCCCTACTTTAAAATTTAATGTAAATTTTTGTGCTTCAATTTTTCTTTCAAGCCAGAACCACTTTGAAAGTTGGAATAGGTGCATTGATTTTTGATAAATATGGAAGAAGACAACCTCCAAAATTCTTGTGTATTTGTAGAATATTATCATAGAGTTCATCTTTGAAGTGCTTAAAAGTCAAAAGAAAAAGATTAAAGCCTTATCATCTTTGTAATAATTCTGTATATTGGTTATGAATTGCAGCAATATTGAGGAGGTCATTGCAAAATTCGCTCAACTTACCCCACAAGAAAGGGCCAAAAGGTTTGACAAAAACTCTGCTGAATTTTTTTGGTGTTTATTTTATTTGTTGATGATAAACTAGCTAATTTTTCGTTCTCATTTTAATTGAGCAGGAAATTGGAAAGTCTTGAAGTAAGATGACTCTGCTCTTCTCATATATATATATATATATATATATATATATATCTTTTACAAATACTGCTTTTGTTGCATCAAGTGCATATTTCATGTTGTCTCTCAACTTTTGGTGACGCTTGACATTCTGGTCCTCTTTAAAATATAGGCACTGAAGAAAACCTTCAAGAAGTTGGATCATGATGTAAAAATACAAGATTTCTTGGGTTCAAGGTAAGTGATTGTGATTGTCAAATTGTCAATTTTTGTGCTAAGAGCTTTTAAAGGGTCTGAGTTTGTCTCTTTTCTCTCTTGCAGCAGTCAAACAGTGGAGGTACAATTTCTTCATTAACATCATCATGGTCATGATTAATAATAACTTCAGAAAATTTAAGTTGGAAGTTAAACAAACAAAATTTTCTGAGCTGAATTGCCACGTGCAGGAACTAACGCATCAAGTGAGGGTTCTACAAACTCAGCTTACCGAAGTACATCAGAGACTGAGGTGCAACTTTGGAGATTTTGGTTGTTAAAGTATTTCTTTTTCTTTTTTGGTGTTATCTTATCGCTCTCTTGCTGAACTATTATTCATTTGGCCACGGCCTTTCAGGCTTAGCTCTTTGTAACCATTGAGTTATTTCTAAGCCAGAGCAGTTGGGATTTAGATAAGTTTTCCTGGTTGTTGATGTGTGACTAATCCTACAAATGGGAGGTAGCTGTGATTATAATCGTTATATGAACTATGTTCTGTGTAATGGCTGAGAAAAATCCACCCTAAGTCCATCTTCTGTATCACATTTTTTACTGATCATGACTTTGACTTGTTCATCAGTTTTTGTCACAAGTTGAACTCTGTTTAGGGTTTAAATGCATATGTAGACTGTTATAAAAGTTGAGTTTTCTTGAATCCCCATATTTTCACAATTGGCTGGGTTTCCTTCATACATTTGAATATTTCCTGTGGACTAGATTTCACTGTACCGCTTCCCTGACTTTCCCTTTGCCAGCATAGACATGATCACAACATACCCATATCTAAATAAAACTCATGCATGTACTTGGGGTGATGAAAGCTTGAGTGGCCATCATAAACTAATCTTGTTTTTATGCTTGCAATTTTTTCAGCTATTGGAGTAACATTGACAAGATCAATAGCTTAGAACACCTTAGGCAAATGGAAGACTCACTCAGGGAATCAATCAATCGGGTTTGTCAACAGAAGGTAACTTTTTTTTTTTTTCCATTTAGACTAGCCATATCATTCTGTCATCTTAAATGCCTGATAATAATGAAATGCAAGCCCGTTAAAATAACTACTGAAATATAGCATGTGGAAATGCCTTAAGAGCATCCTTCCATATAAAAAGAGTTGGGAAGTGGAGTGTATATTGACAAGTTATTTTCATTGGCAGGAAAATTTTGGAAAGCATCAACTAATTTCACTTGAATGTGCTAATCAGGTAGTTAATGATGTACTCTCTCTTTCTCTCTCTCTCTCTTTGATATTTTGTCTTTTTCTTCAGGATAAATCTTATTTGGGATAATTTTGCTTCATAGTTACAGGAAGGGATGAATTTACCTTTGATGATGGCTGGCCTGCAAGAAAACCAACCGCTATCGTGGCTTTTGAATAACGATAACCATCAGTTGATGTTATCCAGTGAACCAAAATATCTGCCATTTAGGTGGGTTAACTGCTACACTAGTCTTGCACTCTTAATTCTACTGAGCTTTGTGCTACTTCCGTGCTAACTGAAGCCGAACAACATTCTTTCTGAGAAAGTTCTACGTTGTAACCTATTATTAGATATGCTTTCTAATTAGCATGTTTTATTAGACTAATGATTTATCAGATTTTCTTTCTTAAGTTGATTTGGATGTTGTTGTGCCTCCTTTTGCTAGCTAATTACTGACTTGAATGTATCAACCTACAGTGATAATACCAATAGAGATGCTGAGTGCTCCACCGACATTTCAATCCCAGGATACTCTGGTTATATTGGCAGTAGCAAACTTGACGGCTCTTCTCAAGTCACTACTATCGGTCATGGGGGCGGCACCTTGAACGAGTTGAATGGAAATGCTTGCTTAAATGTACAACGGGTCGAGCAATTTGCATATCCACCCCCACCAGATAACGAGGAAGTGAAAAATCACCAGACAATGAACACTAAACTAAGCAATGTGGATTACCAAGTTCATAACAGCTTTGATTTGCCAAGATCACTGTTTGAAAATGGACACCAGTTCTGGAATCCTGCTTCCGGGCCTTGTGGGGTTGCCATGTACAATGAGAATGGCTACCATAGGGTAAGCACTCCTTTGCGGCTTTTGTTTTTTAATTTTCTAGTTAACAAGTTGGCTTTCATTGTTTTCTATCTTCTGTTCCCTTTTTTCTCTTTTTCAGTAAGTGATTGGCTCTACCACCAGTGCTAGCTTTTGTCAATTGAGAAGGATGTGCTAGCTTAAAGGACTTGACTGGTGCTGTAAAATGAATATCTCCACAAGAACCAGATTAGGTTAACTCTCCACCTATGAGGGTCAAAAGGACCTCATAAGGGTGTGTTTGTGTTAGCTGTATATATTGTAAGACTATATAGGATGCAGTTTGTTTTACATAACAGATTTTTCAGTTTATCTTCACTTGTTTACTGATAGATTTTCGGAGTTGATTTGGTGATCCAAGCTGTAAATGTGAATATTGTAGAAAATGAAACTAATTTTACATACTTTGGGACTCGAGTGCAGTTGTATTAGAAAATTGCATCTTGAAGTAGAATGTTTAATTTTGCTAATTTTACAGCATAAATCCCATTTGCTTCATCTTTAGATGAAAACATGCACAAGTGATTATGTCCTTAGTTTTAAAAGAATTTAGTTGCTGCTCAGTGTTTTGGACAACGGTGATGAGCTCCGAGGATGCTACAAGAGTTTGTCAAGTGGTTCTTTGCTTTGCCAACATTGGCATTCTCCCTATATTCGTAAATAAATAATATAAAGTTTACACAAAGTTAGCTCAATGCCTCAATATCAGGAAGTGTGCATTTTTCACAAAATAAATAAATAAATGGAAAACAATGATCAATCACGGAACACAGCAAAGGCAGGAATTGAAGGATCACATGCTAAGGTAGAGAGAACACTTAATGGAAGCAAAATATGGTCCTTATTATATTTTCTTATTCTTGTTTTTATTATTCTTCTTCTTTTGCTAAGCTTGAAAATACCAAGCTTCATTACACAAATTAAAAACTTGACCAACCTCACAAACAATAAACAAAAAGTGGCTGCTGGTGTTAAATTTGCACCACATAACTGCCATCTAAACTGTCCCTTGCCCTTTTTCCAATAGAGAGCAGAGAACAGAATTCTTCTACCTCACAATTCAAATGACAAGGACCAACTTAAAATAAGCCCCTCTCATTTTTTTTTCTTCTTAATGACTCACTCCTATATATTGTGTTACTCCTCTATTATACTTTACTTGCCAACCATTGATGAGTTGTGAAAGGGTTTGTTCTTCTGTGATCTCCTAATTAAGGGAATTGTTGGCCTGTGAAGGTCTGGCCGAAGGACCAGTCGGCAGGGGCAACGTCGTTAGAGACAGAGGTGCGACCGTCGCTGGTGGTGACCTTAAAGGAGAGGCTTTGTCCATTGAGGTAAGCATTGCTCTGCCAGTTCTGGCCCCAGTTCCTGGACATTGGCTCCCAATCAGTTTTTGAGCCTTTGATGGAAACTGCGCAAACATCACCGGCACCTCCAACGTTTGTGATCAGGACCAGGTTGAAGTAGGAATGGCCATTGATGGTGAATCTGATTCCACCTTTCTTTTCACATGGGACCCTGCTTATCACAACATCAAAGGGAACCAAAATGCTTGGCATAACCAAGGTATCAAGATAAAACAGGTGTGTGTGTGTGTGTGTGTGGTGTTCTCTTGCCACAAGCGTAGATTCCTACAAATCATAAGAAAATCGAAGAGATTCTTTGGAGTCACATACCAAGGAAAAGCTCTTCTTTTGTTCATTTTTATCATTTTTCCCTCCACAAATCATCTTTGTAGACCATTAATGTCTCATATCAAATAATTAATCTAAAAACGGGAAATAACCCGAGGTTTGAAATTGTGAATCAAACAGAACAAAACATGTTTGTTACTCAAAGAGCGCCTAAGGATTTGTGAGTGAACATTATAGACAATATCATACAAAAAGAAAAAGTGAGCTGTACCTTCTATAAGCAACAGGCACTATGCCAGCGCTGTAGTGAGCAATTTGTTGGAAGACAGGCTGAGAGAGATCAAAGTGCTCAAGGGGAGGGTTGCACCATCCACCTGCATCATTCGGCAAGGCATTGTTTGGAGGGCAGAAATTGGTGGCAGTGACCACAACCGAGCCAGAGAGGCACCACCTCTGGTCATTCACACACTTGATCTCGAAACATGCCCCACAGCTCAAGCCATTGTTGAACAAGGCCGTGCTCAATGCACCCGTGTCTTCCCCATACCCCTGGCTATACAGATTCCCATAACCACAAGCTCCACCTGTAATAACAAAAAGGCAAAAATGAAGTCAAAATCATTATAATGTTTGGATGATTCGCTAAGTCATACAAACAATACTATAATAAAAGAGAATAATAAATAATAAAAAAAACTAGTATATGAAAGAATCATTTGTGTTAGCAGGCTGATTGGGTCAACCTTAAACATATACTAATTGACTGCCTTAACCATAAAAAAGAAAAAGAAAAAAAAAGGGCATATATAGTATATACCCATTGTGCCAGAGGCATCACCCCCTCCATAGAAGGTTGCATGAGCATCCACCCAACCACCATCACCATCTGCATAAACACCAGCAGCTCCCAGCCCCAACAAGAGAAGCCCCAAAAGAGCCATCTTTCATGCACTCACTGCTATAGTAACAATTAAGTTGAAAACACTAGAGGGCTGCAAATGTGGGGGGGAATAAATAGATGCTGCTGCTGCTGCTAGCATAGGTAGCAGGGTGGCAACGAAATGACACCCAAATAGTGAAGTGTGGGGACTCCAAAACGCCAAGTGTAACTGTTCCATTTTTATGCAGCGACACCACGTGTTCTTTTTGTTTTTGGCCCCTTTCTTCTTTTGTTTGTGCCCCCCAAAAACTCTCAAAATAGTTTGCTCATGTGCGTCAAAAACTGTTATTGCCTCAAGATGGACACAATCCCTTGCCTTGGGTGTTTGTTAAACCAAGTAAAAAATAATTACTTTTTTCTTCATTTAGTAGAATGTTTTAAGAGGATATATCACATATAAACGATGAAACCAAAGATTCTTAATTTAAGTTTCGAGAAAATGCTCTTAAAAGGTACTTAATGCACAAGCTTATACGTAATTAATCTGCTTTTATCTCCATAGGGAGAGAGGTCCAAGTGAAGCAAGTGTAATTGTATTTAATGCCTCTCACCAAACAGGGCTCCATCCAAAACTACACTATACAATATTTCAAAAGCAGCCAACTTGTAAATTGTTCACATTCACATGGCAGTCAGTAGCAATGTTTGAATTCCACTCATGTTAGTAGTAATTAAATGAATGAATGAATGAATTAATTACGTTAGGCTTGAGGTGGACACGGAAAAGAAACCACAGGAAAGGTCCTCACAACTCAATCAATGCTACTACAGTACATGCTATTACTCGTAGGTTGCAACTTGCAACAAACTTACAAGAGAGGAGAAGAAAAAATGAGAGAACCGAGAGAGAGTCGGTGGTTGATGTACTCATTCGGAAGAAATTATTGCATATTCTTAAAACCACATATTATCAACTACTAATTTATTATTTATTACAATGTACTTTTTAAATGTTATCAAATAAAAATAATAAATGATATAATATTTCTAGAGCACTCATTTATTACTCACATTCCATCAAATCCAATGCTAATGGAAAACATTTGTGACTAGTCAAAAATATGGGTGGTATTTTATCATTTTACTATCATAGTCCAGGCCACAATATTTTCAGTCACAAGCTTAGGAGCCCCCCACGTTGAAATTTTTTAAGTGTTCCTTTTGCGGTTCTCTTCTGATGAGCCGTATAGCGATGTCCCTTTTAAGTGTTCCTTGTTTGTTATGGATTAGTGCTATTGTTATTCATTCAGTTGACCTTGATCAAATATATCTTATAATTTGTATATATTTTCTCTGAGCGGTGGCTTCTGTCCTTGGGATAATAGAATGAAACGATGAGATAATTCTGAAAGCAGTATCAATTAATTGTAAAACGACGTATTTGGTGGTTGCAGAAGGTTTTACATGTTTAAGCCTTAAGGCAGGACAAAGAAGTGAAAGCGAGTGAAAATGCATTCAAAAGTGGAGATGCGGGGTATCGATCCCCGTACCTCTCGCATGCTAAGCGAGCGCTCTACCATCTGAGCTACATCCCCATTGGTTGCTGCTTTGAATAATATCATTATTGCTGGTGGTTATCGTCTTCGTGAAAGAGAAATCTTTAATGAAAGGAAAATGTTGCCTCAAATTTAAATTAAATAACAAAGTACATAAGCTATTGGCCGGGTATATTACTCGCATATTAAAATGAGTTTTCATCATTTGCAAGTAATGTTACGATGACAATTAAAACAGATAATCTGAAGTAAATTACGCTCACAAAAATACATTACTCTAAAGTGTGATTATTTTAAAGTTGTCTATTTTAATTATCATACTATTATTTCTTTCTTTTTTATTATTAATCACCAGCCGTTTGATTTTCATTAATATGGTTATACAGGGTTTTATAACTACTTCATTAAATTTGTAAATTGTAATATATGTCACAAATCTTATAACTAGGAGTTATCTCATTCTAGTGGTATCACTTAAGATTGTGAGTTTGTAGTGGTAAAGGAACATTAAGAGCTTTTCTATACTCGTGAGATTAGCCTCATTTACGGTTAATATGGTAGGTGGATACCCTAATCATTAAAAAAAAGTTTTGTTACCTAATAAACTAGTTTTTTTTAATTGAACTTCCCATTAATTAGACTTTAAAGTCTATAATATTGGTGGTTTCACTAAGAGGTTAACACACCAAATGCTTAAGTCGATAGATATAGTACATGACTAAATTACACAGTTCGTATAATTGACATCAGATGAGCATAAAAGACAAGCCAGCCAGCTCCAACGTGGACGTGGTACAAAATATAGAAAGGAAAACGAGACAGCCCCTTTTTCTGCATTTTTATGGGCGATCGACAACACAAACCCAATCTGAAACAAGATAAAAAGTCTGGAATATATCACTTTGAATTCATCAACAGTTTATCAATTTTCCACGTACAAACTAATCATCACTAAGATCTCCACCGTCAATTCAATTATTCTTCAAGCTCCTCTGCCACAAGGAAAGAATATCTTTACAAATAAATAAAGCTGGCAAGAGCTAGAACCTAGCGCCGCTCCTTCGTTTTTTATTCTAATCCAACTAGAAACAAATTAACATTGTCTTAATCGTGAGTAAATATCTACACTATTTCGGACTTTGTACCATACTAGCAGCAGTGACACTTACATATATTGTTACTCGTGGTTGTCAATTAAAGTTTAAATATTTTATTTGAATTATTAATGGGTAGGTCTGAATGTGAAACTAAAAAAGGTTGGTATTACTGTATTAATTAAATTTAATCTTGAACAAACTTTTTATGTCAAAACTAAATGAAAAGACAACGAGAGGCTGAATGAAATTACACACATAAGAAAGGCATGAATCGATCTCAATCTATCTGCAATCAACGAAAATAGACTAATCTGCAAATCACCATTCACCAGGTCATTGTTTTTTTTTTTTTCCCCCTTCTAATTAATTATCACTTTTCTAGTACTCCCTAATAATTGTGTGCTTGTGGGTAGTGTCAGTTCCTTGCCATGATTGTTCACTTTCGACATGACGATTATCAACAAGAATTGGGCAAATCAAACTAAGAAAGCTACCCTTGTTCCCTTCTATGAACAATTACAAAATAATGGAAAAATATATGGCAAACTATAACAGGCACCAGTGTGTGCGTTGATAGCAAAATCGCAACGGAAAAGATATGCATGTCTAATTATATATTACTCACTTTTCTTGTCAATAAATGTCACAAACAGTGGCATCACAGGGAGTGACTATATGCCATTTTGCATGTCACGATCATCCCTATCAAAATATGTACGTACGGTAAATGCTGTCCATAACGGGACACTTGTGTGTATGTCCTGCAATATTATGACTCTTGATATTAGAGCTACTCATGTCTACTAACCAATTTTACGATCTTCAATTTTTCTTCTATATGATTGATTTATGGTTTGTGCTTGTTAATCATCATGTGGTGGTACGTAGCGAAGCTCCGTAGCTCCTTACTTTTTGTAATTAAGGATTGTATCTTTCCGGTTCATGGGAGCTCGTAGATGAAATAGGAGAATAAAACAGTGTTTATTTAGTGAAATATAACAAAAATATAGGAACATCGGGATGAAAATCATGTTTGCTTATTGAGACAGAAACAAAAATTTAATAAAATTTTGATTTCTAATTTTACCTATGACATATTTTTTGTATTGGTTATTTTCCTCAACAAATTCAACCACTCACCATTGCAATCACCACCACCTCCTCCACCAACGTGTCCACCACCAACCGCAATCACCACCGATAAGCATGGGCGATGGAGAGGCCAGCGGCAGAGATCTGGGCGATAGAGAGGGGAGTGGTTTTGGAGATGGTGACAACGGCAATGGATTTCATGGGTTGGACGGGCATGGGGAAGCCGAAGAGTAGGCTGGTGGCAATGTTGTAGAGGGCGGTGAAGATGAGGATGTTAGAATTTCCTCATTTCCTTTATTTTCGGAGAGGTGGTTTGACATGCCCTATTTTTGTGGTCCATTTTCGGTTTCATTAAACCAACTTCCTCAACAATCTTCAATAGCATCTCTCAACCTCTCCCACGTTTAGCTCCTCCCTCACCAAACTCTGTGATGGCCAGAGCTTATAAAAGGGGGTGCGTTGCTCTTCTTTGGGTCACTGAACCTACTGCTCTATTTTTGAAACAAACACCATCAAGTTGAGAGCGAGTGAGGGTTTGGAAAACTGAAGGAACAAAGGGACTGTTTGTAGCAGAAGAGAAAAGCAATGGTGGGAGGTTGGTTCTCTTAATTCTGTTTTTCGTTTCCGCTGATTGATCTGAATGTGCTATATGATTTTTGACATGTTTAGATCACATTAAGTTCTTTTACATTTGGTATCAGAGCCTTCTGCATGCCTCTGCCTTGCTTGCTCTTCATGTCTATTATGGTAGAATATGGGTATCATGTTTTTGACCCTTTAAATTCAAACTAAAACCGTAAATATGTTTGGAATTAAGTTTCTGTGTTTTCTGCACTTTCAAATGGTAATTTTGGTGTTGAAAATGGCTGGAAATCGTCGGGTTTCGTTTTCAGGTCCGCGGGTCAAAAACTGGGTCATAGTGACCTGATTCAAGGTTGAAGACAACCAAAAAAAAAATGGAGGAGTGTTGCTGCCCAAGATTGAACCTAGGACCTTCAACATGAAGAGCAACATTTCAACCGCTGCACCTTAGACTCAGAATACATTTATATCAGCAACTACTAATTAATAAATGTAATGTTGTCGTTAGTTACATTGACATGCTGAATTCTATACCTTATTTAATGTGATATATTATTGTTTATTTTGAAAATTGTATGTTTAATTCTGGTATTCATTAAGCATGCAAATTTAAGTTAAATAATCTATGCACATTAAAATTGATGATTAAAGAGTTTATATGTTTTCGATTATTAAATAATTGTATGCATATATTATTTATTTATTTCTTGAAAATTGTATAAATTGTGATTGTTATACATGCAAAATTATGTTAAATAATATTTATGCATTGATATTCAATTTATTTGCATTATTTAGAATCTTATGCAAATATTAAGCTCTTTATTAAGATTAGATTAATGTTAAGTAATTGATGTAGTTTTGATTAATTAAGGAGTAGCCACAACATTTTTAATTAATTAGGATTATATACTACAACATTAATTGTAATTAGTCATATGTGATATGATGAGATATGCCCACAGGAATTTTATTATATTTGTATGATTAATTAGGATAAAATATCATATTATATTTATTATTCTACCCACAGGAAATAAGAGAATGAACATAATTTGATAGTTTTATCATAAAGTTACAATATGAATCTAATTGAGTTGGACTTTAGCCCACAGGCAAGTTTTATGTCTCTAGATCCATGAATTAAGACATGATTTACATTGGTAAAACATGATATTTATTTTAGTCTCAAATTATATAATGAGCATGTATGATTGTTCTTTGCAGTTATTCAACCTGCGAATATTTCTGATATTAAATGTGATATTCCTGAATTAAGAGGTGATAACTATAAGGTTTGGAAGAAAAGAATTCTTCTCCATCTGGGCTGGATGGATATTGACTATGCTATTAGGAAAAACGAACCACCAGGTATTACTGAAGCCAGCCTTCCAGATGTTGTTGATCTTTATGAAAAATGGGAGAGAGCTAACTGTCTCTCCGTAATGTTCATAAAGACAAAGATTTATGCTGGTATCCGTGGTTCTGTCGACCGACATACTAAGGTCAAAGATCTTCTGAAAGTCATTGATGATCAGTTTGTTACATCTGAGAAGGCGCTTGCTAGCACCCTAATTATACAGTTCTCATCCCTAAAGCTCACTGCGATAAGAGGAGTGCGTGATCACATCATGCGCATGAGGGATATAGCGGCTCAGCTAAAAGCCTTGGAGGTTACCGTGTCAGATTCTTTTTTGGTTTACTACATTTTGTGTTCTCTGTCACATTAATATGGCCCTTTCAAAATCTCTTATAACACACATAAAGAAATCGAACTTGTCCATTGTCACAGAAAATGGACAAGCACCTGGTCCATTTGGATTTCTTTTCTTTCTTAACTCCAATTCCTTGTTTTCTTTCTTCAACAGTTGAAGCATAAACTACACAGCTCTCTAGCCTCCTCCATGGAAGAACATAGCTTTCCCCTCCACCTCCAAGAAAGACACGATCACCACCACTAGTTCACTCCAAATGTCGTGATCATTATCATCATCATCATCATCCTCACGGCATCATCATCATCAAGCTCCATCATCCCCAATTCCATCATCTCTTCTTCACCAGCTCATCCTCATTATCCTCATCATAATCATCCTTTCATCACCATGGTTTTCATCATCAAGGCAACACAAACCGTATGCGTTGTCCTTCACGGCCACCGTAGAGGCCAAAACCACGATGCACGCATCATCAGCTTCATGGAGATCGATAGCCCTATCCTCCATGTTTTCATCATCAATCTCGAGGTTCTTGATCTGCATTCTCTCAATGAAAAAGGGGTCTTAGTGGAAAGGAAAGAGCAAGAGAGTTCGTGAGCTTTAGATGGGTTTCCTGGCCCCACAGGCGATGGGGTTTTGCCTTCAAGAAGAAGGCTAAGTTTTCTAATCATTTTCTCTAAATTTCGTTGTGGGTAATCCGAAACTCCACCACTTAAGTGGCCTTATTCTCTTGAATTGTGATAATTTTGCCTTATAAATTATGTTTGAAATATGTTTTATGTACACTAAATTGTGCTCATCTATTTTCAGGGATGTCTTAAGATAAGTGGGTGTGAGAGAAATTGGTGGAAATTGAGATAAGAAAGTTAAGTCTTGAGGTTGTAAAATTACTACGATTAAATTCGGAGGTCAGGAGAAAATTTAGCTAGCTTAAGTTGGGTTCATGCATGCGAGATTAAGGATCTTTGATTGAGATTTTAAGTTGTGAGACAGAGATTTGAGAGTGTATGAGGATATATGATGGAATTGGGTACAAGGGTTTAAACTAAGGAAGATTTGAGGTATGAAGCATAATGCATGTAAGACTAGAGACATTGGACAAGATTTCAAGTTAAAAAAAAAAGCTTGAGAGTAAATAATCATAGGGAATGGATTCGAGAGTTTATGCAAGAGTTTGTATTTTAGTAGGCGTGAGTCCTAAAGAAATAAGTTCAGAAGGAACAAGTGAGAGTAGTAACTAGTAAGAGAACAAAAATGAGAGTGTAGGTGTGTCTAGTGCATTCAGCTTTTGGGAGTGAAAACTTGAGAGGCTAGGTTTCGAAAGTGTAGGTGAAAGTATAAGGGTTAGTGAGCATGTGTGGAAAACAAGAGAGAGTTGAGAAGGAGAATGCATGAGAGGGTATGAATTCGGGTTAAGTGTGGAAATGGAATAAATAAGTTTTGAGGGGATACGGACACATAGTACAAATTGGGTTAAGAACTTAGGTGAGAGCACATGACACGCCCCTTAGCAATCTTGCAAGATGGATTGGTTAAAATCAAGGAAACAGGTTTAAATCTGCTGTGAAAAGCTAGAATATGTTTCAAGGAAAATGCATCACATAAGAGTGACGTGAGAGAAAAGAAAAGAACATGACAAAAGACTAGAAAGGAAAGAAAATATTCCTAGAATAAACAAGAGAGTTGAGGCACAAAATACAAAATTACTACATCGGCCGAATATGTCAAGCGAAATATCAAGAATAAAGAATAAAGAATGTCCACCCCCGGCTTGCCACAAGGGCAGCCCCTCACCATCCCTGCATGTAGGGAAAGTCACTTTATATATATTTACGCATATACTTATCTTTCACGGTAAGGCATATGTGGTTCGCTACCACCTCCGGCATGAGCTCTGCCTTATGAACAAAAATGAATTACAGATATTAATCCGGAGCAGGATGTACACAGACCACAGGGATAACGATCCCACAGGGTACATGGGGGAAAGAATAAGAAGGATACTGCCCCAATGGAATTACCTGACAAGGTGCATAGGAGAATTCTCGGATTCCCTTCATGCATGATATATGTGATATGTGATACATGTGTATAATGTATACATTATAAGATTACAGGCGGACGAAATCCAATATCGCGATACTTAAACGAATAGGTTTAGAAAGCACGAGAACCCTTTAGTTAATGAAAGATTAGAATTCCCCTGTCACTCAATTAATTAGATAAAGCTGCTCAAGACTAGTATGGATTTAAAAATGAAATAGAGCCTTTAGCTTTTAAATATTTTATCACCTAGAGATCTCCTGAGTGACCTAGACCATAAGTAAATATAAAGAAAAGTCATTCCCCAACAAGATTCCCATTGAGGACGCAGGTTCTCACCCCCATTTATTTATGGTCCAGGATAACCAAGAAAAAAAAGTTGAAAAGTCGTCAACCAGACACGGCAAGGTCAACCTCCGCCAACAGAAGGAACAAGGATCATCATCTTATGCGAGGCAGGCAACTATTGAGACAAGCAGACGGCCCGTCAGAATCAGGCCTATGAATATGTGTTATTTTCCTTTTGCTGCATGGGAGCAGTAGGGGTAGCTACACTACAGGCCCCATGCGTAGCTGTACTTGTTGTATATACTTAGTTATATAGTTAGTCGTGATATCTGTTAACTTTGGACCATATGGTGTGTATTTATGGATGACAATGACTGTGTGATGTTTAAGCCCTTGAGAAGCTCTCTCAAGTTTTCGAGTTTCCTTGTTTGTATGATTTGTCGTGACACAAGTACGACTCATGTTTTTAAAACCAAGATTTTTAAACAAAGAAAAAGTTTAAATTGATCCATATTTTTGTATCAACTGTATTTTAAAAGTAAGTCTAAAAGTAACTCAGCCAAGAAGTGACAAACTAGTGAACATTGTTTACGACTTAAGCGTAAACAGTTAGCTAGGGTGTTACACACATGGGTCTCAGGTACAAAGATAGAGGGGCCCCGCAAACCAGCAGACCCAATCCTAACTTCTAAACCGTAAGTCTGATTGACGAATTGTTAAAAGTTTTGAAACCAGCGTGACTAACCAGCGTGACTAAGAGAATATTTTTATTTTATTAATAAATTATTGCTATATGGTTCAAGAATGTCCCTAAATATTAGTTATTGCATTGTAGAGAACACATTGTTTACTTTTAGCAAAAAAGGGGGTATTACAATGCACGCTATTAAATATAATTTATTATTGGTAACTCGTTGTAATTTGGTCTAAATATTGTGATTTCTTATACAAATAAATGGTGTAATAAATTATAATTCTAAGGTACATTAAATTATTAGTGATTTAATTCCGTTCAAACCGTGAATTTTATTCTATTTTTATCCTGTTGGTATTAACAACTCACCAATTTACAAAGGCACATTCATTAGTAGTATTCCAATCAGATCAATTTTCTCTTCACCCTCATTTAATTGACTGCTTTCATTTTTGAAAATTTGAAAACCTAAACTTTCCCTTCCTTAAAGATGAAGACCATGGTATTTAAATTAGATCATTCTGTCATTTTGTTTTATGGTACGTGGAGTGGGCTGGGCTTGACATTGAGCCATTTTGTTGATGTGGCTGGAGATTAGAGAATGTTCTGTGGCCTGTAGGCAAGGGCAAAGCTAGGAATTTAAAAGGATGAAAGCTAAAGAAAGCAGAGTTTAATGGACTATTAAGGAGGTAGTCTCCTGTCACACTGCAAATTCATCACGGTAAAAGTATTCTAATTTTCTTGTGATTAATGTGATCATACCGTGCTAATATTCATATTTGTATGGACAAAATAAACATTGATGCTTTTGTTTGCTAGGAATTTCACTAGGTCAGCAACGTACATGGTAGTTTATTATTCATTAGGTTGAAGGTAACAGTCTTGTTTCAATATTTGGAGAGATGATGAAAAGTTAAATTTGATATTTGGATATGTTTTATTAATATTGGTATGGTCTATGATTATTTTTCATTTTCTTCTCTTGAATCGGCTTTGGGAAATTATTGCTTAGGAAATTTGGATTTCCAAATTACAAACATAGTTGGATAAATCTTTTTTCTTTTTTCTTTTTTTAAATTTGAGTTTATTTGAAATTGACTCTTTTTTTTTTTATTTTATGAATTTGATTTGTTTTAGTGAAGTGTGAGCATGGAAAGTTAGCTATTTTTAACATAGGCAACATAAGGATCAAAATGATGCTCTAAACAAAGGAGAGAAAAGGTCATTATTTATATAGAGTGAAAATATTATATACACACACAAGAATGTTACAAATTTTAAGCATGATTGTTTATGAATATACATATTATATGTCTCTATTTAATATTATTTATATAAAAATGTATCTATTTTATATATTATATTTATATCTAAAACACTTTCAATTTATATTCACGTTGAAAACATTTGTATCGCAAGGAAATATTTCAGATAATGTAAATGAGTTTTCATAAATTTATTGCATAAACGACTCGCATAATATATATATATATATATAATCAATTTGACCGCTCTAACTGTAAATAGGAAGCCTGAATTTGTAGTTGATCGAGTTATAAGTTTGTTGTGAATTCCCCCATCAAACTTGATTAAAGGCTCAATCCATGGCTTAATCAATCAATTAAAAAGAGAAGGTGTAAGTTCTAACAGAAGCTGCTTAAATATGATAGAAGAAATCAAATGGAAAAAAAAAATAGACTTTTTTATTTTTATTTTTGAAATTACAGCTGTCCTTTTTCAGCCTTAACGCAGTGGCAGATGAAGTGAAAGCATCAACTTTTTATTATTTAATTTTAGTCGTTTTCATTCATTCTCTGTGGTTGGGGAGACGGTGAAAAGAAAGGATTGGTATTTTAATTTTGAAAATCTGGGCTGGGCCCAATAGTGCTACCTGGTTAGGCTTTTTCAGACACCAAAAAAATAAAAAAATAAAAAAGATGAAGAAGAATGAAACTCGGTTAGGCTTTTTGGTTTCGGAATATTCAGAGACGGACTTTGCTAATCAAAATTGCACTGAAATGATCCATACGAGAACAAGCCGCCTCCAATACCCTAATTTCTTCCATCGTCTCTCTATAAATTCAATATTCTGAAACCCTAGATCTCCACACCTGACGAGGTCCACCCGCGATTCATGTTTTGGTCTCTCTTTCTTTAAGTTTTCTAATTTTTTCTTTCCATAATTTCGTTTCGATTCGCATGTGCCTGTGATGGTGTTAAATATACTCCGAGATTTATTTCTATGACATCAATCTTACATCTGAGGCACACACACATTTTAATAAGTATTCGTTTGTTGCTTGAGCTGCGATTGCAATCGCAGGGTTCTTGTCGTTGCTGCTGCCCAGTGCTTTGTGTATGTTTTGTTTTACTGTAAAATTCCATGCTTGTAGCTTGCAGAAGCAATTATTATTCGCAAATGATGACAACATAGACAGGGACATCAGCACTCCTTAGGAGAATGTTGACTTCGTCTAATGGGAATCTCTCTGATGCGTTTATACCTAATCTATATATGTGTGCTTGCTCTATTTTGGTTTTTCTGGGCTCGCCCATGTTTTGTTCGCATAATCAATTTTGCATTCCTCGTCTCCCGATTTTTTTGACAATGATTTGTAATTGGTTAATGGACAATTTACTCTTTTTTTTTTTTTTTTTAATCACCTAACTCTCTTTGTTTAAGCCTTTCAAGCAATGTATGAACAAATCTCAATCACTTGTTTGTCCGATGATCCTTGTGTCTCAAATTAACATGATTATTTTTTCCCTTTTTCTTACTACAGAACTTAATATATGGAAGAAAGTTTTCAAATTTAACTTTGGCCAATGATGCATTCTATTGCACGTATTATCAGATGTGTTCATGATGATATCTCAATTGTCACTACCTCTGAGGCCGTATCTGATTTGAAATCCTTGTAGTGATGTTTTCATTAGCATATGTTATTCCTGCTGATGTAGCTAGTCTTTTATGCTTCATTTGTTAGGAGACAAAGCATTGTGCATTAAGCGTGGTGCCTAATCAACAAAAATCCATCCTAAATCAGATTCACATGTTTCTTGTCTGCTACTTTTATTGATGTTTTGATAGTAAATGATAGCAAATGTTTCTTGTTGCCAACCCTGCTTAAAAACAGTAGCTGCTGAAAGGAATGAAGATTGTGTAGATACCAATGTGATACAAGCCTGATGATTGACACTAAGAACGGAGATTTGAAAGTTGCTTTTGTTGAAGCCTTAACAATCGTTGGGCTCCAAAAGCATCTAATGTAATAAAACGTTCCATATTGGTATTAATGAAGGCTTGTGATCTGTTGGCTTGCTCATGTAGTTGTTAATTTTACGTCAAATATAGATGTGTTTTCGATGAATGATACAGCTAGAAAGAAAATATGCAAATGTTTGGGATGCGGTAGATAAAATGAGTAGAGCACTTAGACAAAGATTAAGATACGTGTATATGTTAATTTAATGTTGGCACACATTATAATTGTAGAAATTTGTACATTATCAATGTTATATATTTAGTCACAACTCATTAAGAGTTGGCATAGAGCCACACAAGTACCAGTAGCACTAAGAAGACATTGCAACGACTTCCAAGAAAGCGTCTTCAAGTCGAAGAAATACGCTCAAAATTCCAAAGATTATCGCAAATGTTTTTCTAAACTAAAAAAGCAACTTACTCATTATCTTTAAAATGGTGTAAAACCCTCTACGATGTTTCCACACGTTTAATCATTGACACTGGTAGTGTGTAGAAAATGAGATTTTTCTTAATTTTCTGCTAATAGATCAACTTCGATGACTACTGATGTATTTGGCCTCAACTAGATACGGATTTGATTTGGCTTTTACTCAACCAGATTTTCTTGTTCAACTAAGCATCATTTCAATACATGCTCTAAAATAGCCATGAATTGGACCTGGCAAGTTCTACCTTTCACCAAGTTATTTTAAACCATCTAATTTAAGGTCATCTATACATCTAATCAGCAAAGGTTGAAAATGAAATAGACCACTCATACAACTCACACTAGTTATGGATTCTAAGAGTTCCTCAAACAACCAATTATTTATCTCCCGTCTCACCTTTCTTCCTCCTCATTCTCCTTATGGAGCCTGACAACCTGAACCTTCCCAAGAGACTGAACATAAGTAATGTACAAATCGTTGAAGGATAGTTTCAATTCACAATTGTCACGTGAATCAGAAGAAGGGTTGGGTTGTTGAACGCCCCATACCCATTTAGCCAACGTTAGCAAACAACCCAGTACCTGTCAAACGCAAAGGACCTTGAATAGATAACGTTTTGATTTTTTCCTTTTCTAGTTTAAGGAATGGGAAACAAAATAACAAACAAGCCTATCTCACAATCATAGTTTTTCATGGAGATTGTGAAATAGACATTCCGAGAAGAAATGGGAAAGAAGAAGGAGGAGGAGGAAGTTGTAGAGAGACAATGTGTAATGGTCAGAGATGGGTTGTTTGAGGGGCTTTGTAGAGTACACAATGGTGTGAGTTTTATCAGTAGTCTATGTTATTTTTTACCTTTGATGATTAGATGTATAAATGATCTTAAATTGAATGGTTTAAAATAACTTAGTGTATAATTCACCATAAGTTACTTGGTGCAAGGTAGAACTTGATGTACATAAATTTACTGTTCCACTTTCACTATCACACTTAGCATTTTGGATGCTATCATTGTCGATGGTTAAACCTATGTTATTAGCTTGTAATGTTAAAATAAGATTCAATTTGACCAAATAATCCAACCCTATGGTCGAAAATGACTCCTTAATCGCCAAAGTTCAATGTTGCACACGTTTTGGTATGGTACCAGACATGGATCTGGGTACAGGATACAAATTTTTTTGAAAAATAGGGGTACGGGTACCCCAATATATATATATATATATATATATATATANTCACTTGTCCCCATATATATATATATATATATATATATATATATATATATATATATATATAAATTTAATAAATTACATGTAATAAAAAAATTTACAAGATAATTAATGTAAATATCCAATCTAAAACAAACATCACAAGAAAAAACTAAAATCATATTTCTTCAATTCTTTCTAAAAAAAATAGTAGATGAGAAGAGGAGCGGGAACTCATCGGAGACAAGGTCATGTCGCCGGAAATGGTGCTTCTTGCTAGATGCGACTCTAAAGAAGAAGGAAAACGAGGATGCAAGAGACAAGGTCGCGTTGCGGAAGACAAGGTTTCACCAAAGATAAGTGTGCTAATTGAACGAGGAGTAGAGGATTGAAGGAGGAGTTTGGGTATTAATTTTTTTATTACGGTCTGATTAGTAAGTCAAACTTATATATAAAAAAAGACAAAACAAAGTGACGTAGTTGTGGTCAGTTAGTGTATCTGCACCATATCTAGACTTACCACGACGTACCCGTACTTAGTACGTACCCATACAGATACTTTTTTTATAAATTGGAGTACCCATGCAACATAGCCAAAGTTCTAAACGTCACCACGAGTCCAAACAAAGCCAAAACCCTAATTCCCACCAACAAAGCCACCATGCATATAAAAATCAATTTAATGCGATCAACCTAATAGAGGATAAAAAGCAACCTGATAGCTATACAAACAGCTGCCATATAACTAACTTATGTAAACTAATCTAAGGCTGAAAAGCTAGAGCTTATTCATCCTCTATTAGAACCCCATAACACACATTGAAACGCAACTAAGAAAAAGCTCAATGGCTTCACATGTCCTTTTCACATAGATCCTATGGTCGTTAAAGTCACACATACTTCTACCGTTCTACCCATATAAGAATATAGAAGACCTGTAATATATGTTATATATCATATTTTTGCCAACTGGCCTATTAGCTCAGTTGGTTAGAGCGTCGTGCTAATAACGCGAAGGTCGCAGGTTCGAGACCTGCATGGGCCATATATCATTTTATTTTAAGACTTTTTAGAATGCTGACTTCACCTTGACATTTTTTATTCTGAACTTTTTCGCTCCCTCTTGCGTTCCACCGATGGAATTGGCACAAGATTTCCAATGGGAATTTTATATAGCTTCTAAATTTGGTTGCTCGATTGGGACAATTAAGCTTAGTTAAACATCAATTTCTTCAACTTTGATGCATTTGCATATGAAGAAACTAACCTATATATGAGGCATACATACTGAAGGCAATTTTGTTTCCCTTTGAATCGGATTGTAATTTTAAGACAACAAAGAAATCTTTCAGATTTTGTTGGTTGCTTAGTTCTGTTTGATTCATTCTATTTCCCTTTTTTTGGGTCAACAGTGTGCTAGGTTCTTTGAGGATTCAACTTAAGTGATGAAAATTGCTAGTTTCACTTTGTGTCTCCAGTAATTAGTGTGTTTGGGAAAGTTGAGCATGTTTGAGAACTAAGGTAAACAACTTTTTTTTTTCAAGTAAAAGAGTTTTAGAGAGAATCAAACATGTTTTCTTAGATCATTATCACAATCTTTAGATTATTATCAAAAATATGTTTGAGTGCATAGTAGAAAAATAAGTAAAACAGTTTTGATTTGAAAAAAAAAAAACCTAGAAAAGTTGTTTTTGTCAAAATAAGTTAAAGCTAGAATTTTGGATATTATGAATAAAAAATTATATTTCCATGCATTTACTAACTTGACCCTAACTATAAAATATTATATAGCATAAATAATTATATTACGTTATTTTAGTAATTTTATCATATAAAAGCAATTTTTTTCATATAATTCAAACAAAACAGATTATCTTAAAATTACTTTTTAATTGAAATATTCAAACATAAATTGATTATCATATAATCGATTATATAAAAAAAATGATTGTTAAAATGAGTTTAATTTTAAAGATTTCTCAAACACACACGAAAAATTAAACTTATTTCAATAATTAATTTTATGTAACCGATTATGTGAGAATCAATTTATGTTTTAGATATTTTATCTTAAAATGATTTTAAGATAATCTGTTTTGTTTGCATTGTATATAAAAAAAATTATTTTGTATGATAAAATAAAAAAAAGGTTTGAAATAAATATTTATATTATATAATATTTGATAGTTAGAATCAACTTAGTAAAAATAAGAAAAAAAATATTTTTTAGTAACAAAAAAATATTTTTTAATAATAAAAAAACAACTTTTTAACTTTAATGTAAAAAATAATAGCTTTAACTTTTTTCTAATAAAAATGCTTAAAATTTAAAGAAAAACGGTTAACTTATTTTTTACTATTTTACCAAATACAATAAAATTTTTTGAAACAATTTTTTTTCAAAATAAGTGTTTGAGGGAGGGAAAAATTACTTTCATAGAGATTCGTATGAAAGTTTTCTCTATAATATGTTCCTTGAAAAAAAAAATTTACAATTGTATGGACAGAGGTACTGAAATCGCTAATCAGGTGGCGATTTTAGTACCTTTAATATTAAAAAAATTAAAACTTGTCGTGGTAGGTGCTTGAAATCGCTGGAACAGGTGGCGATTTCAGTACCTGTTGAAAATAAAATAAAAATAAGTGAAGAGGGATCCTCTTCACCTCTTCTTCTTTTCTCCATTTTCTCTCATTGTTAAGAATTTTGCGTGTTATTTATTTCTTGTTTATTTTCTCTATTTGTTTTTTTAAAACTAAGAACATGAGTCGAGGCGGTGTTGCTACGTTTGTTTTTTATAATGGTTCTGTGCACAAGTCTAATATTGAGGGTGTTGAGTTTATTAGTGAAAATGATGCAGAGTTTATTATAATTTGGCTGGCTATGCCATTCTTAGATTTGTGTGATGCAATTTCTTCTCATTTTCAAAAGAGCATTGCAAGAATAAGATATAAGGCTCTAGTGTCTTTCATGAATGAGTTGATTAAATATCGACCTGTTACGATATCGAATGGCCTCCAAATGCAGTGGGTGTTTTCTTTATATGAAAATCATAAGACACATTTGAGTGACATTGATATGTTTGTAAACTTTAAGGAGGTTAGTCCTAATATTGATTTAAATTCTGGTCTGAGTTCTAACGAAGTGTGATAGCAAGACATTGAACCATCATTACTATCAGATGATAAGATGTTCCTAGATGAAGATAACAATGAGAGCTAAAGTGAGCATGAAAGTGATATCTCTGAAGGCAATGGAACTAACGACGATAGGTACTCTTATTATCCACATTAAACTTTAAATTAATTATTTGATAATTATATAGATTAACAGAGTTGCAAAGTAAGTTCCACACTCGCCTCGTTAAGAGGATATTGTGTATCAAAACTACAAATTTATTAACAAGTCATTATACTTTATTTTCTTAATAAATTAAATTATAATTAAGTTCCTTAAGCATATTTAAATTATTTTGCAATTATTGTTTAATAAATAAATGTGAGTTCACTTAAACTGTTATATAATTAATTTTCTATTTCCTATCTCAATGTCCAATAATTAACAGAGTTACAAAGTATGCTCTACACTCGCCTCGTTAAGAGGATCTTGTGTATCGAAACTGCAAATTTATTAACTAGTAATTATAGTTTATTTGCTTAATAAATTAAATTATAATTAAATTCCTTAAGTATATTTAAATTATTATGTTATTAATATATAATAAATAAATGTAAGTTTGGTTAAACTGTTACATAATTAATTTTCTATTTTTGGGTTTATTAAATTTTACAAATGATGAAAGAGATCAACAACCGGATGATCCACCGGCTTTCTTGTGCACCTTTGATGTTGAAGCGATGCGTGCATCTGAGTTTGGAGACTTGGATAATGATTATTTTTCAGGTGGTGATCTCTACATAGGGAAGTATTTCGGTGATAAGGAGGCAATTAAAGAAGTTATTGCAAACAATTGCATGCGCATTGGGGTGGATTACAAAATTAAAGAATCAGAACCAGCGACATACTTTCGCAAATGCAAGAAATTTGGTTAAGGATGTCAATGGTTTATTAGGGTTATATTGAAAAAGAAAATAGTTGCTTCTGGGAGGTCACAAAGTACAGTGATCCTCATACTTACCTTGCTTCGCTGCTTGCCTAAGACCACTCGAAGTTAATTTCTTTCAAGATTGTTGGCATGATATTGCCATAGATAAGGGCGAAGCCAACAATGCCAATAAAATCCATTCAAGAAAATGTTATGGACCACGAAGGATACTGGCCATCATACAGAAAGGGTTGACTAGCAAAGTAAAAGGCAATTGCACAAGTCTACGACAATTGGGAACTGTCCTACAATGACTTGTCATATTGGTTAATTGCATTAAATCATTTTGATTAGTCATTTCCATATGAAGTGGATATTGTTGATTCTTACACTGTCAATGGATCTACTAGGATAGATGCTATAACTTTTCAACGTACATTTTGGGGTTTTGGCCATTGCATTAACGCATTCAACTGCTGCAAACATATGATCCAGTGGATGGAACACAGTTGTATGAAAAATACAATGGTGTTTTGTTGATGCCATCAACGCAAGATGGAAAGAAAAATATTATTCACATTTCCTTTACAATTATCGAGGGTGAAACAAGAGATGTTTGGTATTTTTTCTTGGAACACCTGCGCCAAGTGTTATCATAGGGCTGTCAAATTGGGTTAATATTCAATCGACGCGAGTCAATAAAGTCAGCAATATGATGAATGGGTGGTTTGTGGGCATACCACCTCTACTTCATCAGACATATTGCGCAGAATTTCGCAAGACACTTCAAGGTGAAGTTCATGGAAAAGCTTGTGAAGGGTATTAGTAAGTTACATTTTTTAGTACTTCTGTTTATAATTCTCCAAATACTTTTTTATTTCATCCTAATTGAGTACTTGCATTTCTTTTATAGGGTATTCAAGCACAATAGATCAATATAATCATCGATATGAAAGACAACGGCGGCACAACGAAGCGTATGTCTCTTGGATTGTCGAGATTCCTACAGAAAAATGGATTTATGCCTTTGATGGTGGACACTACTACTCCCACATGATGACAAACCTAGTCCAGTCAATGAACTTTAACTTTTTGGAGGCTCGCAATTTTTCGATCACATCTTTGGTGCAAAAGGCATATTTCAAGACGTCTGCCTTATATGTTACAAACGGGCGAAATGCGCATGCTCGAAGGAATGCGAGAAATGAATACTCAGAGTTTCTGACAACAATACTCCAAAAAATGATGACAAAAATTGGGACAATGCAAGTAAAATTCACATTTCAATAATTTGGCACAATACTGCATTTGTAACACCCTAGCTAGCTAGCCTACGCTTAAGTCGCAAACTTGCTGGCTAAGTTGTTATCTGCTTTGGTGGAGCTAATACTTAGTCCCGTTTATACTTTAAAAATATTGTTACCCAAAATATGGACCAAATTAAAATTTTCCTTGTACGTTACATAGAGTAAATTAGGAGCCTTGTCGCGTTAGAGCATACATTGCGAGCGAAAGCATAGCATGCTTAACTATAAATAAAGATATAATTAATACATGCCAAGATAACAAACAACGGTCCTTCATACATTCATAAGCAAATACATAATTAGTATTATAAGTATTAAGTGTAAATATCACATAGAAGTACAAGTACACATATATAATCTACTAGCTAATCGTCTAGTCTTCAGTCATCCTCCCTTGGGAGGGTTCTTCCTCATGTAGCTCCTCTTATTGTCCCCCGTCAAATCCTGAAGTCATGGATGAGTGGGGTGAGAACATAGCGCTCTCAGTGGGAAACCTTAGGGATTAGGGGATTGCTTATCCTCATTCACGCTTCAAGTCGCTCAGTGTTTTCTAGGTGTTCCAGTTATACTATATCCCTACTATTTATTAATATTCATGCTAAGCCTGAGCAGCTTTATCTAAATTATCTATGTGACTGGGGAACCTATTCTTCATTAACTAAGTCATCTGTTCTCTATGTTACTTCCTAAGTCACATATAATCACATAATTCACATAATCACATAATAAGCTTCAGTGTGTGTCCACTTATAACCGTGCCCATTTTAATTGTAAGCTTCCACACACATCCCATTATGTATAGTTGTATATCACTTAGACCACATACTCAAGCTCAACCCCCCCGGTAGCGGTGACCTACCGCCACAAGCTTCATTTTTGTCTCAGTATCGTGAGGACTAGGTAGTGCTTAACCTGAGTAGCTCACAATAGGAGAGTCCATCCTTATGCTAGGGATGGCGAGGGAATCCTACCCCGTCCTCATGCTAGGGACGAGATAATTCCAGGGTATAGCTTGCCTTTCCTGCCGGCTAATGGTACAGTTAGGAAAAAAA
>QANU01002056.1:141529-161484 GCA_003254905.1 Nissolia schottii
TCATTGTTTAATTAAATGAACTCAAGAATGGTATTTTACAACTCCCTGTGGGATCGACCATACCCTATACTGCAATTGGATTCCTTTTGGAATCTGAAAGCCGTAAAGTAGGTATGTATATAAATTTAATTTGAATGACTAAAGCGCATAGAAGCTTTCAACGAGCTTGGCATGGTTGTGACAAAACCTAAGCCATGTCAAGATCTGAGAAAGTGGTTAATAAGGCTTTCATCAGTATCCTCTCGTTATTCTAGACCAAAGTTTAAAGCGTAACAAGCCAAGATAGCCAAAATCCACTCATTTCCACAATGAAATGGATTCGCGAGAGGGACGACGACCAAGACGTTATAAACATTGTCGTGGCTCAGGTCACAATAGAACTCATTGTCCACAGAAGTCTTTTATATGAAAAAGTTCAAACAATTATCAATAATACATACAATTTCATTCAAACAATTATAAATAATACATATCATTGTTTATTTAACAACGCGTCGCGTGCGTTCCTAGGTGCCTCTATACAGGTGTATCTGTTAGATATCATGATTGTTTGACAGTCTCGCAATTCATACCCCAACTATGTAGGAGCATTCAAGTAACCTCTGCCTATAACTGCACCGCTGGTACTAGCTCCCCCGTTATTACCTCGATGCACCATTAATCGATGCGCTCTTATCTGTACTCATTGCACCCCTCGTAAAAATCTCCTTTCTACTAGTGCAAGACGACGGTTGGCACGGAGTTGCACCATCCATGTTGGCATCATTTGGCGTGTCCTTTGGTGGCTCATTTAGATCAAATGGGACCCTAACTCCAGTGTCAGAACCTAACGACTCAGGAAAACCTCTGTGCATGGCTACATGATAATCCACATCAATAAATCTTGTTGGTGATCGTACACATGGATCACTAGAACTTGAAGAAGATCCTACATGGAAAGACCTCCTAGCATATGATTGTTGGCCACTACACCCTCCATTAGCAAGAGGAGATCATGTGTCAGGTTTGTATGGAGATCGAGTCACTTCAAAATCATGAGCTTCATTCTGAGGAGGTTGAGACGAAGATGGGTCAGGGTTTAACAATTCAAAATTCTCATCAATTTGTTGCAGTTACTGAGCCATGGCCCAAGACAACAAATCACCATATTGTTCGCCTAACCAAGCCGACAATTGAGTGTTAAAGTTCTATTGCAATGGCAAGGGAGGTTGCTGAGCAAAGATACCATGTTAGGGAGGCGATTGGACAAAGAAATCCTGCGGGGGGGTGCATAGAAATCTTGTGGGGGGCCCAGTGCATAGAAACCCTGTGGGGCCTCATCATCAAATTTATGCGGCAGCGGCACATTACCATGCGGCAGTAAGAGAAAGTATGTCTGTCAAATATCAAGTAGCTATTGATCATCATGTATCAACTTAAGAAATCTTCGGCCATTCTCCATATACCAATGCCAATACTGCATGGTAGGTCTATAAGTTATAGCTACTTGGTGACCAGTGTAACGCGATTGACCTACCTCTGAATCCACTGATAATGCCTTTGCACCAAATTTATCAATGCTAGTTCTTGCAAATTTCCCCTTAGATCATAATTATGTGCATGGCCTAGAATATTGCAACTAGGCCTAACAAGCACCATTTGAACAAGACCAAATTGTCGCAACACGTAGTCAGCTGCATGCCACTCAACAATCTCAAAGCAAATGAGTGGACATACTACTGACCACATAGATTGTTTATTCCTCACGTCTATTGGGATGACTGTAGTAACTTGTGATTGTCGATATGGCTGCCATATAAACTGTAGAAAAATTATAAATTAGATACAAATATTAACATAACTGTTTACGATATTTTAATTAATCGCTACTTCGTTTGATTCCATATCATCTATGGTGGTTCTTATTTCTTTGATCTTACTAGGATGGACATTAGCAACATATACATGACTAGCCCATCTGCAAATTATTATATTAATTAAATCAATAATATAAAAAAAAGATCTATTAAAATAAATTCAATATCGTTATTGTCATGTAAATAAATTTTTACCTTACCGCAAAGGGAAATTGGAATTGGTCCTAGTCATGCGATGTGGGAGCAAGTTTAAGAAATCTATAAAATGCTCACACTTGAAGGAGCACCATATAACCACTAATTCCTTTACATTTGGCTCGTGTAGCGTGACATAAAGATCTATCAAGTACAACAAGGACAACTAAACTCCAACTATACTTTCAGATGGTGTCCAAATCTCGAAGAATTGCTAAGTACTTCACATGGACCCAATTACCATGCTTGTCACAAAACAAAAAAATTGTCAATCAACCGCAATATATATCCATGGGCATGCCATTGTACTATCTACTGCATGTCATATTCATCAATATCGTCGTGGATATTGAGGCCAAAATTATTGTTGAGCCTTACCGAAGAGATGAAAAATCCCTTTATATCAGCGGGAGCAGGTGTTCTTCAAAGAGCTTCCTGGCATAGATTTACAAGAGATGGTCTGATGAATATTACCTCAGGTGCGATTAAGGCTTCACCATCACCATGAATCTCAAGTAACATCTTCACGTCTTCCAATGTGGCATACACTCTCAGTGTGGTAGATGAAATATACGGGTCTTTAGCCTCCATTGCTCAACAAGCGCAACAATAAGTGATTGGTTCACTCCAACTTGAGGTAACAAAGCTGTCTGTAACAAACTGACATTTTCTAGATACGGTCGTACAAGGGGATTTGGTGGCTCAATAACCCCCTATCTAGTTCGCAACGGTTGTGCATATTGTAATAATAAAATTAACATTAAAAAATAATAAATAACAAGTATTTTTTATTACATTTATTTAAATGTCCAAATACATACACATTTCGGTACACAAGATCCTGATAGTAAAGCAAGTGTAGAACATACTTTGTGTCTCACTTTTTAATGACATACTTAAAAAAATAAACAAATAAGAAGGGCTTTGTACTACATTTTTTAAAATGTTAGTGTACACACACATTTCTGATACACAGGATCCTCATAGTTAGACAAGTACAAAACATACTTTGTGTTTCACTTTTTAACAAAATAGTTAAAAAAATAAACAATAAAATATAACATGAATAATGGATATACCTAAATATAAACATGAATAAACTATAAACATGAATATAAACTTAATCATTTTCAAGCACTTTTACTGAGATGTGTAATGAGAGATCCACAGTATCATCATCCTTCGGAAGTCTCAGCATCCTAACACTATTTTTAATTAAAAGTATAGATAAATTCTTAACACTATTCTTCTAAAGAAATTGTGAATGAAATAGATGAATTGATCAGAAGAATATTTATAGGCTCAAAGGGGAAAACCTTAATCTCCTTCACTTCACGTTTCTGCATCGGGAAGTACCCATTCATGGTCAAAGTCTGCACACCTGAAATCACCATGACATTCGACGATTTCAGTTCTTGTCCCCACCTGCAAGCCCTATCCCCTCCCTACCTAACATGCCTCAAAAACAGACTTTGAGAAAACTTGAAATCGCCATGACATCCAACAATTTTAGTACCAACTATTTTTTTTAAATTTTTTTTTTAATTTCTAAAATCACCTTAAAATATGACGATTTCAAAATTGTGCTCCACATGAATATAAAACTTTTAGACACTCCATATTTTAAAAAACTCTCTTTTCCAACCCCATGTGAATGTTAAAACCCCTTGAGGGAGTTCCCAAAACTTGCTCGTTGAAATTTCAAAGTCGTAGTGGGAATCCACCAAACCTATGAGAGTTTCTTTCTCTCTCACACAACGACAGCATTATATGAATTTAAAGGCCCAAATATATAATGGCTAGTTTGTGCTACGGGGAGATTTGGGCTACTTCAAGCTAGTAGTTGGGTTGGCCCTCCCCATACTATGTACCCCTAAAATAGGTTTGATCTTTCTCCTATATAAAATTATAAATAAATAAATAATATCTTAACTGCACCAAAATAATAAATACAAAATATATTAAATAATAAATAAAATAATATATTCACTCATATTTACTTAGTTCAAGTAGTTTACTTGGTTTTTTTTTTTTTCATTTTTAAATAAGATTTCAGGTAAAAGTTTTGTGAATAGAAAAAGAACTTTACTCATGTAATTAATCTAACTAAAATCAAATTAGTTAATTCTCATTTTAAATAAAAACAAACAAGAATATATTCACATTTTAATTTCTGATACTTCTCAATTATTGATCTGCACCACAATGCTGTAGCCTATTAATTTCACGAGTTTTCAGTGGAAGGAAAAAAATACTAAATAAAATTTAGACCACGGCTGCTAAAAGCGATACGGAATAAAATACTATATGGTTTGGGCCACTCTTTTCATATGTTATTCGTTGAGAATAGTATATTATTATTTAATGCCAATTGCCAATTGCGGTTGGGCTGGAAACCAATGGATCGTCACACCAATCTCTACTGTTTACTGATTATTAAGTGTAAGATCCCAATACTTCTTCCCTTTCATGTTTGTGAAGTCGCACAATTACCCTATCCTTAGAAATGTTTTTAGGGAATATTACCTTTAATCCAAAGGTTATCTAGCTAACAGTAACTAGGAACTCAAAAAGCTAAAGCTAGAACAACTTTAGACTAAAGTGTTATTAAATCAATAAAATATAGGCTTTGTTTAATCCCTACGTGACATGAATCATCCAATAATTCCAGTGAGTTCATAGACACATAAGACAATTGGTTCGAATGGAATGGATGACACGACCACTCAACAGAACATTTTACTGCAGCACACGCACACAAGTGAAATTAGTTAATTAGCATGCTAATTAATCAGTGTGCCTAACCCAAGCCAGTAAACCAATCAAATTCACTAGGCATATCCTCCTTTTAGGTGAAAATGACAAAAGAGGAATAAAAAAAAAAGTCATTTTTCTATTACCGTTACCTACTTGGTTTGTTTGAATGAAATATAATTTATCTGTTTTTCTATGGGGGAACTGATTGCATTGCTCCAAGATTCACTTTTGTCTCAAACATGTTTTCAACACCTAACCGTCTCTGTCTCATATGCATAGAATTGATTAGTTGCAAATCTGTATTAAGCTTGATTCAACAAACACAATACAACCATTATACTGATTTTCTTTTACAAGCGAAAAATTGACAGATTTAACCTCTTATCTACAACAATGATTTTTTATTACATCTTTTTTTCTTTTCTTTGGTTAATAGTTTGAATTCCATGTTTTTAGCCTTGGAAATTAATTTCTCGCGCTAAATTGAATGGAACAATTAATAATAAATCCAAAGTTTATCAAAAATACATAATATAACAAAACATTTGAACAGAAAAATAAATAAATTAATTATAATAACTGGGAGGGGAAAAAAAACCGTAACGCTACTTCAAGTGTTGCCCCTCAAATGCACATATTGTTGGTTCCCAATCCCATTTTCCAGTCTTCCCTTTTCTCCTTATAATTATCATCATTATATTTTCATATTATTAGGTCCCTTCTTTATTTGAAACGCTTGGGGTCTATAGTCCATCGCATTCGAAAGCTAGCTCTAGCAGAGTCTTATCACTGAAGTGTCCATTATTGATTATTCTTTATATTTTATATATTTGAAGGGGTGAACGCAAAAGTCGTCATCATATCATATCATATTGGTGATATACATATTAATTAATTGGTGCGAATCTGATATATATAGTGATGTTTAAAAGAGAGAGAGTCCACAGGTGCCATGTAATCAAGGAGACAACCCACACAAAAACCAATTGGATCAACTATGGAATATTCCTTGTCATTTTCTGTTACTTGGGTGCGCTGCCACTCCCTTTTTCTTATATTATTTTTCTAATCACTATTCGAAAAAATGTTTGAATACCAAAAAAATTTATTGGTCAATATATCCATCAATATTATTGGTAGATTTTATGTCCTCAATTCGTTAGTAAATACCTATTTCAACAATATTAACATAGAAGCTTAGTGTTATTGACAAATGTATCAGCTCTAATTTTTGCTAAAATAATGTGGCGTCAAGTGGCGCCTATATATTACCGTTAGATATATTCATCGGTAACCACTAAATAATTTTAAAAATATAAAAAAAAAAGTTACCGACATATGTATCTGCTGATAATTGGCGATTTTTTAATAAATGTAGGGGTTAGGGTTTGGAAGTTAGGGTTTATTCAATTTCTTGATTATCTTCTTTAATAAACAATCATAACATAAACACATTACATACGATCAATAAGACTAACGAATTAATTATGAGAACTAGGTATGTATATAGACCAACAAAATAGGTTTCCACGGTTAATTACCAAAATTTATCATACAAACAATTGCGACGAGTAATTTAATAATTGATTATTATGCATGCTCAAAGTGATAACGCATGTTTAATTGAAGACTTACATGTATAGCGGTTACTTATAATTATTGTACTATAATATATGGTAGTAAATTAGTCTATGTGTAAAAGGATGATAAAAGTGCACGTAGACAATTTGAGACAACATAGATACATGTAATTGCTCATTAATATGACATTACTTTTTTTGATCGATGAGAGTTCATATTGCTCTAGCTATTTGTTATAGGGTTAGGGTTTAAGGTTAAGTTTTTACTAGCAGATTTATTTGTCAATACTCAATTTTCATTGAGCGAGAGATTTCTTGTACAAATGAAACAATGCATTTCAATTTTTTTTTTGGATTATCAACGGATTTGAAAAATTTACTGACTAATTTATCGGCTGTTACTGACACACATCCTTAAATACCCGAACCTTATATTCTTTCTCATTTTCTTCACTCTTTCTTCTTCACATCCACCACCTACTCTCCACCTTTCTCATTTCCTAACCCATCGTTATCACCTCCTCATGACCCTACCTCCCTATTATCGCCATCATGCCCCTGCTTCCTCGCTATCGCCATCGCCAACACAACACCCCTGCCTCCCCGCCCTTGCCACCCTTCCACTGCTACCACCACCACGTCCTTGCCTCTCGCCACCACTGTTGACACCACCACACCCCTGTCTCCCTTCCTTTCTGCTATCATGTCCCTGCCTACTCGCACCGCCAACACCACCACGTCTCTGCCTTCTGTTGATGCCAACGCTACCACGTCCTGCCTTCCGCCACCAACGATGCCACCACGTCCCTACCTCCCACCACCGTTGACACCACCACGCCCCTGTTTCCCACCGGCAACACCACTATTCTTCCCCGCTGCAACCACCAAAGCACCACACAACTACTGTAACCCTTTTTCATTTTATGTTTATTTTATTTTATTTCATTTTGACTGAATTGAATATGATTGTGTTAAAGACTTATTGTTTTATTTTGATTTTTGATATGTGACTTAGGATTATGTTTGAATTTGATTTGGGTTTACTTTAGGGTTATGATTTGCGTTAGGTTTAGGGTTATACAAGTGATATAAAGGTTAGGGTTATTTATGTTTGGTTAGGGTTAAGGTCAAGGTTAAGGGTAGTATTAGGGTTAATGTTAGGGTCATGATTACTTTTATATTTATGTTTATGTTTAGAGTTTTGGTTAGAATTAGGGTTGAAGTTAATTTGTGTATTTATATTCTATTAACTTATGTATATTTATGTTTTTTTTCCAATATATGACAGACAAAAGTGAGCCTCTAAGTGGACCTCCAACTCCACGTTTAGAGCCACCCCCTTCACACTCATGGTCACTATTTTGTGGATGATCCTGAACGTCAAATCACTCTACTCGAAAGGATATATGGTGTGGATGCGCAAAAAGATAATCGTTCATCACTAGTAGATGATTTTCCATTATAAAATTAGGGTTTATTCGTTTTAGGATTTTATCACAGATCAATCAATCCTTGGAGTGGACGATTACCCATTTTTAGAGTTGATCATTTGTGCAATAATAGGAAATCATTCATTGCCAGAGATGATCAGGTTTATGGCGGTAGGGAATCGTCCTTTGCCAGCGGATGACCAAATCTTCGACAATAGATTATGTTCAATGTAGGATCAAATTAGATTTTATTTACTAGTCGTAAGGTAGAGAATCCACTACTAGCAAATATGACCAATGTTAATTTAGGTCTTTATGGTTTTTTTTAATAAAGAATACGTTCTATGTTTTGAATTAATGTATTATGGTTATGATAATTAATAATGATATTTATTTTTATTTGTGTATTAATTAATTATTTTATATTTTTTTTATCAATCTTTTAAATTTGTAGAGTTTTCCAACAGATATGTCTATTAGTAACCATTCTGAAAGGCATCGTTCCTAAGATGTGTTACTAACAGACATATCTGCTGCTAATTATTGAAAAATTCATTATCCTCGAATAATTAGTTACTAACGAGGTCATTATTGGCGGCTAGTATCTAACGCAGAATTCGCCAAAAAAATCGCTAGTATTTAGCATTTTTTCAGTAGTGAATCAAAAGTTTATATGAGCTTAACATCGGACATCTCATCAGAGTCAAAGCATGTCCTTAGGCTCTTTGAGTGCTTACAACGGTACTTACAGAACACTAACCAAAGTTGTCCTCAAATCAAAAGCAAAAAATCAAACCCACATCCTTTTAAGATATGAGTCATTTCCTTACCAATCGTGTCAACCATTTTTAGGGTTTTATTGTCTTACTAATAGGATATTTTTATTAAATTTAATTAATTTATATATGAATAAGATGGCTCAAGTTAGGTCGACCACTATGTTTTTCAGAAAGACTTTAGTCACAAATATATTTGATATTAAACATACTTTAAATTCAAAAAAGTTGAATTAATTATAATTTAATTGTTATGCACTAACAGTGTAAAACTTTTTTTTATAGTATTGTCGAGTCAAATAGTTGACTCTCTCATATTACTTAGAAAGACATGCACATGAGATAATTTAATTGGATGACAATATAAATTTTTTTACATTTCCAGTGCATAACAATTAAATTCAATTACTTAATATATAATTTAGTTTTAGGTTTAGAATGTATTATAAAAAAATATTTGAATTATTTTATAAAAAAGTTTTATAACTAAGAAATTTTATTTTGTGTATTAGTACTTTATTTTATACCCTTGCTATAAAATTGATTAAATGATTTAATTAATAAAAATTAAAATATTAATTGTGAAATTCAATCTGAATTCAAATTCGAGTAAATTTCATTTGTAAAAAAATAAAAATTGCATTGTATTTTCAAATTAATTATATTATATCATTTTTTTTAAACTATCCAAAGAACAAAGGATTTGATTTATAAATGAGATGGCAACTGATACACACACGCTGAGATGGCGATGCACAATTGCACATGCACTAGCCAATCCGGTGCCAATGTAATTTATCTGTTAATGAAGTCTATGTCTTTGGTTTGATTTCATGATGTCTTTGAGTGTTTTTCGATTGAAAGGTGTAACAGTAATAGGATAAGGGATATTACAGGTAACTATACTCAACTAACAATATCGGGTAATTGGTACTGGAATTCAATGGAACAGTAAACAAACTAGGGGAAATAGAAGAAATAAACTTCAGAGCTCGAAACAGGTGAGGGAAGTGGTCATGGGCACAGGGACGCTCGGGTCCCGATCATCACCGTTGACAGCCTCCCCAACGAGCTCACCCGAGGGGGATAAAGGACTGTCGAGCGTGGTTGCGCTCTTGTGGCGGTTACGAGCATCAACACTCACCTGCAAGATGAGTGGTTAGTTAGGACGAGGATGAGCAGAGAGAATGTTATCAGAAAAGAAGAGAGCATACTCACTAAGCTCATGCCTTCTCCAAGATGGAATCACCTCCATTTTCTATTCGATAGCCTCCTTCTCTCACTCCTCCTCACAGCCTTGCTTTCTGGTTCTGGTGCCACGTGTCCCCGTTGTGTAACTACTATCCCTTTTTGGTTGTTGCGCGGTTAAGGCTCGATGGTGGCACTTTCATTCATCCTCACAATACCCTTTCTAATTGTTACAATGTTTCCCCCTTTGAAACCAACCTTGTCCTCAAGGTTGAAGTGAGGAAATGATGCTTGAAAGTCCTCGAGTCGTTCCCAAGTGGCCTCTTCTGTAGGTGTGTTTTCCCATTGAACCAATAGTTTCTTTATCTTGCTTTGACATTGTACGACCTCCTTGTGTTGTAAAATCTACATAAGCTGTAAAATCGAGCCTATTTCTGTAGTCTGCAGTGGCAATGGTAAATAAGGGGCGATGTGTGGGCCTTGAAACCTCTTGAGCTGAGAGATATGAAAAACATTGTGGATCTTTGCAGTTGGGGGTAATTCTACTTGATAGGCAACCTCACAAATCTTGGTTGTGATTTTAAGAGGACCAAAATACTTCATGTCCAACTTTTGGTTCTTTCTTAAGGCCATTGATTGTTGTCGATAGGGCTGCAATTTTATCAAAACCAGTTCTCCTATTGCCAGGTGAATTTCTCTGCGATGCTTATCTGCTTTGGCCTTCATGTAGGGCTGGGCTTTCAGCAAATTTGTCTTAAGGTATTGTAGAAACTTGACCCTTTCTTGTAACATATCCTACAGTGATTGTGGATCAGTCTGTTGCCTTTCATATTTGACCACTTTAGGTGGTTCCCTCCCATATAAGGCTTGAAATGGTGTCATGGAAATGCTATTGTGGAAACTGGTATTATACCAGTACTCAGCCCATGGCAAAAGCTTGAATCACTGTTTAGGATGCTAGAATGCATAGCATCTGAGGTACGTTTCCAAGGATTTGTTTAAGTTTTCGATTTGCCCATCAGTTTGGGGGTGGTAGGTCAAGCTTCTTTTCAATTTAGTGCCTTGCAATTGAAACAGCCTTTGCCAAAAGTGACTCATAAATACCCTGTCTCTGTTAGAAACAATTGAGCTGGGTAGTCCATGTAACTTCACAATGTTGGACATAAAGGTCTCAGCCACAGTAGTACTAGTGTAATATCTTTTAAGGGGAATAAAATGGGCAAATTTGGTCAACCTATCAACTACTACCAAGATAACAGTGTAACCAAAGGAAATAGGTAAACCAATGATAAAGTCTACGGGTGTCAAACGGGTCGGCCCGCTAAGGCCCGGCCCGTTTAGGCCCGCAGACCTAAAAGGGTTGGACCAAAATTATGCCTATTTTTAGGATCTGGCTCGTTTGTGGTCGGTCCACGGGCCTAAACGAGTCAGCCCGCTAGCCCGTTTATTTTCTAAAAAAATGAAAATTTTGGTATATTTTTTATGATTTAAATACAAAGTTGTGAATAAGTATGCGCAATTATTTTTAACTATTTTTTATCATCTATCTATTAATTAATTAGAAAGAAATAGTTTAAATGGTTGATTGCGATATTATATTATATTTTTTGTTCCTTCAATTATCTTGCTTGAAAGATATCAAATTTGAAATCGATTCATGAATTAATATAACTTTCATTAATTAAATGATGGCATATAACATTTATGTGAGTACTGTTATGTTATTGATCAAAACCACCAATTACAACTCTTTCTCGTAGATTAATCAATAATAAACAAGGTTTGAAAGTATATATATCAACTTGTAGGGCGTAGGCACTTATGAAGGAATAGAATGCAAAATTTATCAATATCTATGTCATAGTACTTTAGCTGCATAGCAATCTAAATATAATTAAGTAATTAAGCATAACAAATAGTTAAACATGCACAATTATAAGTAAATTCTTAAACTCCAAAATAAAATTTAGAGTCCAAAATGAACCAAGCCTAAACGGGCTGGGCCAATTTTTTTTTTCAATTTTTCACAAGCCTATTTTTTACATGTAAAGCCCGTCCATTTAACTGGGTAAACGAGCCAGGCCCACGGGTCGGGCTCATTTTGACAGCCCTAATAAAGTCCATGGAGATATCCTCCCACACCAGATTTGGAACTGGTAAGGGCTGCAGCAGGCCAGCAAGGGCAGTATTCTCTGATTTGGCTTGTCGGCAAATGGCACATAGCTATACAAATTTTTTGATGTCTTGGTGCATACCAAGCCAATAGAACTGTGCTATCACCCTTGCAGTAGCCCGTGCAATTCCTGAGTGGCCTCCAATTAATGAAGCATGCAACTCAACCAAGATCACCTCCTTAAGTCTTGAATTTCTTGGAAAAGCCAATATGTTCTTCCAGAATAGTAAGCCCTGCTATACTGAAAAATGACCCTGTTGAGGTGCAGGTTGCTGGTATTGCTTAATCAATGCTGTCATTTCCTTATCTACAGTCAATGCTTGCTTCAATTCATCAATCCAAGTGTTGGTTATGGTAGAACAAGCCATCATACATGACCTGGAGAGGGCATCAACAGGGATGTTGTCCTTGCCTGGCTTGTATTAGATTGTGAAATCAAATCTAATAAATTTGTGGAGCTAGACCTGCTGCTCAGGGGTTTGTAAATTCTGATCTAAAAGGGCCTTTAGGCTCTTTTGGTCAATCTTTATGATGAATTTGTGGCCTAGCAAGTAGTGCCTGAACTTAGCAAAAGCTTCAGTGATTGCATACAATTCTCTGACATAGGAAGATTTGTTTTGCATCTTGTTACATAGTTTCTTGGAAAAATAGGCTATAGGGTGGTTACCTTGACTCAGAACAACACCAATACCAGACTCTGAAGCATTAGTTTCAAGGGTGAATTGTTTGTGAAAATCAGGTAAGGCAAGGGCAAGTGCTAATGTTAAGGCTAGGTTGAGTTATTGGAATGTTGATTCTGCCTTTGTGGTCCAACTAAAGGAGTCCTTCTTTAATAAATCAGTCAAGGGTGCTGCAATGGATGCATACCCCTTAATAAATCTCCTGTAGTAGCCAAACAATCCTAAGAATCCTCTCAATTGCTTCACACATTGAGGTGTAGGCCACTACATTATAGCCTCAACTTTTGCTCTATCCATAGCCACCCCTTTGTTAGAAATAGTATGACCCAAATAATCAATTTCCTGTTTACCACACTCACATGCACATGTTCAAGGTGCTCCTTCCAAGAGGGACTGTAAATAAGTATGTCATCAAAGAAAACCAAAACAAATTTCCTCAGAAATTACTGAAACACCACATTCATCAAGATTTGAAAGGTTGCAGGGGCATTAGACAACCCGAATGGCATAACCAGCCACTCATAGTGACCATTATAAGTTCTGAATGCTATTTTGTGTGTATCTGCAAGTAGTAGCATGATTTGACGGTATCCTGCCCTTAAGTCTAGCTTAGAGAAAAGGTTAGCACCATGTAGTTCATCAACAGCGGGAATGAGAAAACTATCTTTAACTATAATAGTATTCAATGCCATGTAGTCAGTACAGAACCGCCAAGTGCCATCTTTCTTCTTAACCAATAGCACAAGTGAAGAAAAGGGGCTCCTGCTAGGCTTAATTATGCCTTCAACTAACATTTCTTGTACCATATCCTTAATCTGCTGCTTTTGGCTATGTGGATATCTATAAGGCCTTACTGTCACAGGGTTGGTGCCTTCTTGAAGTGTGATAGCATGGTCATGGATTCTTTGTGGTAGAAGGCCATAGGGTGTGTTAAATACCTGATGAAACTTCTGCAGAAGGTTCTGCATATCTGAATGCATTCATGCATGTAGTTCCAGCCATTGCTCCTGTGATCCATCAAAATCATGGAGTTGCAAGGTGAAGACTGCTGCAATAGCTTGTACCTATTGCAGTCTCCTAAGCTGGTGTAATTGTGCTTGTTGTGGTTTCTGGGGTCTTTCCCCATGAATGACAATGTTTTTCCCATCCAATACAAATTACAACCTTGGAATGTCATAGTTGACTATGTGATCACCAAGTTTAGCCAACCAATAGGTGGTTAGCACCAATTCTACTAGACTTGGAGAACTAAATTCTCAATATACCCTTTGGATTCTAGAAAATTTCCATTTCCCACCATCACCTTGCACTGAGGAGATGTCTGTATTTGAGCCTTAAGAAACCTAGTAATTCTACTAAACTTGGAGAGCTAAATTCTCAATATACCCTTGGGATTCTAGAAATTTTCCATTTTCCACCATCACCTTGCACTGAGGAGATGTTTGTATTTGAGCCTTAAGAAACCTAGTAAGCCTAGGTTGGAGGAAATTGTATGAACTACCCCCATTCACAAAAATCTGCACAGGGTAACCTTGGATGGAACCTACAAAGTGGGTATCCTTCACTCCCCAGTCACCATTTAAGGCATTGAGGGATAAGTGTTGTACAGAGCTGTCAAAAGACTCTTGATCTAGTTGTGTCATCATAGTGTCCCCGTGGGCTGATGACAAATCCTCCACTTAATCTTCTTCAACCTGCAGAATCATAAAATGGCTATTGGGGCACTTGTGAATAAAGGAATATTTGTCATCGCAAGTGAAGCGTAATCCATGCTTTCTCCTATATTGAATTTCTGCAGGCCCCAATTTTTTTATTGGTGGTTGTTTGGGCTTCCCGCGTTCTTGTTGGGCTTCTAGAATTGGTAAGAGTGGGGGAAGGTTGTTGCACGCCAAAATCCTTGCTGGGGTTCCATGAAGGGGGTTCAAGGAGTGATTTCGGCCCTGGCTAATGGAAGCCTTGGTTGATTGATTGTACCTATCTTCATAAAGACGAGCTAATGAAACAGCTCACAGCAGGGTATCCGGACACTGAGCAACGACATCACAACGTATTTCCTCCTTCAATCTACTCACAAAACAATCAAGCAAGGCATCCAGACCGATTCCATACACACGATTTGCTAATGACATAAATGCAGTGTAATAATCATTAACAAAGGTCCTTTGCATTAGTTTGAAAAGATTACCTTGAGTTCCTTCAAAAGGCGATGGGCCAAACTCGATCTCCATGGCCCTGGTGAGTTCTTGCCATAAGTGAAAGGGGAATGACCTTTGCATCATCTGAAACCAAGGAATCACTTCCTTTTCCATGTGGACGGAGGCAATGGTAACACGATCTTCAGCCTCTGTTTGGTAGTACTCAAAGAACCGGTTGGCTTTGAAAATCCAATCAAGGAAGTTAGAACCATCGAATATGGGAAAATCAAGCCTAACACTACGAAGGGAGAAGGGTTGTCGCTGAAGACAAGAGTGGTTATGATGAGGTGAGATCGGTCCGCCAAGGTTGTCGGAGGTAGCATTGTTGTTGTGGTAGGTTTGCAGAGTTGTCTCCAGCATCATGATTCACGCGTCGTGTTGCTCCCGCGCCTTCATTGCTTCTTCTAACAATTCCATGATGCGCTTGGTGTCATTCTTCTCAAGAGCCATGGCGGCAACGAGAGCACCAAATGTAACGGTAATAGGATAATGGAAATTACAGGTAACTAAACTCAACTAACAATATCTCCAGCTAAGGATAATTGGTATTGGAATTCAATGGAACAGTAAACAAACTAGGGGAAACAAAGGAAATGAACTTCAGAGCTTGAAACATGTGAGGTATAGGTGAGGGAAGTGGTCATGGGCATAGGGACGCTCGGGTCCCGATCACCACAGCTGACAGCCTCCCCAACGAGCTCACCCAAAGGGGATAAAGGACTGTCGAGTGTGGTTGCGCTCCTGTGGTAGTTGCGAGCGTCAACACTCACCTGCAAGATGAGTGGTTGGTTAGGAGGATGAGCAGAGAGAATGTTATCAGAGAAGAAGAGAGAATACTCATTAAGCTCATGCCTTCTCCAAGATAGAATCCCTTCCACTTTGTATTCAAGAGCCTCCTTCTCTCACTCCTCCTCATAGTCTTGCTTTTCGGTTCTGGTGCCATGTGTCTCCGTTGTGTAACTACTTTCCCTTTTTGGTTGTTGAGGCTCGATGGTGGCACTTTCGTTTATCCCGACATAACCCTTTCTTGTTGTTACAAAAGGTTCTCTAATAACACTACTTTTTCTAACATGAATTTGGACATTTGTTCTGCTTGCTTGTATCTATGTGATGAATCCAATGTCTATATATCTTGAAAGAAACAAACAATATTGCAGTACATTCTGACATTGGATGACTAATAATTAGGTGAGCTATACCCAATTGGCTTTTGTCATACAAGAAAACAAACAAGAAAGCTCTAATTGAGCCACAATCGTGTGCCATAGAATAAACAAATAAATAAGCCAAAATATAATGTCTTGTATGATTTGATATTTATTTATGGAGTTTAATTGTTATGTACGGCGAGTGTAACATTCAGTTAAATCATTCAATAGGTATAAATTTTCAGATAAAGAATAAGAGAGAGTTAAATTATTTTTATATTTTACACTATTATGCATAAGACTCATTCCTTAATAAGTAGCAAAAGGGGAATAAATATTCTCAATAGCACTTTTTACATAATGAGTCATGTAATATAAGTAATAAAGAAAATAATGATGAGAGATTAAATATAATATTTTATTAAAAATTCAATTGAGATGATTCATTTGTATAAGAACATTCTTATCTTCTTGTCAACCAATTAAAAAAAATGAATAAAATTAGGAAAATAGTGGCCAAGTTGTGAGCCATTAATATATTCATATTCTTATTCATACTACTTCTGTAGTATTCACATTAGTATTCATAATAATTATCCCATTCCCATGGTTACCTCCCAAAGTTGGGCAGCCCCAATGAAATGGTCAATCATTAATTCAGTGATTTCAAAGATGAAGCTGAAAATCCAAGATTTCCACGTACTAATACTATATATCATGCTCATCTATCAGATCTCCACGGCACTTGCCTAACTCCAGGGGTTTTGGACCAATGGCAATTGTTGCACATGGCTAATAATAATGTCTTCTCATGTCGGAACAGGTGAAACAGGGCCCACCCCAGCACCCGTGTTTCACCTCAAAACCCACGCTTTCTATAACCAAATGGTCAAATAAAAACGGATTGGCATTGATTAATCATAACCATAATCATAATCTTAATCTAATCTACTAACCAATGCTGGATCCCAAGTGGGGAGGAGGTAGTATATGACGGTGTGGCGGCAGTGTCAAATTCCTATACATTGTAAATTACTCGTTCCGCTACATATTTCTTCTAATATTACATGTCTACTATTGATAAATATATATAGATTAAAAAAATTAATTAATTTACACCTACTTTAAAAAATATTTAGACTAAATTATCCCTCAAAATTAGTTTTTGTTTCGGCTACATTTCATTTATATGGCTTCATTACATACTATACCAAAATATGGGTTGGAACACAAATTTACAATTGTATGAGCCAGAGTTTGAATTCGCCACACCCAATGGCAAATTCAGACATTTAACAAAAAAAGTCTTAATTTACCACAGGGTGTGGCGAATTCAGACATTTAAAAAAAAAGAAAAAAAAGTTTGAATTTGTCACAAGGTGTGGCGAATTCAAAATTTAAAAAAAAGAAAAGAAAAAAAGTCTAAATTTGCCACAGGGTGTGGCGAATTCAGACCCCAGGAGTTTGAAACCGCCATATCCTGTGGCGAGTTCAGACCCTTTTTTTTTTAAAAAAAATCTGGGAGTCTGAATTCGCCACAACCTGTGGCGAATTCAGACCCAGATCTATACAAATGTAAATTTTTTACATGGAACATATTATGGGATAAAAATCTTTTGGGGGGAATATATATGTAATAAATCCTTTTGTTTCTCATACCCTTCTCATAATACAATTAATACAATCAATGAGAGAGAGTTTTGAAAAATTGTAATATTATTAAGAGTCTCGATTTTTGCCCACATGTTAGTTGCACACCCATTGTAAAAAAAAAATCCACTACTCTAGAGCCTAAAAAAAGGGAAAAACATGTTCCACTCCCACTCATCGTGCATGTGCCCCACACTTCTGCATTTAATCCGTTTCTCACGCATGCAACAATTCACATTTCGCTCTCTCTCACAACCTTTCTTCTTTCAAAGCTCTTGGAACCTAACCATTTCTTCCTCCTATGATCACAACCCTCTCATCTTCCTCTTGATTCTTCTTCATCACTAGTTCATCTTCCTGTTTCCTCTGCTACTACATTGTTCATCTGTTCCATCAACCCACACTTTTCTCTCCGTATCTACTGGTAAGACCTAACCATTACTAGTTCATTTTTTTATACGAGTTCATCATCGAACATTCCTCTACTCATCTTTCGTTGTGTCCATCCTTTTGTCTTTCATTTTACTATTTTTGCTTGTGATCACAATCTTTTTATGTTCTACTTTTTTTTCCCTCTTTTTGCTTCGGTTAAAGAACAGTTAGGTCATGTTGTTTAATAAGGTTTAGGTCTAAGTTCACGAAAAAGTTGTGTATAATAAAAGGTTGTGTCTCGTTATCTATTGATTGTTGACGTCACTGATTCCCTGCATTGCAATGCTGGAGCCAAATTGCACGTCCTTTGAAATTATAATAGACATAACATCAAAATTATAAAATACCTAACCTTCTTGATATAGGAGAACTAACAATCTTGTGAAATAAGACACAACCTATCTATTATAAGAGTTCTAACTATCTTGTAAAACAAGACAACCTCTCGGTTATGTAGGACCTAACCTTTCTATACATCACCACCTAACCAAATTTATCAACCGAACCAAATTTTACCATTTAAAATGATATAAACGCTTACGTTTTATTATACGAGACCTAACCATTTTATCAATCAAGACCCAACCTTTCAAATGTGTGAGACAGAACTTTGTTATATGCTTAGACACAACCATTTACCTATGCATGATACAACCATCGTATTATAAACGACATACTCATTAATTCACTGAATAATTACCTTCCTCCACTGTGATTGGTTTGGCGCCATCATTGTATTGACGAATCTTTTCATCAATTCCGTAAATGACGACTACTTACTAACGAAATCGGGTGGATTCGTCAACATCGACGAACACGATTACAGAACAAAACACTAGATCCAAAAAACAAAGCAAAAAAATCAAGAGAGAATGAGCAAAAAACAAAAACAAAAAAAATCTCTACATCCAAAAAATTTGCCAATGAATTTGCTGAACGATTATTTGATTTGTTGTTATCTCAAAAATTGCGTGTGAGTGATTATAGTGAAGCAATTAATGATGTGCTGAGTCAGCACACTATTTCCCTAAAAGAACCTAGGTGCGCAATGAGTGTGCAATGCTTGGGTGTGCAAGAATAATTTTCCTACCATTGAAGGTTTTGCTAACAACTATCTTAAAGGTACTTGTTAAGGAACTTAAAATAGTAAAATTTTATTAGAAAAATAAAAATTCGAAGTGTTTAATGCATTAAAAACTTCAAAAGTTTAATTTTTCAATGAAATATTTCCCTTTTAAACTTCTTAACAAGTGCCTTAAAGGCAGTTGTTAGTAAAATTATTAAAGGTTTTACTAACAAGTGTCTTAAAGGCACTTGTTAATACAACATTAGAGAGCTCATGATAAATAAGAATATAATTGGAAAAACTATAATGTATTTGGATAAAAAGCAACATATAATATGGAAATAGTATATTCCAACTATACATCATAATCTAATCTATACATTATTATTTGTATATCAGTTTTAGTAACTATACACTGTACATTATTAATTCTTTTATCATAATAATTATTTTTTTTACAAATATTAAAATTTTTAACTTCATGCATATTATTCAAACTTTTGCATCACTATTAATCCGCATGTTTGTATTGAAGTCAGGAAGGCTTGGAGTACATGCAAGTGCATTGGTTTGTATACAAAGAATAACCAAGAAAAGTTCTTGAAGCCAACAACTTATAAGCATTTTAAAAAATTCGGTCCGGCTTGGCCGGGTCAACCCGAAACCCGTTGACCCGATCATGGGATCAGGCCAGTTATCTGAGTGGATCAGTCACGTTTTAGACTTGGATTGACCCAGATTGATCTGGTTGGTTTTTGTGAAATCCCGTGACCGGTTAGGTCATGTGGTTTTTTTTTTTAATTTTTTAATTTTTTTATAAAAAAAAAGG
>QANU01002056.1:161756-186804 GCA_003254905.1 Nissolia schottii
AACCTAATTAAATCTAATTAGTTCCCCAAAAAGTTCCCAAATCCTAAATCAATAAATCCTACAATCGTCAAGATCTATCAACCTATAATTAACCCTAACCAATAACATGTGATCGCTATATTACTAATTAGGGGTGGAACAAATCATGAATAAACATTAAGCACAAGACCTCGAATTAATCCTAATCTAGAGTTATCGCATGCAAGATATTAAGAAAACTACTCATCCATGGATGAAGGACAAAAACTCATAATAAATAAAAAGAAGAAGGGATTAAAAAACTAATAGAGAATTAAAATAACAAAACCTGAATTAGAGAACGAAAGAAATTCGCAAATAGTTGGGAGCTTGCGTTGTCAATGCAAGCGCTCCAATAATCCTTGAAGAACTAATAATTAAGCACTACTAACATAAACCTAAAGTGCATAAAATAAAAGGAAAAGTGCAGAAAATAAAAGTAGAGGCTAAGTATGAAGTTTTTTTTTTTAAATTGTTGAGAGAGGATATCTATTTGTAAAGTATTGGCACAAAGTGGGAGTAAATCCCACACTTTCAGCACAATAGTTAGTAAAATCGTAATAACTTCGACTACAGATATCGGATTGACGTGATTCAAATCTCCAATTAAAGCTAAGAGATAGATCTACAACTTTGTAGTTAAGGTCAAATCGAGATTCAATCTCCATCCTAGCGCAAAATCCTCAGCAAATATTTGACCAAATCTTTTTGAATTTGAATTCAATCTTGCATTTATTGATCCAAATCTTCTCTTCAAATCTCTTCTTCACAATTTATATCTTATCAAATCTTCAATGATCCTCTTGAAAATTTGTTTTCTGCAATTAAATTAGAAAACGAAAAAAGAACAAAAGAAATCTACACATTAATTTCTAAGATAAAATAATGCTTAAAATTGCATTTTTCTCAATTTCTCACAAAAGAGGATAATGTGCAAAACATATTAATTAAGTATTAAAAATCACACATTTTTAGTATGCAATGTTCAATTATAGAATAATAAAATAGGGTACAAAATCCACCTATCAAACTTGTTTGTGAATTTAGGATCTTGAAACTTGTATTGTTTATGTATGATATGACATTTGAAGTTTGACTCTTACTTATGTATTTTAATTGATTTTATGTTATGATAAATGTTTAAATAAATTCATTTTATTTATTTAATTTTTAAAAAAAAATTAGGTTACATATATATATATATATTTATTATTATTTTATTTATATCTGGGTCAGCAATTGACCAAGTGACCCACAGGTTGAATCAATCATGACCCAGTGACCCAGTAGGATAGTCAGGTCAAGTCCCGGGTCGGGTTAATTTTATAACTATGGTAAGGAGCCTTCTAACCTAATCTGGGTTGGGTTCTAGACCAAAATGGTCCCTACATTAAAAAAATTACATTTGTATTGTTGCTCTTTTTCTCAACCCCCTTCCTTCCCCAATTCTAGCTTTTTTGCTCCTCATCCCCAGCCTAATCCGTTGCCACCACCATAGCCCTTCCCACCCACTACTGCAACACTCATCTACCCACCACTTGAAGGAAAGAAAATGGATAAGAGAACTATTTGAAGGATGGTCTTTCGCATTTGCTCTAGATCTCCCCTGCTCTGCTCCGTTGCCTCCAAATATGATTATGGTCAAAGAAGACGAAGAAGCAACAACAAAAGAAGCGTTTCCATCGCCAAAGAAGTTCCAATGAGAAGTGGATAAGGTTGATGCGGTTCAAATCGACGAGAAAAAGGAGAAATTTTTTAATCTGAATGATGTATTCTACTCGAATTTGTATCTTTCTTTTTGATATCGTGGGTTGGGTTAATTTGTACACTGAAAATTTTCTTAATCATTGTGGATATTTAATGGTTGTTTTCTTTTTTATTTTGGTTTGGATATGTTAAGTTTGGAGAATGGGAGGATGGTGGATTGTTGATTGTTTTATTTTTGGTGATTTTTTACCTACTCTATGAGGTAAATATTTCATACTACTTAATTTATTCATTTTTTAATCATTTTTACAATTAAATTCATCGAATTTTGTTATTATTTCATGATCTAATATGACATATTGATGAATTATATGATCTAATGTGGTAAATTAATATTTTTCAATACAAATATTTATAAAGAGATGTGTGGTAAACTCAAATGATTCACAAATCTTTAAACCTCTTATAATAATAAAATTCGATGAATTTAGTTATAAAAATTATCAAAAATAAGTAGCTATTTCTATGGATAGGTGAGAAATCACCTTTTGCTGGAAAATGGGCATGTAGGTTGGGAGAGTAGAGGTGCGTTGGGACGGTGGTCACTGACGGTGAGTGGATGGGGCAATGCGCAATGGAGGTAAAGTGGCAGTGTGGTATAATGGTGGTTCTGGCAACAAGGGTGGAAATGCATGCGTTGCTGGTGCTGACATAGGGAGGAGAGCACGGAAAGTGATGATAAAAAAAGAAGATTTAATTAAAGAGGGGTAGAAAAAGAAAATTATAAAAGAAAAGAGGGCAAGATGATAAATTTAATTAAAATATTTTTAAAACATAATTATAATTTATTATGTAATTAAATTTTTAGATAAAATCTTAATCTTTTATTTTATTCTAGACGGCTAAAATTTAGGGAATAAAATTGGTCCCTAACTCAATAGGTCTAGAATAGTGTGAGCCAACAATAATAAGAGAGGCGAAAGAAAAGCTAAAAAGTATAGTTATCTTGAGTTGATATTATGAGGTGATTTATCAAAGGGAAGGAAACCGAAAGTGAAATAAAGCTTACTTTCATGTTCTCTTTGATATTTTTTTATTTTATTTTTTAAAATAGTGATCATTCTAGTATATTTCTAATGCGTGCCTGGATAAAATTGTTGAATTAAGAAAAATAAATCACAACGATTATTTCTTTCAAAATCGTTGCAATAATATCTTAATTTACCCTAAATGCATACAAACGAACAAAAATAAATTCTTTTTCTTTTCTTTTGCTGTGTGACTGATACAAGAATATAATATAAAATCAAGAAATACGAGAATCTAGTTAAGGCTGCATATACAGTCAACAAGAACGTTGATCATGTCAATTATATATGAAAAGCATCCTACACCCAACACCCAACACAATCAATCTAGCTAGTAGTTAATTAATTAGTGCCCATTTTGGTGAGAACGAACATCTAGTAGTTGATCAATTCCTTTTTTCTTGGGGGCATCAAACATATATTCCAAGAGAAAAACCTTAATGATAAATACTTATAGCACAATTTGATTAAAATAATAAGCTTGTTTATCCAAAATGTTGAGTATATGCTATACCTGATTTGGTACACATGTATTTTTTTTTTTTTTACAAGAAACAAATTTCATTTATAAGAAAGTCTCGTAGCACTTACAAATTAGAATATATACATCAAATTTAATATTAAAAAAATTGAGTAAATTATAACCCCACCCCCTAAGAGATGACATTATTGCACTCCCCTCTCATTCATTTTAAAATCGTACACTCTCCTCCCTCTATTTTAAAAATAACCTACAAATTAGTCCATATTCATATTTTAGACCAAAATATCCTCCGCAAATAGTTTTTTTATTCATCCTTAACAAATAATTAAGCACTTTGAAACTTTTTTAACAAAATAAAATAAATATGATTAATAATAATATAAAAATATTAATACATAATTATGATAATTATATAAAAATTATTCTATTAAAACAATACTTCATTAACTATACTTTTACTATATGTTAGACGATTTTAAGTTATACATTTAGCCTTACTTTAAAAAGAATGCATATATAAAAGCAAAAGTCAATTATTGTTAGGGAGTCTACGTACATCATTCTATCAAAAAGTCAAAACCCGCTAATAGCTAGCAGCCATGCATGAATCATGATATTTTTGCCTACTATTTTACTTTGCAGCTGTTGCAAATTTATATCTACGCATAAATTTATGGGTAGTGCTATTTAAACAATAAAATTGAATAATAAAATTAGATAATATATAAAAATATAACAAAATGTGAATGTAAATTACTCACATCTTATTGTACTTTTATACTTTATTTAATTTTATTGTTCAAGTTACCCTAAATTTATAGGCATATATAAAGTAAATTCACCAAAATAAATACATCCAAGTTCAAACACGGTCAATATTCAAAATGAGATTCGTAAGGATTAGTTACAAGTGTTCTAGAATGAAAGAACCCCTTTATTTATTTATATATATATATATAGATACATTAGGTCATCAACATAGTTAAATGAATACTTAATTTAAAAAAGTTGCAATACTATTTATTATTATTTTATGAAAAATAAAACCCCTTTTCTATTTTGTCTTCATTAAATATAATTGAGAGAAATGGAAAAGGTTATTTTTATAATAACATTCGAAAAAAGTAGGCCAAGTTGTTATACATCTTCTTCTCTCTACCGACTATAGACAAATTAGCTTATGAAAGACCAACGAATTTGCCCATCATTTTGCAACCACCTCAATGGGTATTATTATCCCAACATTCATTGTACATCAACAATGTTACTTTGACTAATGTTAATCGTTGTTGTATTTTTTATTCATTCGCACGTACGTAGTTACTATTATTTATTTCTATTGCTCAGTTGTATGTTGGTGACATTGACTAATTCTCTTTTGAAAATTCGAGATTATTAAAATGGGTATATATCTATAAAAAAATCTTTTTTTATACATTAACATAAATCAAATATCTATCTAAATATTTAAAGAATTCAATTATTTATCAATTATACTGATCTTCGTTGATACTAATTATTATTATGAGATGATGAAATAGTAACTATTTAAGAAAATTGGCCTAACCTATGATACGATTCAAAAATTTCAGTCATTAGAAGGACATATATTTTTCAATAATTGACAGTACAAAAAAAAGTCTTACCTATGGTAAAATTTGGTTTGCTCCAATGATGATTTTCAACATGGATGGAAATAAACATGGTACTAAAATTCTCGAGCCAATTCATAAATTTGTATGAACCTAAGTTACAAAATTAATTTAACTCATTTAATAATTTAAACCTAAGTAAACCTAAAATAAACTTATGAATTTACTATTTTAGTCAAAGTTTAGACACTCAAATCCTAAAACACAATATTTTATAAATAACACTCTTAATGATGACTCCTATGTTATAATTTTTTTGTATATGAACTTCTATTGATTGGTGAAGTTTTTTGTTTTATTAAAACGGGTTGAATAGATATAGCCTAATGTTTTTCCTAGAGACTCATGTTATTATGTGATCCATAATGGATTTGAGTGCCACTGTATTATTGGGTTAGGCCCCAATAATGATTGTATTAGTATGTGGTGTAGATGTTAGGTCTTTGATGGATAAAAGTGAGTTGCTATATATAGTGATGTTATTAGGGTAGGATCCCACCTCTGCCTGACAACTCTTGACAGTTATTGTTTCATCAATATAACCTCTGAATAGGAGACGCAGAAGGAGTGGGTTGTCCTATACCTACGTGCTCATGAAAGTGCGTAACAAGATGCAAGGGTTGATGCTTATCGCGATGAATCAATAAAGTACGCCTTGTGATTAATGCAAATTCCTATTTGTGTTGGTATTCTAAATTCCTATTATAAATCTAGTTAAATAACTGATATTTAGGCGTATATCTATTTTATTATAAATATATTATATCATATTAATGTATCATATATGTTTATAATTATTATTTTTTAAAATGAGTACAATTTTGTGAGTTTATGATTTGAGTTTACCATTTCACTCGTTATGATTTTTATGGTCAAGAATGAACTATCTAATGGTAAAGTTTGAATAATAATAATAATAATAATAATAAAAAATAAATAAATAAATAAATAAAATTGTGATGCAGTATGGTATAAAATCTTTTCACATAGATGCTTAATCTTAGTTTGTCACATCAACAACAATAATTAACATGTACACCCATTAACTCAAAAGTTAGTCAACATATATAATTAAATGTTTATATAAAATTATTTTACATTTACAATATACATCACAACTAAGCCTTAATAATAACAAGTACTGGTCTAACTTTATCTAATAGCAATAGCCAACAGTCGTGATTATGGTGATGGAGCGACGTACGTGGATACAATAGGAGCTGCCAAGATGGCAAATACATATAGGATGGTGCAAAGTAGCGAAGAGTGTTACGGCGGTGGTGATCGTATGTGCGAAAAAGTGCCTTCATTGAAATGGTGATTGGCGTAAGGAGTAAGTGAGAAATACTTTTGTAAGTTTGTCAATTTTAAGAAAGATATACCTTAATGTATATTGAATTTATCATTTCATAAATGCAACTATCATTCTTTCTTTTTAAAGGGACACTATTTACCCTCCTCTTTTATGAGCTCACATTTGGTTTTATTTTTTTTTCGACGTGATGAACTTTCATTTCTTATAAAAGAGTAGTTTCATTTCTTTTTCTAGGTTGCATGTCTGGTATCCAAGCCGCTTACCACTTAGATCAACGTTCGTTGGTTGGAGTAGCTTCTTTTTGCAAATAAAAAAAGAGAAAGTAATAAGCACTGAAAATAGATTTTTCCCCCCTAAAAATAAATATACAAAATACTTCTCATTCTTTCTAATCCTACATCAAATTCCACATTAAAATAAACGAGTCGTTTTATTTTTCATATCTTCATTGCTAATCATGAGTATTTAAGGGCTAGCTGAGTAGAGTAAAATAGAGTCTCACTTTTAAGCCTTCACCATTTATTTTAATTATAAAACTTCATGAAAAAGGCAAGTTAGGTCGCTCATCCATTTTTTTTTTCTTTTTCAGATTCTTTATTATTTTGCATCTTATAAATCTTGAAGGACGACCCTAAAATTAATTGAGTGATGATTGATTTTGATAATTTATATAAGGTCGTAAGTTCAAATCTCTCGCCATTAATTTAATAAATCTTGAAGGCCATATTTGTAATTTGAAAAAGAATAGTGCTGTAATTGATTTTCCAAAGGAAGATGCAGAACGAGTTGGGATGATCAATTTTTCTTTGTATTCGTACAGCTGGGCTAACTTAAAGTGAAACAGGATATTTAGCTTCCTGATTACTCTTTTCTTTTTTTCTCTCTCAAGATTTTTTTAATTAAAAAAAAAAGAGGTAGAGATTCTTGAATTTTGTGAAAGTCTTAATTTCTCGGTGACTAAAGTACAGATTAGTTAACAAGACTAGTTGATTCTAATTATATTTCCTTTTCCTGATTGCGAAAGGAGAAACTTATTATAATATTGCATTATGGGTTGAGATGGACCAATTTTCTTTAAAATGTCTTGTTGGCCCCTCACCACTTAATGATTCATTCAATTATTCAAAAATTTACCATAAGCTTAGAGTGAAATTATTTTATAAAGTGTTTAATACACTATTAGTGACTATGTAGAGTTCAACTTTAACGGATACTAAGCAAATTACCTAATTTAATTAAGTCATTATGATTGGTCTAGTAATGAAGAACTTGAATAATTTATATGAGATCATAGATTCAAATTTTAGTATTGCTTATATACAAAAAAAAAAAAATTAACTAGTTTCATTAACGAAGTTTTTATTGATGAATTTTAAGATAAACTACATTGATCTCTCCATAAAATTAAACGATATTACTCGTGGTACAATTTAATTTGCAAAAGGTATATTGACGTTCCATAAGATTATTACAGATGATACTTTTTAATTTTTAAAAGTTACACTTATTTTTCTTAAAGTTCAACTAATATTAAATTCAATCTTCTAACATCACAACTAAAATAACACTAAATATTAGCGAATTTTATTGATGGATATATTTGCTATTGTTATTGGCATATTTTATGTACACAATCCATCAATAAATACCTTTTCGACAATGTTAACTTAAAAGCTTATTATTATTGGCGGATATTATATTCACTGTAATTTTCGTTGGAATAATGTGATGCCAAGTGACACCTACATATTACCGGTGGAACACGATGATAATCACTAAATAATTTTAAAAATACAAAAAATAGTTATCGGAAGATATATCCATCCGTCGGTAAGTGGTGGTTTTTTAATGAATTTAGGGTTTACAGTTTAGGGTTTTGATGTTTGGGTTTATTGAATTTCTTGTTTATCTTCTTTAATAAACAATCACAAAATAAACATATCACTAAAAGGTTATGATACAATCAATGAGACTAACAAATCAATTTGAGAACTCTGTGTGTATACCAAACAAAATAGATTTCCACGTTTAAGGTTTAGAGTTTATCATACCAAAATTTATCATACAAATGATCGCAGCGAGTAATTAATAATTGATTATTGTGCATGCTCAAAGCGATGGTGCATGTTTAATTAATTGAAGGCTAACATATATAGTTGTTAATTATAATTATTGTACTATAATATATGACGATTAATTAGTTTATGTGTAAAAGGATGATAAAAGTGTATGTAGACAATTTGGGACCGCATAGATACATATAATTGCTAATTAATAAGGCATTTTTTTCTTTTCGATGATGATTCATTTAATTGCTCTAGTTATTCGTTTAAGGGTTAGAGTTTGGGTTAAGTTATTATCGGGAGATATGTCAAAATAGTGGCGATTTATCTGTCAATAATCAAATTTCATTGACTGGGAGATTTCCTACACAAATGAAACGATGTGTTTCGTTTTTGGGATTATTGGTGCATTTTAGAAATTTATTGGCAGATAAATCCATCGTAATGACACGCATTCTTAAATACACAAATCTTTTATTCTTCCTCATTTTCTTTACTCTCTCCACTTCTCAATATCTCCACCTCCATCACCTACTCTCCTAACCCACCACCACCACACCTCCCCGTCTCCACCACCTCGTCCCTGCCTCCATACCACCGTCGAATCCACTATGCCCCTACCTCCATGTTGCCACTGCCACCACCATGCCCCTACCTCATCGCCACCACTGAATCCACTATGTTGTTGTCCTTCTGCCATTGTCATCGCCACCATGTCACTGACTCCCCGCCACCATTGATGCCACCAGCGTTACCACTGAATCCACCACACTCCTGACTCCTAGCCATCATCACCACCACAAGAACTCCACGTCCTTAACTCTCCACCACTGCTAATGCCACCAGACACCACTCATGTGCCTTCCGCCGCCGTCGCCAAAGTACCACACAACCGTTATAAGTCTTTTCCTCGTCTTTTTTATAAAAAAAAATTATTTTGACTAAACTGGTTGTGAATGTGTTTTGAGACTCTTATTACTTTATTGTAATTTTTTATTTATGATTTAAGAGTATGTTCAAAATTGATTTTGATATAGTTTAGGGTTAGGGCTAATGTTAGGATTAGGGTTATATGAAGGTTAGGGTTAGCATATGTGTTAGGGTTAGGGTTATATATATTTTGTTAGGGTTTGGGTTTAGATTAGTGTTAAGGTTAGGGGTAGTGTTACGGTCATGATTATGTTATGTTTATGTGTAGGGTTTGTGTTAGAATTAGGGTTGAAGTTAGTTTATGTATTTATATTTTATTAACTTGTATATTTATATGTTTTTCGGATAAGAAAGACAAAAGTGAGCCTCCAAGTGGACCTCCACCTCCATGTTCAGAGTCACCTCCCTCACACTCATGGCCACCGTTTTTAGATGACCTCAAACATCGAATTTCTCTACTCGAAAGGGTATATAGTTTGTATGCACAGAAAAGGAATCGTTCCTTGCCAACAGATGATCCGTCATCATCAAATTAGTGCTTAGTAGTTTTAGGGTTTTATTGCATATCAATCAATCCTTGGCAATGGATAATTACGCATTGTCAGAGATGATCAAGTCTATGTCAATATAGAATCGTCCTCTGTCAGCGGACAAGTCTCTAGTAATAGATAATGTTCACTCTATGATCGAATTAAGTTTTATTTATTAATTGTAGGATAGAGAATCCACTACCAACAAGTATGACCAATGTTAAGCTTTATGGTTTTTGTAATAAAGAAGATGTTGTGTGTTTTAAATTAATATATTATGGTTATGATGATTAATAATAATATTTAATTTTATTTGTGTATTAATTAATTATTTGTTATACTTTTTATCATTTTTATTTTTTTCATTTGTAGAGTTTTTTGACGGATATATCCATCGTTAACCATTCTAAAAGGTGTCATTCCTGAGACGTGTTATCGGCGAAGATATTCGCCTCTAATTATCGGTGAACATATTCGCCTCTAATTATTGGCGGATAACGAATCCCCCGATAATTAGTTACCAACGAGACCATTATCCACATATGGTATCTGAAGCAAAATCCACTTAAACCTTAAAAATTCGCCAATAATTCATATAAATCTACCAAAAAATTTGTCTGTATATGATGTTTTTCTAGTAGTGTATTTTGATGAAAGAATTTAGTGTAATTTAATTCAAAATTTAGGATGCATTTGGATTGACCAAAAAGAAATCAATGTATTTACATACAACCTTAAAAGAAGATGCTTAAAAAAAAAGTTAAAATACCAATTTTTTTTAAAGCTAGCAATATCCAAGTTCTTAAGAAAAATAAAAGTAAAAGAAATTTTTAATAAAAATATCTTACACATTCAAAATAAAAACTCTTAAGAGATAAAGTTTTATAAAAAAAAATTAAATGAAAAAAAACTTTTTAAAATTTTATCCAAACACATCTCTATTATCCTTGAGTATACAGTGCATTGCATAAATGCAACAATTAACCAAACCAAAAGTGGTAAGTTTTACAAAGTAACCACCTAAACTCAATACCACCCCATCATAATTAGATACATCGTATTTGGGCAAAGGTTGTGTTGATTGATTCACAACAATTTAGGCTAGCTAGCTACGATGATTAAGATAATTATCTCATTAAAAAAAAATTTTAAAAAAAAGGGTTGAATGAAAGTGGGCTTAGGCTATAAACAACCAACAAAGGTGCCTTACATTCTACGTTTCTTTCTCTTCTTCCTCCCCCAAACACCAGTATTTAGGTGCCCTCCTTTTTCATCCCTTTTGTTTTCTCCTTCTCATATTCACACATATATCTGCACCCCTCCGTGCTTCACTTCCACATGCCATCTCTCATTTTCACTTTTCTCTCCCACTCTCTCAGCTACAACAGGTTTCTATACAATAAAAACCCTTGTAAGTGAATCCAAATATGTTCCAATAAGATATTGAAAACTTAAGGTTTTGCTTTTACCCTTTTAGAAATCCTAGATCAAAGTTCCATCCTTTGATTCTGTGAAAGCAAGAGAGGAAGATTTTGAAATGGAAAAGGTTTCAGAGCTATGCTGGAGCAAGAAGGAAGAGGAGAAGATGGATTTGCCACCCGGGTTTCGGTTCCACCCAACAGATGAAGAGCTCATAAGTCATTACCTCTACAAGAAGGTCATTGACACAAGCTTCACCGCAAGAGCCATTGGAGAGGTGGACCTCAACAAGTCGGAGCCTTGGGATTTGCCATGTAAGTCAACAACACAACACAACAATTCAATCAATCAATTTTTTTCTTGACCACTTTTTGTGTTTTTATTCTTTCTTGGCTTTTCTGCTTTGATATTTTGTGATTTTTCAAAGATCAGAACTTTTGTGTGATAACTATGGTTTATGGTGTGTTTGTAGGGAAAGCGAAAATGGGAGAAAAGGAGTGGTACTTTTTCTGTGTTCGTGACAGGAAGTATCCAACGGGGTTGAGGACGAACAGAGCAACGGAGGCAGGGTACTGGAAGGCCACTGGGAAAGACAAAGAGATTCTGAGAGGGAAATCGCTGGTTGGGATGAAGAAGACCCTTGTTTTCTACAAGGGAAGGGCGCCCAAAGGTGAGAAGAGCAATTGGGTTATGCACGAGTACAGGCTTGACGGCAAATTCTCCGTCCACAACCTCCCCAAAACTGCAAAGGTGACACCTTTCACTCTGTTTTCCCCTGTTTTTCCCCTGTATTCAAATAAAGTGAAGTGAGACCCCCCTTTTTCCTTTGTTGCAGAACGAGTGGGTGATTTGCAGGGTGTTTCAGAAGAGTTCAGCTGGGAAGAAGATCCATATCTCCGGGATCATGAGGCTGGACTCTCTCGCCAACGATTTCGGCTCCTCTGTTCTGCCACCTTTGGCAGAGTTTGGCGACAACAAGACCAAATTGCAGCTTGATGAATCGGCTTACGTGCCCTGCTTCTCCAATCAAATTGATGTTCATAGAAACCAAGGAGGGGTCTTTGATTCCTTCTCCAATTCCTCCGCTTACGGTGTCTCTTCGAATTCGCTGGGCATTCTTCCTAGAATGCTGCCACTTTCTGCCGGCTCCTACTACTCTAGTTCTAACCAGCAAGGCCCTAATTTTCAAGGCTCATCGGCAGCGGCGTTGCCTGGTTCTTCTTCTGGTTGCAGTGTGCAGGAGCAGGCAATGATCCTGAGGGCCTTGTATGAGAGCAATGGATTTAAGGCTGAAAGGGAAATGATCAGTGTCTCGCAGTCGCAGGAAACAGGCATCACTAGTGAGATGAACGTGGAAAATTCTTCGGTGGTGTCGAATTTCAATATGGGGACAGGCCACTTTGAAAATCAGCACCACCCTGCTCTTCCTCCTGCTTCTGCTCCATCCGTAGACCTTGAAACTCTCTGGAATTACTAAGATTCTCAGATAAAGTGCTATTTGGGAAAGAAAACCAACAATTGAACTAAAATGAAGAAGAGCCTCAGTTATAAGTTATGGTTGTCTTGAATTGATAGTTTTGTGTATAGATTTATGATTTTTATCTTAAATTAAGATGTGATGAAAGAACCTGTCATGATTCTGTAAGAAATCTGGTGAAACTAAGATGTTATAATTTATATCCTTTGATACTATTAATTAAGGCATAAGCTTGTGGCTTGAATGACCATGTGATTATTCTGAATCAGCTTCTATTAAAAAACATGTACTAGACTAGAATGAAACTCAATTTGGATTAGAGTTTTTCAGATAAGAAACATGTTATGATCTCAAGTTTTTAAACCTGTTTTGGAGTCTCAAAATTGATTCTCGAGTTTTGAAAAGGAGAAATTTTCACTTGCGTTTTTGACTAGAATCAACTTTAGCTGCTGCCCACCAATATATGTGTGAAAATGATTTTTATTCAAAATTGAAGCATGTCTAATTTTTTGTTCTGGATTTTTAAAATTAATTCTTGAGCTTTAAAAGTGAGAAGTTTTTAGTTTTATTTTTACTAGAATCAATAATTTTGGCCTGTGTCCAACTAGTTTCTAAACATGCACTATTCTGCTACCAAACAGTTGCACAAGTCTAGTAGCTTGTCTTGTTGATCTTGCTTTTCTGCATTGAATCAGTACAGTTCAGCTAAAGCTTGACCTTGATTTCAGGTAATATCTGAATTGCATATCTAATTTCAATTTTAGAAAGTGGGGACTGTACAGTTAACAATAGAAAATCCCTCAAATTCTCTCTATCTCTCTATGTACCTCTCTTTTCTTGTACACACGTGCAGACTTTGACATGTACAAATAATAATCAAATCAAATAAGCATTAACAAACTTATCTGCATTTTACCTACTACTATGTCAAGCTTGCTGTACAAATCATGATTCTCTTCTCAAGTTCTTTCTATCTCTCTACCCTCTGTCCTTCTCTCCACGTGCGAGTTTATGAGTGACAAGACACCATCATATTCATTTGTCAAACACATAAGTTCAAACACCTTCTACCTAAAACATTATAGGATATATATTGATCTAGTTTTAGTGTTAAGATTTCAAACATTTTAATGTCCTTAAGTGTTTTTTGCTTTGTTAATCTGAAGGGTGAGAGCAACTTATATCCACCCCCTAATCAAGTCATATCAATCAGCATATCATAATTAATTTGTAGTCAATATGCAAGTCAAGTGAGAACAAAGAATTTGTGCAAACGTAACCCCCAACACATTGATATTTGAATGTGACGTATATATAATATAATTTAGTATATGTAGGACCAGTTACATAAAATTATGGTCTCATTTATTTTCTTTCACTCTGATTTTATTTTATTTTTTTAAAAAGAAACTTGGTGTACTCGTGATTTTTAATGTAGTTTCATCCCATTAAATCATCATATAGCAGTTGGGGAATGAATCTTTAGTGAGATAATTATAAGAAATGAATATAATAAAAACAACCCTTTTTTTGGGTGGGATTTGTTTTTAACTGAATCAAGAAATGCAATTGCTTTGTCTGTATGTGTGATCATTTTATTGTTTCATTCATTCATTTCCCATTTCATGATGCATCGCATTCCGTTTTGAAGCTGTAGTGGCATGGCATGAGAAACATTGATCCTCATTTTCTTATTTTTGTCCAAAATTGCAATATACGTATCTCATTTGTGTCATGTGGTGTTTGCATTTATTGCACATGATAAAATCCTCTCAAAAGGTCCTCCAATTTGAGTCCTGCACGTCTTGATCCTTAACTACATGAAAACACTGTCAATTTGTCTTTTTACACATTTCTCCTTATCTCACCTAGCAAATAAATACATTAGGGATGACATTTGATACGAGTTAATCTATTTAGAATATTGATAATGTAATTTTTAAATTATTTAACCATTTATATTGACATGTTTGGCTAAACAACATTGTTAGTAATAAGAATTGTCCAAGTAATTCAGATTACTTTTAAAATAGTAATGTGGATTACTTCTATAAGAAGTGTTTATTTAAATTATCACATGTCAAATAATCATTCAACTTTTATTATAACAAGAATACCTCCAACCCGACCACAACCAACGCTTCTTTCATTTTTTTATTATAAAGTTCACATTGTTTAATATGAATTATAAATATGACATTTAATCATGTTTAGTAACTAATTATATTGTATATATAATATATTTTAATATGTTACAAATTTACGAGTCAAGTTTATGATTCGAGTTTACTTAAACACTCGAGTTTGATAGCCTTGCACTCACTTATATTACATGTACAACATCATCTTATTAGTGTTAAGAATAACTTAACATATTATCATATCTTATTATATCTTATCTTAGATTTATTTGATTGTGGTTTAGCTTGATTAGTTTGATTCTTATCATTATATCTTTATCATATTCTCAACCTATAAATAGTCATGTCATCTTTGTATTCATTGAGCACAACAACATTCAATGATATACATGTTATTCTTTGCATTCTCTCTTTTACTTGTTATGCCTTTATCCCTATTCACTCATGATGTTTAACATGGTATCAGCGTTATGGTATCCTCATTGGTTCATATATCTAATTCCGCTACCTTGAGTTCTTGGATCTCAACCATAAATCTCGTTAACCCATCTGTTTCTTTTCCCACCTTACATAACTTTGTTTCTTACACTGCCTATACCGCTGAATTCGTTGTCCTTCGACGTGTTAAATGCCAAAACAGTGTCACCATGCTCAGACTTCAATTGTCATTGGTTTCACCTGTAACAACCCATAGTTTTTTTAGAAAAAAAAGGGTAACCGAACCGTTGTAGTGGCCCGACCGTGCTGCAGCGACACAAAGGTTTCTAACTTGGCTGGCAAGTCAATTTTTCCTATAAATAGAAGTCTCCCTTGAGTGTTTTTACTTGCTGATTCACTCAAAGAGCTCTAAAGGTTGTGCTTTCAGCACTAACTTTCTCTCAGCTCTAGTTACTTTTATTCTTTCTTTCTTTTATTCGTGGGGAAGCAGTGCTTTCATGTAGGGTGTCAGGATTTCCCAGTGTCTATGCTCCTTAGTCGTCAGTCATTTCCAGGTGAATGACTTTCTTCACGGTCTATTTTTATGCCGTATATTTATTTTAGAAATTATTATTTTTATGCATGTTCTTATAAAACCCTAGGAGGAGGAATTTATTATTTCTTTTAATGTTAATGAAATTAGTTATTATCTAGAAATTTCTTTATTTGGAAAATATTTATGAAGTTATTTTAGAAACTCATGAAAATTATTTTAGAACTACATGAAACTGTAAATCTTTATGCATTAAATATGTCATGTTGTATGTATATGAACGTCTATGAACTAGTTATGTTATGTTATCAGTTATTAGTTAATGTGTTTGTGCTATCGCATTTACATCGTTTTCATGGGAGTAGATCTAGGATGGAACTGTACGTCAGCGACAATCCACATTGACCATGATGTACCTTGTATAATCGTAACGTAAAATAGGATTTAGACATATAGAATAATTAGTGCAACACCGTGAGACCCATTCATTATCATGAACAGCTAAACTGTGTTGCTCTGATTTGCCTATCTAGTGAACTCCCTACTTTAATTGTGTATTAAATGTTTTATGCTCTATGTAATATAAACTATATAATATGTTTTGTTGATATTATATTATGTATTACATATGCTTGTCATGTCTACAAAATGTCCTATGTCACTGTGGGGTTTGTCATTCACTAAGTGATGACTCACCCTCATTAATATTTTTCAAATAGTGCTGACGAAGATACTCTTCTCATCCAATAGATACCAATAAAATCAGGCCTTTAGTGAGTTTCACGTTGTTGTGGAGTTATCCTTAGTTATATTTTAGTTGTCTAGTTAATTTATTTTTATGCCAGTCATTGGAGTGCTCCAGTGAACTATAGGCAAGGTGTTACATATTTTCAATTATTTAATTTCGTATTTTATTATGATTTTATGTAAGGACTTTATGAAACATGTGTTTAGTTTATTTAAAAAGTTTAGTTATTTTAAAGGGTTTTCTTATAATTTGTTTATAAAACGTTGCGCGTTTTAATCATTAGCATGTTAAGAGGCTTTAAGGAAACTAGTCCCTTGCATGCTGGTGGCGATTTCTAAGGTCGCGACATCACCAAACCCATTGCCTTTATTGGTTTTACTCAGGCCTTTATTTGTTGTCTTTACTTTGTTGTTCCTGCTTACGCCCAGACTCGACTTATCCACTTATGTACAAACTCGACTCGTCTACTTTTGCATAGAATTGACCCGCCCGCTTTCGCTCAAACTCAACTCGTCCCCTTCTACATAGACTCGACCTATCCGCTTTCGTGCAGACTCGACCAGTCCACTTTTGTATAGACTTGACCCTTCCGCTTCATTGCAAACTCGACCCATCTGCTCCTGTGCAGACTCAACCCGTCCGCTCTTGTGCAGACACAACCTGTTCACTTCGGTAAAGGCACAACTCTACCGCTTTCGTGCAAGCATGACTCTTCCGATTTCATGCAGACGCTATAGTCATTTAATTGTGACAAGTTTAAAGCTCGATGAGCTTTAATTTGAGAGAGGGTGTAAAGAATAAATTAAGATACTATTATATCTTATTATATATTATCTTAGATTTATTTAATTGTGTTTTAACTTTATTTAGTTTGACATATTCGTAGCCTATATAAATTGTACTCATTAAACACAACAACATTCAATAATATACAGGTTATTATCTGCATTCCCTGTTTACTTATTATGTCATTTTCCTTGTTCCCTCATTTAACAATTAGTGAAATTTTCAAATCAATTTTATCTCAATTTTTTTAAGCTTATCCCTTCTTTGTGTTCTCTGCCATATATCTTAACATGGTACCAGAGTTCCCTAATTTTTTTTTAATGTTTCATTTTCTTTATGGTATACTGCCACCAATCCAACCCCATATTCCTTTGTAAAAACTTTCAGGTATGATCCTATGTGAGCCTATATGGATTGTTTAATTTTATTGGATGTGTTGTGAAGTCTAGTGACTCTATCATCTGACTGGTGCAATTGGGGGATAAGTTTAGAAACTCTAACTACCTTATCATCATCACATTAGTAATTAGTGGGCTAGGGACTGTCTAGTTTTTAAAATTGGAATATTAAAATGTGATTAGGTTGTTAAAGATAAAACTTTCGCTTTCAATCGGAGTAATTTTAGTAATATGAAAACTAAACAATGAGAGGAAAGTCATTAAGCCCGTATATAGCGGTTTTGTGAACAAGCTAGGCTCTTTGAAAACCACACATATTTCACTGCTACATATATGATTTTTAGCAATATTATTAAATTACAATATCTTATAATAATGTTACTAAATATATAGTAACGTGTTACTAAAAGTATAATATATAAATGCTGCTAAATATATTAGTATAATAAAAACTAAAGTAAAAAATGGTGCTAATGTTGTAAAGAAATATTGCTACTAAAAGTTTGAGTTCGTGCACAGTGATAATTGAATGATTTTATATCATAACACGTTCTTTTACGTAAGAAGGTGGGTCATTATAAATCTAACTCTAGATCTCTTAATCGTTTAGCTTTAGTATCATGTTAAAAGCCACGTCCATAAAAAATTTAAATTGATTTATAAAGACAATTAAATGATATTATATTTTAATAATGTAAATAAAAAACATACTTGTAAATTTAAATTATGTTGTGGTGTATATCTGTACGTACATAAAAATGTATATGCGGCAAAGAAATTAAGGCATGGAAATTTCAACATATTCTTTCACCCTTTTTCTCTAGTGGTATATTCATTGATTTGGAGTTAACTTGTCTCACCTCTGCTATACTTTCTAATTAATCCACCTGATCATATGCACGAGTATCAAATTTTGAAAGAACATAATAAATAAATAACCAATGATTTTTCATAATACAAAACTCATATTCACGTCATATGCTAAAGGGAAGAGAGCCATGTAATTGACTAAGAAGGGCATAGCCATGGTGATGAATTCTTAGTGAAATCACTCGAAAATAGTAGTAGTTGTGTGTGTGTATATATATATCCTCATTAATTATTATGTAAATAGGTAAATATTAGGAGAAAGTCTTGACACTCTGAAAAGTATTAAATGCATTGGACTTTTTAATGTGTGTTTAGGTTTTTATACGTTAAAGAATTATAAAAAATTACAAAAGAAATTTTAGTTGAATAACTGCTTTTGTGCTTAAATATTTCATCTATTTGTATTTATTTCTTAACTTTAGGATCACAATTTGACCACGCTTCATTAAAATCTCATTCAATAGTAAATGATTAATAAATCAAAGTATTATCTCATAACTAAATTAGATAACTCTTTAACTTCTTTTTGATAAATCAGAAAAGAAAACAAAGAGGCTACATCCTAGCAAAGACGGTGTCGTGTCCGCATGCAACAGGCAGGCTTGAAGAGGTGAAAACTGAAGGAGGACAAGGCAGTCGACATTAGTAGACCTCTCATTTACTAAATAATCAGTACAAACATTAGCTTCTCTCAGCACATGGATAAAGTGGAGCTCTCACTCACGATTCACCCCCAACAACAAGTTTTACTAAATAAAAGATATATTTATATTACTTTTACTTGAACTCAAACTATAGGCAATGTCTTAACCATTAGACTAATATCACTTTTTATAATATTTTATGGAATCATATTTATTAATATAATTTAAGTAATGTTTTAGGTTTAGATCTTATAAGGTATTTGAATATTATTGATCTTGTATGTTTCAAGCTTAAATCTTGAAAGATAGCTGATTATTATTATTATTGAATGTTGTATTATTGATTGTCTAACATGTCATATTAACAGGCTAGACCGTAGTAACATGCCAAATAACAAATTTTTGATAATAAAAAAAATACACAAGTAGGTCTATCAAGCTCCAGGTCAAGCCAGACTAAAAAAATAGCATTTGATAATTAATAGGTCAGACTCATGCTAAAAACTAATAAGATAAGTCCGACCCATTAAAGACGGAGTCTGACCTATTTTCATCCCTATCCGTGTTGACCAAACGAATAGCCTAAAGAAAGTCAATTTCACACTAAATACGACAGTGATCACGATCCCAAGCAATAGCAAGCCCAAATCTAATAGCCAACAACTCTGCAATACCATGATAACCATGAAAACCCATGTGTTTAACTTATTTGTCCATTCTAAATATCAAGATGCTATCAATATTTTCTTTTCAGTAGTATCATCACTTTACAATTTACATAATAAGCAATGTTGTTTAGGCTACTTTTGAAAAAAACAATGTTATTATTATTAAAACTAGTTGAATTAATTAGTAAGTTTTAAGATATGAGTAAATTTGTCAATTAGCTTACTTTATACATTTTATAAGTTATTTATTATTTCAATAAAAAAATATTTATTATTTTTATTAATACGTATCTAAATCCTAAATTAATAGATAAATTAAAATATTAAAATATATGAGGTAGTTATTTTTGTACAATTTTAAATAATATATTGTTAGCAGTCATTATTTATGTTTTTCGTATTTTAAGTTAAATGACATATTTGTGAAGTTAACTCTTTTCATCAATAATAATTTATTTTCCCAAAAAGTGCCTTTGGTGTCCAAATTTTTTCTTTCATTTTTATTTTTATTTTTAAATTTTTTCACAAAAAATAATTACCTATATTTCATTTCTTATTTCAACTACAACTTTTCATCTCTTCTTGTTTATCATTCTAACTCCCACTTTTTTTTGTTCATTTTCATATCTCATTTTACTTTTAGTTATTAACAATTCATAAAAAATTTCATATTTGTAGATATAAATGACTAACAATCCGCTAGTAATAATGAAAAGAGTAATGATATATTTTCTTTCAAATTTTTTTACATATTAAATAACAATATATATATATATATACACACACAATTAATATCTTAAAAACTTAAAAAAATAATGTTTTGACTAAAAATAATAGTAATATTTAGTTCCTCAATAGATAAGAAAATTAATAAAAAGAAGATTGAGTTGAGGGATATACGTCATTCATTCATGGTAAAAGAATAGAAGAAGGGCGTGACAGTGATTTTAAGACATGAAATTTCCGTGTGAATGGCTTCCCAGATTCCATTGGCAATTGGCCCACACTGCGTGATGTCAGTTTGAAGACAAAGTTTTTGTCTTTTTAACGGTCGACACCTAATCTAAGTACCAATGGACCCCACCACCGATTCCACTCTCGCTCCGTCTCTACTTTAAAAAATAATGTGTATAATCTTAAAATATATTTAATGTGTATTCTATAAAAAAATATATAAGTTAAATATGTTTAATGATAATCTAAGTATTTTTCTTTCATTTATGTCTCTTGGACGATGAATGTAACATTCTTTTACAAAGTTGTCTGAATTTTATTTGGATCCAAATAAGAGAAATGATAGAAAATTTTTAATTATTTAGACTAATTATCATTCTAACAATTTTTTTTTATGAATAATAGTTGATAGTAATATTCTCTTTTTTTTTCTTATTTTGTCTCCTAAAATTACTAAGTGTCTTTATAAAATTGTCAAAAGAATAATTAAGCTAAATAATTAAGCGGCTTTTGCATTTCTCTGCAAATAATTTATCTATTTAAAAAATTTGTATTTTTTCATTTATAATTTTATTCTAAGAAGCATGGATATTCTGCAAGATTATAGTGTCTGGGTTTGAAATGTCATAAATACAACACATGAAGAGTCCAAAAAAATCCATCTAATACATATGTTTGAGAATGTTCAAATAAAAAATGTAACTTTCTTGTTTAGACATACCTCAAATACTTTCAGACACAACCCAGATATGGCCAAGACATGATCATAACTAGACCATTTGATCATAAAAGCATTCATATCAAATTAAGAATCATATTTTTCAAAATTTTAAGCTATGACTATAGACAATTGGATGGTTTTGTTATACTTAAACACATTTTGCGATCATATTAATCAAGGTTATCAAACTCGAGAGTTTAAGTAAACTCGTGGAACATCACTAAACTCGAATCGTAAACTCGTAAGAGTTTAAATACGTAAGAAAGTAACATAATTAAGAATTTAATATGTTTAAATATTATATTTATAATTGAAATTGAATAATGTTAACTTTAAATTAAATTAATGAAAGAAATATCATAAAATACACCTTAATGCATGACAATTAGTTGTTAATCATACTTTATTATGTACGTGTATTATTTTATAGTTTGATAAAATATAACTCAATTATGATAAATATATAAAATTAGCTTAATAAACTCAATAGATATTACCTAACCTAAACAAAGTTAGATATGTATCTAACAAAGTTACAAAATTTGTACATTTTGAGATAAACTCGTAAACTCATAAGTAGATTTTAACTCGTAAATTCGCTAGTAGAATCGAGAGTTTGCTTAAACTCGTACGAGTTTACCAAAAAAGAGTTTACATAAGTGTTAACTCGTTTTGTGTAATAAAATTGTAAACTCGTAAGAGTTTATGAGTTAACTCAAGAGTTTAACAACCATAATCTTAATCAATGAATTATTTATTAATTATATTATGAATTTTACTAACAAGTGTCTTAAGAATAATTGTTAAAAATTTTAAAATGAGAATGTTTTCATCGAAAAGATAATTTTTTTAAAATTCCAATCCATTCAACTTATAGAAAACTCCACTAGTTTTTAATGATATTTATATTATTTTTTTAATAAATAGAATAAAATAATCGAATATATATATATATATATATATATATAAAACAAAAATGCATTCCTATCCTTGAATTATTGGCCTTTCCTAGTGACCCACTCGTCCCCAATCATTGTTCTCTTCATGAGAGTCTTATGTTCTTTTTTATTAAGCCCCAACTTAAAAACAAATATTCATAAGCCACATTAAATTGATATTCAAACACTTTTAGTAGAAACAAAATAAACATGAGAAAATGGTGCACCTAACAACATGATTGTTATGCACTTCCTTTGTTTAGATTTATAAACAAGTTTTTCATTACTATACACTGTTATACACAGTTAGTACAACAAAATTTTACATTGTCATAAATTATGTATTGACACAAATAGTAGCTATTAAGCGGCATAAATCTTACTCTCATTATATTAAAAGTCTCACATTCAATAATTCATGATTGGATAATAATTTAATATTTTTTTATATGGATGATGCATATAAAAATTAAATTCTTCAAACAATAGTCATTTTCAAAAAAAAAATTATTTCATATTATTTTAGAATCTTAACATAGTATTTATTTTATTTTATCTTTATTTTCATTTATTGCAACATTTATTTTTATGTCTTACTATCTCTTTCGTTATCCTATCATAATTTTCCCTTTTACTTAGTTGAAAGGTAACTGAACCTTCTATAAGTATTTTTCTTCAAAAAGCTTAAACGGTTATTATTTTTAAAAAGGAAGGAATAATAAATTTTGAGCATAATATTATTTTAATTATATATATATATATAAGAAAATCATGAACCCAACTCTAAGTGAAAAATAGGCTAATAGAAAAATAGAACTTAAAAATGTTAAAATACTAATTGTTTTACTTAAAAATAAAGGAGAATTTGTAAAAAGATTTTAATTTAATTGAATGAAAAGAAAAAAAAACACCACAACAAAGAGCCACAGGAAAAGACGTCTATCATCATCTCTGCCACGTGGCCATAGCACGTTTGGTTAACTAGTAACTACAATGTTGATTCCCATCATTATAATTAGGTAAGGTCAATTATTTCAGACCCCATAAGAGAGCACTTAATTGGCCCTTTGATACATGCACTGCCAAGATGGTATCCATAAAAAGAAAGGGGAAAAAATATTTAAAATTACAAATAGACGAAACAATGAATAGAAAATTGGGATATTGAAGGAGATATTTTTGTGTAAAGTATAATCAAGCTTAATCCAAATCAAGAGGGGCGAAAGGTCAATCTTACCCTCACTTCTTTGGCCCACAATGACCCCAAAATGATTGTGGTGTGCTGTATAACTTAAGAGCCAGACATTTCGAAACATATGTCCATTTTCCCCCAATAAGCAATTACACGGTTAGTTAATACATTCCGTTTAAGCATAAATGAAATGATAGTGAAAAATATACCTCATCATTACCATGGCTATATGGAGGAATATCATTGGCTATGAGGAAAAGTGAGGTTGCCTTATGTGAAATGGGTGAATAGAAAAAATGTCTTCCAACAATGGTGTTTTGATTTAGAAAATATGATAATAAGTTGTAACCACACCTTGGCCAAATTTAATTGGGTCTTGATTAATTGGAACTAATTTCGTTGGACTTTTGTCACAGAAGGGAATGGTGCTGGATATGTGGTCTCTTTTTGGTTGTGATTACTATTCATGATTCATCACAAAACTTCCAAACGCAAATGTAACAATCTTAGACGGTAACAATTTCATGTGGTTACATTTGTCCATAGTCCGGTAAATTAATGCCAAACATTCCAATCTTCATCCGCTAAGGCAAAAACCTAAGTCGGTCAACTTCTAGAAGAATTGGGGTGACGTGGACTCATCTCCATTACTAATATAATGTTTTGATATGCTAATATAGGGCCATATTTAATTAAGTAGTAGCGTGGGGTGGTGCTCTCAAAGCTAAAACTTCAATTTATTAGGAGTGGTATTATATGTCTGATTTTTTTATGTAGAAACTCTAATCAAGATAAAAATCCTCTTATAAAACTTTTAAATTTTAGCCTATCACATCAATTTTTTAAGATCTAACGTAGAACGTCATATAAAATAAGGTCAGATAGTATTAGATCTAATAATATGATATAAAAAATACATAGTATAAGTTTTCATACTATTTAATGTTTGATGCGGCACATATAACTACATAATTTTATCATTAGATTTTTTTTTCCTTTCAAAAATAAGATTTGAGGTTTTTTTGGTTGAGGTTTCTATCTTATGCAATTTTATTTTGTCAAGGTTGCAAAAGTGCTCTTGTTCACCGTCTGAAACTTGTGTTTCTTTTATTTCTTTTTGCTGATTTTTCCTCAATCCCACCGAAACACCATATAAACCAATTAGTATAAAAACCTAATGATGCCAAGAAACCAAATCCCACTGCAAAGGACAAAGAATCGGCTTATAAAACCATGACAGTGCAGGTAACTTCCGAGCATAGAAGACCAAACAACCACATATGTATTCAATATGGAATTGATTCGTCGGAAAATTAAAAAAAAAAAAAAAAAAAA
>QANU01002056.1:186961-241294 GCA_003254905.1 Nissolia schottii
AAAAAAAAAAAAAAAGACTCCTTTCGAATAGAGTTTTTATTTGGTATAAATTGCTTGTTGGTGAACGATATATGGCAGATGATAGTGAACAACGGTGGGAGGTGGCGAACAGCGCCTAGCAACGTTGGGAGGCAGCAGACGTCAAGCACAATGAGAGTCAAGAAGAGCGTGACAGACAGTGAGACTTGGGAGAAGTAGAACGTGAAGATAGAATGTTAATTTGGAACTGGTTGAAAAAAATAATATTGTACAATCTAATTAGGTCTTTTGAGACTTCATAAGTTAATACAATATTGTTAGATGAAATTGGATAAGGTCGAATATGATTATACTATCTTATGTTATGTCAAACATGTGATAAAATTTAATTTTATAGTATTAGTTTATACTATCAGGTCTTATACAATGTAACAAACATGATTTAAGAGTGTATTTGTGAGTTGTATTTTTAGAGAGAAAGAAAAGGATTAGGTAGGCCAAATTTAAAAATTTCAAGTATAATAATTCTACTTAATCCCTTTACTTCTTTTCATTTTTAAGATTAAATTCACAAACACTCCATCACGATAAATTAGGATTGTAATGTTATGCTTATTAGAGTCTTACATTATTTAGAGTTAGAGATATAGTCTATAAGATATCACTCCTCCTTTAAATTAGTTTTTGAAGTTGAATTTAGACCTACTTAATTCTTAATAATAGTCTCCCGCATGGTTATCAAACTCACGAGTTTAAGTAAACTCGTGGAGTTTCGGAAACTCGGATCGTAAACTCGTACGAGTTTACCTATTATTAAAAAAATATTCTAAAAAATTATTGTGCTACAAAAATATATTTAATAAAACTTGAAATTCATAAATACTTTTAACTCCATAATAAAGCACTAATAAAGATGAAATATATGAGTTTTAAGTTCAATTCATAGATAATATATAATACATTTATTTGAACCAGAACATATCCTCCTCTACATAAACTTAATGATAAGTAAAATCTATCAACACAAGAAATATGCGGTGTATTGAGCAACCAACATAGCAAATGTATATAAAGAACAATGTCATTCATTATTGACAGAAGTAGTCTGCTTCGAGCAGACAGCAAAGAATTCGGTGATGAGTTCGAGGGACATGTCCTTTGTTTCTGGAACCTTTAATAACACAAATATCTAGGAGATGACACACACAACAGCATAAATATCGAAGATATCAGTGAGTCCCATATTACTGAGCATCACAAGAAGCGAGTATGTGACGATGATGTCTCCAATCCAGAACACTAAAGTACAGATAGCGATGCAGATGTCAAGCACCCTTATGGAAAAGATATTTGAAATACATACGATGGATTAGCGATAAAGCACAATGGCACTACGGAGTACGATTGCATGCGCAGCTAAAAAAAAAAAACTGCTTGTGTGGTAAACTCGTAAAATCGGCAGTAAACTCGCGATATTATGCGAATTTACCCGATTTTACCCAGAAACGAGTTTACATACGAGTCAACTCGATTTTACTACCTAAACTCGTAAACTCGTACGATTTTAGTGAACAAGCGATTTTGATAACTATGGTCCCCCGTGCTTTTTGAATTTCTCCCATGCTTGGAAAAATTGTAACTTCTTTTTCCATGAAGATAATAGTAGGGATAGAGTCAAGTGCATGACTTTATCACAGAAGCTAGCCAACAAGCAACGATCAAAGAAAAAATTGAAATGATCTTAAGATCTTGTTGTTTAAAGGACTTGCGCTTTTCAAAATGTTTATACTTGGCTGTAATTATACACTTTATACATTCTCGTTAAGAAAATATTAATTCAATGAATCTGCATACCAAAACATAATTTTGAATACAAATGCAGAACTAATTAAAACAACATCTACACCAAAATATAATCAGAAAGCACGAACATGCAACCAATACATGTTTTTGGCATTGTTGTCACACGTGTAAAACAATGATTAATTGGAGATTAGTTTTGAAGAATCATTACAATTTGTGAAAATAAATAAATAAACAAATAATACAGAAACATTCTCCAATATGTGGATGGTATGATATTTTCGTGTTTCAGTGCTTTGATCAAATTGGATGGCAACATGAAAACACGCGTAGCAATATAAACAATTGCTTACTTTCCTTGCAATTTCCAAAAGCTCTCTTTGGCTCAGATTGGAAATGATTCGAATTTGATACGATGGAGATGTGCCTCTCCCAACTTCGTGTTTTCTAAACATTTTTTGCTAACACATGAGATTAAGAATAATTTATGTTAATGATCATAATTGATTTGATTTGATTTAGTCTTATTAATTGATTGTAATTTATTTTTGGCCGTTGTGTTTTGGCCGTTGAGTCTTCAGCCTATAAATAGGCTCAGTCTCTGATGTAAAGAAACACAACTCTCGGATAATACAATTGTTATTTCTCTGTTATCTATCTTTCTCCTATATTTTTCTGTGCCCCATTTATTTGTTTCTCCACGATGTTTAACATGGTATCAGAGCCATGGTTCCCACCTTGAACCCATTTATCTGTTTTTCCACGATGTTTANTATATATATATTCTTCAATGACGATGACCTTTTATGTTGAATTTGATTCTCCATCACTCTCCCCATTGTGGTATGTATATCCCCACTAACTTGTAAGAATATGATGACCCTCTACAAAAATGTCAAGAAAGTTTATCATGTGTTGGTGTTTTTTTCTTTTTCGACATTGTGTTGTTAATGAAATATGCATTCTTTTTTCTTTTCAATTTGTCATGTTACTCACTGTGTGTCCTCTGAAAAGGGCAAATGCTGGCCCATTTAAGATTTAAAGTAGCCCATTTGTATGGATAATTCTTGAGAGGTTTATAGTTAGGCTTAAATTGAAGCCCAAAAATGGAACACTATTCTTCATTCTTTTTGGATACAACATTTTGAATATGTTATCCGTTGATAGTGTAAAAGTTTTTACACTGTCATTCAATCAATTAAGGGGTGCAAAAATTAACTATTTTTATTTATATAACAATATTTAATTGAATGATAGGATAAAAAACTTTATACTATCCATACATAACAATTAATTAATTAAATAAATAAATAACATGGGATACAAAATATACTTTTTTTATTGTCCCGATGAAACCACCAACATCCGAACCACAGTACCAAAAACCTAACTAATTTGGCCCAACCTAACCGAGGTCCCTAAAGGAGTATAGTCCTCCCAAAGAGAATTTTTTTTCTATGCTCATAACTTAGAACCTCAGACCTCAGGTTAAAGGTCTACCACCTTGACCAACCAACATTGCTATATATGGGGAAGGAACTACTCATCCTATTTTACAACAAAATTTGCAACAGTCATAGTAATAGTAGCATACATGGCGTTGGTCATATCCAGGCTAATCCCAATCATCTTTGTCAACAAGCTTAAGACCCCAGCTCATATCTTCACAATGCCTTACATGAGGAACAAGTTCACCTGTGTCAGTCCCTCTCTTAGCCTTGCAGTCATAGAACGGAGGAGCATGGAAACAAGGCTCCATCGACATGGCACGCCGACAAGGAGGATCCGGGGCCGTCCGGTTCTCCGGTTTGTAGAGTATCCAAGGTTTCAAGCCTCCAAGCCCTTGAGCCACATAGCCAAAAGTGGACCAGGAGCTAGTAACCAACACATCAGTTAAGCTCAATAGGTACATTTCTGCCCAAGCCTTTTGGTTATGCATCTGCTTCTCTGTCTGTTGATGTTCTTCATGGCTTGGCTGGTATATGCCAACCACTTCTCCTGTCACAGTTGGATTTTCCCAATACATGTCTCTTACCTTTTCAAAGTAGCCAGAACTTAGAGATGTCATGAGTACTGCTTTCGATTTCGGCGTTCCGGATGGACTAATGATGTCGTTGTTCTGGCGCTTAATTTCTGGCAAAAGGTTCTGCTTCGAAGTACAAGCTAAGATCTGGTCCAATACATGTTGGAATGGACCGGGTTCGGTGTCGAACACTCTAATTTGTATCCCCAATTTTTCATCATATTTAGCTAAGTAAGCTTGGTAGTATCTTTCAATAAGTCCCCACACATTGTTTTTAGGGTGGAATAGATATCTGCCCAAGAAATGGAAAACTGTGTCCTTGTTTGGGAAGAGATCACTCAGTTCCTTCTCGAAAGACGGCATCAAGAATAGAGATGGGACAAAGTAGTTATCTGTTTTCATCAGTAACCATGGAACTTTCTGCAGGAAGTGTTGTTCTTCATCACAGAAGAAAAGCTTATCTTGATCATCATAGTCATGGACCAGATGAAGGTATACAAAAGATGGCGCAGTGGAATTAGCAACCGAGTTATTCTTCAGCATTTTCCCATGACATTGATCAGATTTCTGACCGAGATCATGGAACTGATTGTTGAGAGGAAAATCGGGAGGGAGATACCAGGAAACATCCGGAAATGGTTCGCAAAAGAGATCAACCATATCGACTCCGGGATCAACCAGCAGGACGCGGTTCGTGAGGAGAGCATAAAGAAACGCAGAAGCTAGGGTCAATATCCTGTTCCCTAACCCACTAAAAGAAATCCATACCACATATTTACATGTCGAAGACTCGGTAAACTGACCAGACCTGAGTTCTTTCACTGTTTTGTTATATGATTCGGTATAAGGCCCGCATTCTTTGTGTAGAGCTTCATATTTTCTTAATCTAGAAATGAGGTAAGAAGAAGGCCTTCCTGAGAGCCCTTTGTGATGCGTTACCGACTGATATCTGCTGAGACAAGATCTTTCATCAAATCCAGCAGTAAGAAGGCCACCAAGTAGTTTATCTTTTAGCTCCTCAACAGAATCAGAGGCATCATTGTTCAAAGCTACAAAGCCAGAGAAAATGAAATTCCATTACTTAACAATGACTTGAAAGGAAAAGTAAATACTAAATACCTCAAGAAAGACAACTTTTGGACACGGGTGAATCAGTTCATTCATTGGAGAAAAAATTAAATGAAAAATGAATTTGGATCATCTAAAGTGAGAAAAGGGAATGGCTATTCGCCCTTAGATCATGATGGATCCACACACAATGCAATGATCCAAGAATGAATTACCCCTCACTTTATAAGGAATCTAACTTTAGAGGATCTTAATTCATGAAAAGCATGAAAGATAAGTTGTATACATGTAAAACAAAACTGAAAGAACCAATAAAAGCAAAAAATCACGGTAGCAGCATATGGTTTAGTAAAAGGACAACAGAAGAAAAAGAAAGGATAGCTGCTAGACAAATACAAGTAACAATGGCATGTAACTTGAAACAACAATCTATATTTTGTTCTGCCCCCTATGCATTACACATTAACTAGTAACATCTCCGGAAACTTTTGTTCTTAGCTTCCATAACCAACAGCTGCATTGAGATGTTTCTGACTTCATGTATGATGTCCACCTCTAATTTTAAGGGGACAAGTAAATTGACCCTTGTAGCGCCTTCTGCCCAGTATGCACAAAGTGCCTCCAAAATTAGAATGCACCATCATAGATGGGGAGGCCAATAAGTAGCTAAGAAAGTTAAGCTTCAAGATCCATGCTAATGTAACTAAGTACATGTTTAGAAACGAATCAATTTTAGAGTCCAAGTTTCCAAACTGAAATCCAAACAGACACAGAGATCGAAAAGAATGTTGATTGAGGAAAAAAAAACCCTACCTTGTTCGGTAACAGGTTGCTTGAGTTGAAAGACAGCTCTTGCAGTTGGGGAAGGTTGTTGAGGGAGAGCAGCATCGGAGGGAGGGTCACGAAGGACAAGAGAGAGAGAGAAGACTACAGAGAAGAGCATGAAAGAGAAGAGGAATAAACCCATCATGTGCATCAGAGTGAGAGCGTATCTCCTTCCAGAAGATTCTGAGGGTGAGAGCGGCTTCTGTGCATCACCACCGCCACTTCCTTCCACGTTCCTCATTGCAATCAGCCTCTTCATCCCCACGCCACTTGCTGCTGCTACTTACTCTTACCACTGTTGTTGATGTTTGGTTCTTGCTTCCTTTGCTTCAATCAAAGACTACGATTTCGTTCGTATCTGATCTAAATTAAATCTCATCTCATCTCATCTCACTACAAACGTTGTTATTATTTTCAATTTTTTGTTATATTAAAATGCTAAGTAAAGATAGCAGTCTTGGTGTTTTAGGAAAAATGGGTCTGTCCAGCTGTCTGTCGGTGGATCTGTTTCGTTACCAACTATGATTATGATCCCACTCCCAAACGGCATTATGACTGCGTCAACCTATTTTGCATTTATTATTAATAAGAATTGTGTTATTTACCCTTATTGTTAAATGGCATTTTAAACAAATTCGATTTCATTTTATACTATGATTATGATGATTGAAGGTGTGAGCTGAGAGAATATTTTATGTCTACACAAAATAAATACAAAGAACATTTAATAATAAATTGAATTTGAATAAGACAAATGATTTTGAAAAAATAAATCTCTTAAACCAGATTTATTTTTATTTTATTGATCTAATAGTGAAATAATTTATTTTATCTTTTAAGATGAGAAATTTTCCTTTAAAGAACTTTTGCTCATTCACATGTCATCCTACTTAAAAGAAAAGACTCTTAAAAAACTAATATGATAGGATCAATATTGTTTAAAATAATTGTGACAACAACATTCACAAAGGTGCTAGATTTATAATAAGTTCAGTAATAAATTTTATATTTTTATAAATATAATTATTTAAAAGTTATCACAAATAATTATCACCGTAACATTATTATTTTTGAAGGCATGCTTACAAAACTCAACCTATATAAATTACATGGTTTGCAACGAGGAGGCTTCTAACTTGGACCGGGTAAGTTTAATGACCAAAATGTACGGAAGTCTGAGGTTTAAAAACTTTTGGGACCAGTAAGCATAAAACATTTACTATGCTTTATTTCATGTGTTTGTCACTTTTATTAGATGGTTAATGTAAGCTTAATTTCATTTCTCTTTGTTAAAAATTAATTAACTCTCTTCCTTCCTTTCCCCTCTCACTCTTCTCCTGCTCCTCTTTTTGCCAGTGTTGTGCAACGGTGGCACAATCCTCCACCTTTTCCTTCCTCCACCCCTCGTCCCAACCGTACAACCACGTCGCACAACTACTGCTCTGTTCTCGGTGCAACGACGACACTCTCTTGTCTGCCTCCTCCTTCTCCTGCCCTCTAACCACCACCAACCATTGTTGCACTACCTAGCAAATCCAGATCATCTAGCGACGACATCGAACTCCACGAACCTTAGCGGCACGAGGGCGAAGGGAACATTGAGAAGGGACACCACCACCACCATCATATTGACCGGCTTACCCTAACAATCGCCCCCTCCCAACCCCAACACCACCGCTGTCAATGATCCTCAAGTGCTTCGCAGGCGAACCTCTACTCCTTCTTTGATCTCTTTATTTGACGCGAACGACAGCGATGAATCTCCATCTGCATCTGAGTTTTTTTCATTTTGTGAATCAAATCGAACAATGATCTAAGTTTTTTTTATTTTGTGCCCTCAGATCTAAGCTTTTTCTTTGTGAAGCAGGTTGTCTTCTCCATTTGGACCTGCATCATTTTTTTTTTGTTAAGCTAAAAAAAAATTGTAAAGCTTTGATTTTCATGGGTTATTGTGATTATGGTTGTGATTTGATTATAATTTTCTCACGTTGAATAATTTGGCATAACTTAGATTTGTTTCAGATCGAGTTTCAGAATTTGTTTTTGTTTGGCCTAAATCTGTTTGATTTTGAAGTTTAAGGAAGCTTGATTCATGTTGTCATTTTTTTATCTGGGTGTTTTCTTTAGATGGTGGCATGGTTCATGGCGGTGGTGAACGGGGGTAAGGGTGATGTAATAGAGTAAGAGAGACCTAATTTATTTCTAATTCTAATTGTCATTAACAATAATAATTAATTTACAAATGAAATAAACCTCAAATTAATTGTATATTTTTTACCCATGGTAAAATATACAAATACAAGTCTCACAATAGGGGTCGTTTTGCAAATCTTCAATTTTAATACTAAGCATTTTGGGGGTCAAAATAAAAAACTCATGTAATGGCATAACAGACGTACGATCACACCTTAACAGCTCTAAAACTTGGGCCAAATTGCTCTCGCCTTGAGGCGATATACAAGACACACCACATTCAAGACAAATGAATGAGAGTCCTTTTACAGCTCCCCAACAATTAAACGGGTACTAACTTGAGCTCAGTATACTAGTGTTAATCATTTGATAGAAATCCACCTCTAACTACTGTTAACCATTGCTCAGTTTAATTTTGGATTGCTAAATCTGCAAAACCCAACACTTGCGTATTTGGTTGGATAACCCACATTAGATTTGATATTTTTGAGTATTAAGATAAACTTTCAGATTAAAAGAAGATTATTAATGTGGAGGCTTCAAACCTAGACCAAGTAGTTTTACTAATCAAATTGGTCTAGGTGCAAAAGTCATAATTTAAAGTGTTGCATATCTTGTCACTTCGATATCAGATATCGCCAGATTTAGCCTATGAACACCAAATCTCGCGCACCTACACATTCATCTTCTTATTCTTCAAATCTCGTGAACACCTACACAAAAATGTTGCTTAGATCTTTGTTTCTCATATCTATGACTTAGAGAGGATGTAACAATGTGATTTTGTGATAGGCTGAATTATAGAGATTAATGAAATATTTTTTGTATTTTCTGCATTTAAACTACAATTTGAAAGAGAAAATAGATAGTGATGGAAAACTAGAGAGAAGAATATCCTGAGAGAGAGAGGTAGGATCAAACCAATGTCATTTTCCATTCCCTCCAATTCTCCTATTCCCCCCTATTTATAATAAATTTGGGCTCCCTAATTTGACCAATTCTTAATTTGGACATTTATTTACTTAAGTCCGTCACAGAGGAACATAGAGAACTGGCGTTCTGTTTTGGTGTGCCCAAACCTACGACTAAAAAAGAGAGAAACCACCTTTAGACTGTATTTTGGTGTTGTTGGTCTGTGGGATTTGGCAATTTGTTTCCTACTCTTGGGCACCCTTGGTGCAGCAGCTCCAATGCCCATGGTAATTCCTTGCCTTGGTGGTATTCCTCCAAAATCGGGAAAAAGAAATATTTTTTTAACAAGTTCCAATTTTTTTTCTCTTTTGTTAATCTCTGAAATTTTGATATAAAGTTTATATTTCTAGGGTTTTGGTCTCCTTGAATTTTTGTTAAGATTTTTTCATTAATCCAAGGAGGTAAAAAATGAAAAGAGTTGATGCACTTGATCCTAGGGACGTGGTTAAGAGCTAGTATGCTTATATTTTTTCAATTTTTTCAATTTTTTCTGATTCAAGATCCTATTTTTATTTCATGTTGAGTATTGTAGGTCTAATTTGGGGTTATTTTGTTTTTGTTCCTCTACTTGTGAAGGTTGATTGATCTAATTTGAAGGTGAGGTGGTTTGATTTGATTATATTTGTGAAGTTTCATGGTGATGATTGGTGACAGTGGGCAAGGGCGGTATGGTGGTGGTTTCGACAACGAAAGTGGAGGAGTAGGCGGCATGGATGATAGCTCCAGCGAGGAAGGTGGTGGTACTGGTGTTGGCACCACCACCGACAAACATGCCTGTAACATTCTCCACTGTAATGGTGGTCCGACCTTAACAATAATCAGTTAAAAATTTTGTATTAACAAAATTAATTATTGAATTAATTACAATTTGCACTAAAAGATTACAGTTTTATTTTCAAAACCTTTTGGGTTAAAAAAAGATATTACAACTACCTTAGCCTGTAAACTATTTAACATAACACAAGTTAGGTTAAAACATGAGACTTGCATTAACAATATAAAATATTTGTACATGATTATTTAGTTATAGAGACTAATTTATATGCATTAACTACATAAAATATTTGTATATTGATTATTGTCAATCAATATAAATCAAGTGAATAATTTCAAAATGGAAAATTATTCTTGTACACCTATACTATTTTTGCAAACTCAAATTTAGGTGGCGCAAAAACAATCGTCCTTACTCCTCCCTCCTTTTCACAACTGAAACCGTTTCTTTCTTTTTTTCTTTTATGTATTTTCTTTCATTTTTTTATTATATTTATTATTTATTTTAATAATTTTTCATTAGGAAGCTTTTTTGGTATTACGAAATCATCATTTTATCTTTTCTCTCTTTTAATTCTCTTATTCTTCTTCTTCCCTTTTCTCTTCACTAGAGATTTTGTTTTTTAGTTCTTTATTTTTTTTTGTTTTCACTAATCACAATAGTTGTGTCTATGTATATAAAAAATACACACACAACCTTATCAAAGTAAAAGACATTACCTTTTTATTGTTTGAGACACAACCAGTTCAACTAAACAGACACAACCTTTTATTATACTTAGACACAACCTTTTTCGTGAACTCAGACCTAACCGTTCTTTATATATATATATAGAAACCCTTTAGTAAAAACAGACCTAACATTTTTGTTGTTTAAGACACAACCAGTTTAAATAAATAGACACAATCTTTTATTATACTTATACACAACCTTTTCGTGAACTCAGACTTAACCGTTCTTCATATATATATATATAGAAACCCTTTGGTGAAAACAGACCTAACATTTTTGTTATTTGAGACACAACCAGTTTAAATAAACAGACATGGGCACACGGCCTTTTATTGTACTTAGACATAACATTTTCGTGAACTCAGACCTAATTGTTCTTTATATATATATATATATATATACCCTTTGGTGAAAATAGACACAACCTTTTTGTTGTTTGAGACATAACCATTTATTAATCCTAAAGGTGAAAGAGATGGTTCCGCATGTGCTGTGAATAGTTATTGTCGAGGTGTACACCAGGTGTGCAATAATCACGACTCTTTCAATATTGTCTTAGATATGAAGTAATTTTAAAATGCTTGACTAATGTTTATTTCTTAAATATGTCCATAGTATGTAAATAGATTAGTCACTGCATTGACCGTGAATACTAAGACACACAGAAAATAGTACAGATCAAGAACCACTCCCAACAACTTTTATTTTGTAAAATGAAAACTGTTTTGAGAAAATGGAAGTTGTTTGGCAAGAAAATTAAGGAGCAATTTTTTTTAATTAAAACTTAAGTTATTTTTAGGCAAAAACCTAAAGCTTATTTTTTTTTGGGACATTCTCAAAGAAAAATATTTTTCTTTCCTGATTAAAAAAATATTTTTCACATATTTTTACCAAATTGATCCTAACAATAAAATATTATATAATATAAATAAATCATTTCATGTCATTTTTAGTAATTTATCATACAAAATAATTATTTTTATACAACTCAAATAAAATAAATTATCAAAAAAATTATTTTTTAACTAAAGTATTCAAACATAAATTAATTTTAAAATAATCAATTACATAACAAAAATAATTATTAAAATAAGTTAAAATTTTTAGCTTCCCCAAACTTTCCTAAACACACACCATGTCAACTAGAGGTGGGACCTATTTCGTTAATTTTTGACTTGGGCATGACCTGTTAATTGTTATAGGCCGATTTTTTAGCTTGGTTTGGCCTATTTGGGAGGTTTGACCTGACTTGGAGTCTGATAAGTCTGTCTGTATAGTTTTTTATTATAAAAAATAAAAAAGTAAAATATTAAAACAAAATAAAATAAAATATGCAATTTTTAATTTTTTTAAAATAATAATAACAAAGTATTGTTTTTGTTAATAACTTAATTTCTTAATATAATAATATTCTAAAGTAAAAAAATTATAATATATATAGGTATTTCTTGAGAGAAGGGAGAGAGTTTAACTGAATATATAACATTTGTTATATAACAAGCAAGAGTGTATTAATTCAATGTGAATCAAAAAGACATTTTCAATAAAGAATTGAAATTCTAAAGCTGCAAGCTGCTGGGGTATGCCCATGAAGAAACAGATCAAAAGACAAATATGAGCAACGTGAATATCTTTTCTGTGATAGAAAAATCAAATTTTCATCCATTGATTTTATCATTAAGAAACCAAAATCCATATCCCAAAAAAGTTTACTCAGCTTTGATATATATATCACCAATTATTGTTTACTATGTGATAGCAAGATCATAAACAAAGTATACGACATTTTACCAACAAAAAACAAAAAGGAAAATGTCAGCAAAACTCTCTCACATTATTTAGATGAGATGAGAGTGTGAGTGTGGGAGAGTCTTAAGAATTTTTTAGATTATGGTTTAAATTAAATAATAAAATTATATTAATAAATATGATTGCATAAAATGTTACAAAAAGTAATATTAATTTATTGGTTAAAATGTTATTTTGGTATGGTGAAGGTCTCGCCGCTTGACCTATTCCCTTCCTCTAATGTCAACCAACAAAAATTAAGTTATTAAACTTATTATAAGGTAGGGAAAAACCCAAAATGCCCTCCTGGTTCTGTGTCTTGTTCTCCCTGTGCTTGGCCTCCTCCCCTTGTTAAGAGGGTCAGCACTCAGCAACAGCAACCAAACAACATGGGATTGATGGTGTGGGAGAGGCAGAGGACCAACCATTGCAGATAAGCAAATTCCCACCATACACACACGTGTCATCCACACGATTTTTCTTCTCTCTCTCTCCCTCTCTCTATATATATATTTCTCCGATATTTTCATCCATTATTATTACATAGCATAATTCAATTCACACCACACCAGAGAGAACCCAAAAAAGGTTCAAACTTCGAAGCATAAGATGGCTGCTACTTCCTTGTGCTCATCAACCCTCCAATCCCAAATCAATGGACTCAACCTTCCCAAAACCCCTCTTTTCCATCCCCGTTCCCTCACTTTCTCCAGGTATTCATTCCCTTTTTTCTCTTTTTTGTTTTTTGAAGGAAAATAGAAGTTATTGTTACAATCGTTGAGATTCATAGTTATTTTTCTTCATTTTTTTGAATTTTCTGTGTACTTGGGAAGCAAATATGCTGGTTAGGAAAGAGATCCAAACAAGAGGGAATTCATGAATTTCCAACGTGTTATCAGATTAGACCTCCTGATATGTTGTCTTGTCACCTTCTTATCCTGGTTTGGGTGAATCATGTTATTGTCATTTGAGAGGACATTGGCAACTCTTTATGCTGTTTTAGAATTCAGATGATTCTGTTTCCTTGCACCCTTGCCTTGCTATCAGATTTGACATTTATATGGTATAAAGTCAATATGCACATTGGACTTCATTCATTTTATTACATTTTTTATTTGGATGTGGCTTGTGGTATTTATTTGAGAGGACAATGTAATCTGCTTTAATATATCCTTTTGTTGCTTGCTGTTATGTGAGTTCAGGAGGAAAATTTCAACCATGGTGAAGGCTTCATCTCGTGTTGACAAGTTTTCAAAAAGCGACATCATTGTTTCTCCATCTATTCTTTCTGCTAACTTTGCAAAATTAGGAGAGCAGGTTCTTTACTATGCTTTACATTCTATAATCGTATCCAATTTTTTTGCTTTTCCTACTACCACACAAGAGGACCTGTATAATATATTCATGATCATAATTCATAATCCTTTTACTAAGTTTGCCAATTTATAGTAAATCTGTCTTTTAGTTAGCAAGTCACCATTAGCATGTTTTCTGATTTTCAGCAGTCATGATTGTTGAAGTTTGTTCGTTATCTTGTCTAGGTGAAAGCAGTGGAGCTAGCAGGTTGTGATTGGATTCATGTTGATGTAATGGATGGACGTTTTGTACCGAACATTACAATTGGACCTCTTGTGGTTGATGCATTGCGCCCTGTGACTGATCTTCCTTTGGATGTGCACCTGGTATTCATCTCTACACATACATTAAACTGAGCTGATATAATGTCAAATGTACTTTTTCTGACACTTGTTAAAGCACTGTAGATGATTGTAGAACCTGAACAGCGGGTGCCGGATTTTATCAAGGCAGGAGCTGACATAGTCAGTGTTCACTGCGAGCAAACTTCCACCATTCATTTGCATCGTACAATAAACCAAGTAAGGTTTCTTTTGGTCTTTTTAACTCTTAGCCAATGTTGTTGCAACTAAAAGTTGATACCAAGGGGATAATCTTATTTGTAAAACTTCTGTTTTTTTTTTATTCCTTTCTTTTGGGTGAAATTAGAAGTGCCAAACACAAATGTAAGCTATTGTCTAACTATCATGTTGATAGGAACCTGGTATTTACTCAAATATATCGACTGAAAGTACTGTTTATTAATGAAGGAACTGATATTTCCAGTGGAGAAATTCAGTCTCAGAGCTAGAAACAGCAAGTAATACAAGTAAAAATGCAAAAAAGTAAAGAGAACAAATAAAGAACAAGCCTGGTTTATTAAGGGACCCTTAGCCCTCCTAGTTCCCCTCCTAGTTCCTCTTTGTTCTTGCCTACCTCCCCCCCTCCCCCCTCCCCCTAGCTTGATTCTTTCCCATATATAGCTAGCTGCAGCCATTCCTCTTTCTCTTTGTCCTAGTCATCCTAATTTATTTCTCTGCTGTTGACACCCTGTAATTCCTCCCCTATGATTAATGTCTCTGCTGCCCACACCCTATAATTCCTTCTATGTTAATTTCCTGACTCTTTTCCCAGCTGTCCTCATTTGCATTCATTTCCCTAATTATCCTCTTCTGCATATATTTCCCTGATTATTTTGCATTGATAACTGCCATGCTACCACAACATAATTAATGCCCTCCTCTTATTTGAATAATTTAATAATTACATGGGTACTAACACATGTCAAGGACACAGTAGTCATCGCATATAATATGATGCATGGGATGAAAGTTTGGGCTTAACGAGTAAAGGAATGTGATGGCTACTAATAGTAGTAAGGATATCTCTACTTCATTATGTGGATGGAGAGTTCACTAAAGCAGTCTTGAGGGCTTGCTAAAGAAATGGCCATTGCAATTTCTTGTAGTATTTAAAATATCAACTAGCAGACTAAATTGGTCTTAAAGTTGGCAATCTTGAAGCACTCTTCTGCATGAAGCATTTGAGCCTGGAATGAGTTTATAATCCTTTGAAGAAACAAAGCTGCATTTCATTCAAGGAATTCATAACTGAGGATTGAACCTTTGACTGATGTCAGCATTTTCTAAAACTCGTTTTCCAAAAAGTAGAAAATCCTTTTTGTTAAATGGTCTCAAAATATTATTATTGGGGTGAACACCTGATGGTAAAATATTTCACGTCTCTCTTTTTTATCCTTTTCTTTTTTGGTTTGGGTTAAATCACCTATTATTTAGGTTATGGTAATATGCAGTAGAAGGCATTGGTCTCTTATGTATGTGGCCAGAGCTATATGAAGCTGTCTACTTATTTTTTATGAGGTATGCTTTGCCTCTTCATGTCAATTAAGTGTCTAAATAGATAACTGGAGTTCAGCAGCATTGTTCCACCTCGGAAGTTTTCCTTTTTCTGAAGTTATGTATTCTCCATAGCATGAAATGAGCCTGACTAATGAGTTTATCTGTTTCGGAGCTGGTTTCTTACTTTCAGAACTATGAATTGTTATATGCTGTGGGAAAAATATTTTAAAGACTGGACACTAGAAATTATTCCTTGGAACTTGGAAGCATGTTTTCCAATCCCTTTTTAGTTTTTCAGTTTAATATATGGTTACATTCTTTTGATTTAGGTGAAAAGCCTGGGAGCTAAAGCTGGAGTAGTCCTCAATCCTGGTACCCCACTAAGTGCAATAGAATATGTTCTTGATGGTGAGTCCTTGCTCCTCGATTTCTTTCTGTCTCCATTTCTTTTATTTATTAATTTTAACTACTCATGATACATGGACATTTTGTTTCCTGATTAAGGAAGTATTAAAGGCTAAAGAGCTAAACTTCTTTCACAACACATTAAGCTACTGCATTCCATGCTTTAATTTTTTTGGGTAGTTAGAATATTAACTTTGCTTGTTATTTTGTTGGTAGCGGTTGATTTGGTCCTAATTATGTCCGTAAACCCTGGCTTTGGTGGCCAGAGTTTTATTGAGAGTCAAGTAAAGAAAATTTCTGATTTGAGAAGATTGTGCGTGGAGAAGGTATATGATGCAATCATTTGAGTGTTTGTTTCTACTATTTTGTTTTGTGGTTCAACTTTTATGTCTTACATAAACTCTAAATGCATTTTCTCTACTCTCTCTCTCTAGGGAGTAAATCCATGGATTGAAGTGGATGGTGGAGTTGGTCCTGCAAATGCTTATAAGGTACCTTATAAATGATATCTTCCATCCATTTATTGTTTAGACTGATCCTTAACTAGTCTTCTTCTTTATGCTGAACAAGATCTTATATTGCCCAATAATTGCCTTTTTTCAGAGGTTGACCATAATACGAAAACTTGGGGAACAGCTGCATGTTGCATGTGCATTTATTCATATACTTCATCATTATATCAAGATTTCTAATATACTTAACTTTAGCAATGTGCTCCAATTTTTGGTTAGAACAAGCCGTAACAATAAATAATGAGGGGGGAGCACATACTTGTTTTTTTCACTAAATTACAATCCTTTTAAATTGCACGATTCAATTTTTAGTATAATCTTGTTTGGCAGGTGATTGAGGCTGGAGCTAATGCTCTGGTTGCTGGTTCTGCTGTGTTTGGAGCCAAAGATTATGCTGAAGGTAAAAGAAGGGAAAAAAAAAAAATCTGTGCTTGTATGATTTGGCGTGTATTGTAATTCATGGAAATTCAATTTGGTTTTGATAATTGACATGGATTTCACTCCCTTGTAGCGATAAGAGGAATCAAAACCAGCAAAAGACCTGAACCAGTTGCTGTGTGAAATGCCTCCATGGTATCCAATTCATTTTATGCTCCAATGTAAGCTGTTTGCCCTGTAAAGGTGTCTTCATTAAATTTTGACTTGTCATTTTTCTGATTCGGTGGTTGAAGATCAAAATTGTATACTCAAGTAAAATAATGGAAGACATTGATTATGAGCCAGTTTCAATGTGAAAATCATTTTATAATATCGTTATACACTTGTACTCCGTGACTCAATTATCTCGTGCCTGAAGGATAAACTCAATACTGAACTTTTGGTCTGAGTGAAAAACAATAATACTCAATTGGAAAGTGTTGTTGTGCTGGACATGATCTTAATCTAATTCTAATACAGATGGTTTTTCTGTGTTTGAACATGGCAGACAATATTTCATGAATAAGCAGGCCTAATGGGCACCATTCCTGGCTTGCTTGCTGTCACTACTGGCCATTGCTCCTGTCTGGAAATAATTAGAAGAAAATCATTCAGTTCAAGTACGGCTGCTGCTGTGATGCATAGTTTGTGTTTAATTAATCTCTTGGAGTGTCAGAACAAGTTTAGTTCAATATATGAATGAAGCTTATCTACTGCGTATCAGCTTGAACTGTCAGTGGTCACCCTCATGTTGTAAAGCTCTTGTTCTTTTTTAACAATACAAGATTCAAAGAAGACCACTTAAGATCTTTCGATGTTCTTGCTCTTAGATGCCCTAGTGATTCACACCTAGCTCTTGCAATGTCAACCTGTCAATGGCATATTCCTTGCCCCATGCTCTTTTATATTAATGCTACTCTCTTCATTCCTCCATTTTACCTGTCACTTTAGGTAAATTATTTTGTTCCAAAGTAGCTTGCTCTTAATGAAATTTTCTTGAAGAATGTAACCAACTTAGTAGTAAGCATGGTTATTAAAATCGCGTTTTAACACGTAAAATCGTACGATTTTACGAGTTTAGGTTGTAAAATCAAGCTAACTCGGGTGTAAACTCGTTTCTGGGTAAATTCGGGTAAAATCGGTCAAACTCGTATAAAATCGCGAGTTCGTACACGATTTCACGAGTTCATGAATTTGCAGCCAAAATTTGCCAAAACGGCGTCGTTTTTGGCTTCTAAAAGGGGCTTAGCCGCTTAGGGTTGGCTGCTGCTGCATCGACGCGTTGCCATTCTCCAATTCTCCCTCACTTCATCCTTCCTTCAATCTCCCTCACTTGCCTGCTGCTTCGATCGTGCTCATGCTCGTGCTCGTGCTCGCGCCCGTGATCGTGCCATTCTGCTGGAGTTGCTTCGGTCGTGCTCGTGCTCGTGCCGTTCTGCTTCAATCGTGCCCGTGCTCGTGCCATTCTGCTTCGATCGTGCTCGTGCTCGTGCTCGTGCAGTTATGCTGCTCGTGCCATTCTGCTTTTGTTGCTCGTGCTTGCCAGCCACCAGGTATGAAACTCCACTGCCGCCACTGTTGATTGATTTTGCTGTCTTTACCTGTAGAATCAATTGGTATAATTCCCTGTGTGTGTTGCCTTTTTTTGACTAAAAAACTTAGTCTTATATTCCAATAGGGATATTTCTATGTGCAGAGAAAAAAAATTAATTTTAATAGGGAGCTGTGAATTTTTCCAATTTGTTGATGGAACAAGGAGATAGAAAATGAAATCAGGGAAGTGGATTTGATGATAAAACAAGGAAAAGATGATGAAGCCATTTTAGTTAGAAGGAAAACATTGATAAAATGTGTTGAACAAAAATATAATAACTGGAAACAACAATCCCAGGAGAAAATGGCAAAGGAAATGGATGGGAATACGAAGTATTTCCATTCCTTGGCAAATGTCAGAAAGAAAAGGAATCTGATTCTGAAGTTGAAGGTTGGTAATAGAGAATTACACAAGCATTGTCAGATTAAGAAAGAAATTAGAGTTTTAGAAAGATCTCTATAGTGCAAATGAGGAAAATCTAGAAATTTCTATTCTGCCTGGGTTGTTAAACATGATATCTGCTAAGCAAGCGGTTGTCCTTGAAGTAATGCCAACAAGAGAAGAAATCAAAGGTGCGGTTTGGGCGTGTGACCCAACCAAATTGCCGAGTGTTGACAGGTTTAATGTCAGGTTCATCAGAAATATGTGGGCAGACATTGAGAAGGATTTCAGTGATACAATGATGAATTTATTTGAGAATGGGATCTTGGACAAAGAGAGTAACATGACATGGGTCGTGTTAATACCCAAGATGGAAAGGGCCTGTGAAATGACTAAGTACCACCCCATTAGTATAGTCAGATGCATATACAAGGTGATTTGGAAAGTCTTGGTTGGGATGTTGAAAGGTTTGATGCCTAGCCTCATTGGTGAGAATTAAAGTGCTTTCGTGGCTAGTCATCAGGTTCTTGATGGTGCACTAATTATGTGTAAGACTATTAAGTGGCTCAAGAGAAACAAGAAATTGCTTGTGCTTATAGTTTGAACTATATTGTATGTTAGTACTTTATATTCTCCTTCTTTTAGTGTGTTTTGTTGTGAACTTGGAATGAGTATTATGTATGAATTCAACTTAAAACTCACATATTTCATATTTATTTGTGTTTTGTATGAAGTTAAAAATATTTATGGACTTCAAGTTTTATTAAATATATTTTTGTAGCATAATAATTTTTTAAAATATTTTTAAATATTTTTTTAATAATAGGTAAACTCGTACGAGTTTATGATCTGAGTTTACGATCCGAGTTTACGGAGGCTCCACGAGTTTACTTAAACTCCTGAGTTTGATAACCATGGTAGTAAGAGATTAAAAATTAAATAAGGGTAATCAACTAAGATTCTTTCATTAATTATTCTTGATTTTGAGTTTCTTAATACTTGTGCATTTGTTCAAAGTAATAGATAAAAAAGAATAGAGGGATTAGTCAAGATTCAAATGTGTTTACGCATGAATCCAGGAACAACAGTCACCTTGGAAGATGAACAACCACCAATTGAATTTACCATGCGTGAAAGAGCAATAATACACAATTGAGATAAGTGGGCAAATTACTTTATGCGCTGACAATCCAGCATCATAAATTCGTCCATGTCGTGCTATAATATCAGAACTGGCCTGATGGTAAGGGCCAGCCATTTTTGCTTAAAGTGTGTTAAATGCACGATTACACGCCACCCTCATGCATGGCATATACCATCAAAAGATACATAGCATAGCATCAAGGTGGTATCATAAATCTATCAAATTATATGGATCTGTTAAGGTAGTGTGCCAACAACATCATATAATTTGTTAAGTACTTCGAAACAAAAACTTCATGGTTCAGCACGTTAGTCTAGGATTCCAATAGATACAATAAATTATACATTGAACTAACATAATTACATCACAGAATGGTACAAAATACTAGAGATCAACTGTGCAATAGCCCCCCTACCTAATTTATGATACAATCAGAGTTTGCATATAATGAAGGATTATGAGAAGTACTAGTGAAACATATTTATGAAAAGAAATAATACAACATATACATCAACACAAAAAATATAATCCCTAAATGCCCAGGGAGCCAACTACACACCCTGTCTGCAGACAGGACAAGAATCATTCTTTGCAAGCCATTTATCCACACACATCAAGTGAAATGTATGATGACAGCGAGGTAAACATCTTGCAACTTCTCCTACTTCAATATCCTGAAATGTTGTTCACTTCTCATTGTTAAGGTCAATAACACTACCAGTTTCATCTAAAATTCAAATGGAGGTAATGAAGCATTATGGGAAGTATTAGTGCAATCAAATGTATCTTTGTGGCCATAAAAACTCACGAGTCATGACTATCACAAACAAAATATGGTTTAATATCAGTATTTGCAATTCACTGATCATAGACTTGAGCAATCCTCCTCATTATTGCAGCATAAATATTCCTTGTTCTGTGCAATTATTCCCACTAGGCAACTTGAGAAGAAAAGAAAGGATCAGGACATAGACATATGATCATCACCTGTAAACATATTGTGCAGCAGGTATTCTCTGCCTTCATATCCTTCGAGATCACATGGTGTGGTAACTTCTTCAATGAATCCCCTGACAATCCTCTGGATGTTACTGCACTATGAAAATCACGAATCTCATCATAGCCTGCATTAGCATGGCCAACCTGCTCGAACTAAAAACAAATTACAATGTGTTAGAATCTAGATATTCTCATACAGACTACTAGATTACAAAATCCCAGCACAGATGACTTGTAAGAAGTAAACATCTGGAAGAAATATAGCATACAGAATAATCAACACAGAAGATTTATAAAAGTTCATTTTAGTTACAAGTAAATAAATATTTCAACCATGGCTTTTTAAAATCCAAAATAAAAATTTGATGATTTGATGGTGTCAAGTCAACTATGTCCAACTAAAGACCAATAGTTCAACACTAACAACACAATTGCATTGAAATGAATAAACTAAATATCCCTCAAACAATTGTTCACTGTGAATTCCTACTCCTAGTTTCCTCCTTCGTCTAACTTGGGTTAGAATTTTCAGAGAAATGAAAAAAAAAATCATCAATATAAATTGACTATAAGGGTACCAAGACATTGTTTGACTATACCTTTTACAAATGATTTCCTTTATCGGAACAAGCTGTGGGCTGTCAAATTCTTCTGGTTTTTTCATACTATGTGCTGTATTTGTTTAGATAAACCATAAACACTGATTAGCATTCTTAATTAATTTTACTAATTATGTAGTTAAAACTTCCTTTTTTTTTTCCTTTTAATGCCAGATTTCAAATGAGATATAGGTTCATGAGTTTGCAGCTGTGAAAAACTGATTTAAGGTGAATCAAAAGAAAAAGAGGCCGATTTCCAAGTCAAGAACAATGAAGATGCTCATTAAAATATCCAAGAGAAAGAGAAACAGAAAGCTGCCATTCTGCAGCTATTCATACTGCACAGGGAAAATATATAAAGTAGAAGTAGATTACTCACGGGTCTTATAAACAAGAGTGGTAACCAATTATAAACAAAATTGATATAGCCAACCCAGAGATAACCGGTGCATCTAGTTACATCAAGCGCTATTATATGCATTCACAGACACAGAAGTGGAAAGATTGAGAGAGAGAGAGTGGGGGGGGGGGGGGATTTAGAGAAATTACCTGCAAATTGTAAGCAGATAAAATAGTAGGTGTAAGTGATTCCTCTACAAGCCTCTCACGAACAAGTTCCTCGATGAAATCTGCCTGGATTTAAATGACATAATTGGTTTAAAACTATGAACCAATACAGACACTCAGAAATCACAATCTTGGATGTTACTTAACAGGCAAGCACAGACAAGAAAAAGGAATAAATGACTCCCATGCAGAGCCATTTCAAATAAAAGGTGGCGATGTTGTGCCACGTAATTTTGCAAGTTACAAATATCACGTTACTCATAAAGAAAAGAAACAGAGGGAAAATCACGATGAAAATGGCTACCAACCATAGATGATGTGCCACGTGCGCCAGTTTGCTCCATGCACCAATAGGCACGGGAAGCTTCCAACACCTCCACAGAGAGTATAGTGCCAGCGATGGCACCCAACGAAGCTCCCCGCAGAAAACCACTGTGAGTAGCCTTAGCTGCTAAAGCACCAGCTATAGCCCCTGCGAGGGCTCCAGCTGCAATTCAAAAACATATGACATGAGACCAACATAAGCAAACCTCACAGCCTCAGCGACAATCAAAGAGTGCGGCTACTTGCTTGGTAAACACTCAACACCCCTGTGGGATAAAAGTTCACCAACATTGATAAACAGAAGCACCTACACCAACAATTGTCAAACTAACCAGAAATTCCACTGCCATCAATTTAAGTCACAAAATTGAAAAATAAAAATTTGCAGACAATTCAGGGGAAAAAACAGATTCTCGTGATTCCGTTCCTTCCTAACAGCAAGCTCGTGAATAACATTGAAATCAAAAGCAAAACATTAAAAGTCTCTAACTTTAGGGCAACCCCATAATTTAATTCACGCCCCACTATGCAAAACAGAGATATGGTGATGCATATAAACCAGTTTAATCACGCTAATGAAATTAAAACTAAAACGAAAAAGAAAGAACGACGAACAAGTACCAATTACCAATGGCAAAACATCCGGTGAGAGCTCCAGAGATGGCTAATAATATGAATTTGGAGAAGGAGCGAAATCCAGCAGGTTCCATGATCGAATCGGTGTTGAGTCAGAGCTGCGGAAACTGGCAGCGTTGTTGAGCCATATAGGTAGCTTCGTCCTCTGTCCCGTTATTTTTGGGGCAACAACCCTGCGCTGTAAGGCCAGCCACGTAATATGAGAGAGAGCTAAAGGGAGGGTTTGTTGGGTCGTTTCGGATGACGAAAAAGTTTGCGGCTTTTTGGTGACGGATGATATATGCGCTACGACACGACCCAGTCCAAGGAAAAAACATGGTCTATATGGAAAAGTCAAGCCATTCACATTAATAACAATCCTGTCGTGTTCCATAACTTATGATGAGAAGGAAAGGATAATAAGGTGCACGGCTTTGCTGATTTTTTCTTGCAAGTTTGAACCACCCTTTGTGGGTTCTTTGGTTTTGATTTTTATGGGCTGCAATGGCTTGCCATAGTTATCCCTAGAGTATTACACTCTCTCTCTCTCCCTCTCTCTCTCTCCCCGTTCCATTTTTTCTCTTCATTTTCTATTCTTTAAAATTTTAAAAATATACGTAATTACTTTTTCTTATTTATATCCCTAATTGTAATCAAGCATTTATTAGAATAGTAGATATAGAGAGAATAATAATTATATTGACAATAGAAATTTGTCTTCTTATGTATGAATAATTTTGTCATTTCGTACTCTTTTATGCATTTATTCAAAATTTTTTTTATTTACAATTAAAAACCAGTCAACTTGTTGTCAAAAGTTTGTGCAAATGAGTTCAAAAGTTAGTGCGTCTATTTTGAAATCCATGTGTATGATAGATAATGAGTCGACACATTTAGAGTGTGAGTGAGGAGCAAGAGAAAATGTGTAACAGTTACTTTTCGCTATTTAATGCGATACATATCCAATTTTATTTGGTTTCCGTATTTGAAAAAGTCACATTTATTTCAAAAGTATGTGCATGTGTGTAGAAAAGTTTGTGCATTTTAGTTGTATGTCAGCTAAATATTTGTTGTACGTGTAGCATTACTTTTTTTTTTTTGAGAAAAGAAAATTTTCATTCATAAAGCAGTCTAACAACACTTACAAATAGAAAATAATATATTAGATCTAATATTAATAAAATTTAACACACACTTCATTCTGAACTAACAAAAAAATATGTAATTATGCTCCTTGCATGAAGATTATTGATATCTAAACATATTTCAAACAGTTATTAAACCTGACTCGATTTGATTGAGTCAATCTGAAACCTGGTGACTCGACCACCCAACCAAGCTAGTTGATAAGTTGGACTGAACAGGCATTAGACCTAGTCAACATGATCAAAACCCAATCAGACTTGGTGTGACCTTGCCGAGTTACAGTTGAACTAATCTCATGACCGCACTAGCAATAATTTTTTGATTTACTTCCAAAAATTATACCAAGCAGGATCAAACCTACGACATTAGGAAGTGGAGCACTAGCCTATACCCCTAGGCTATGTGTTCCATTTTGCCATTATGTATAAATAATTATATAAATTATATGAAAACTTTGTTAAATTGTTAATTATTTATATTATTTTAATTATTTTATTGGACAAATTTCATTTTTAATATATTTTTATATATTTATTTAATTATATCCGATTTAACAAATGACTCAATGACCCAATGACTCAATAGGATGGCCGGGGTCAAACCTCGGACCGAGTTTAATAACTATGTTTTCAAATCAAAAACCAAAACGATCAGTGTTGTAGTTTGAAGAATGCATTACCCTTTTAGATAGTGAATGTATTCTTTGAGAATTTTGCTAACAAGAGTCCTTAAAATATTTGTTAAGGAATCAATAAAAAAAACTTTGTATTGAACCAAATAAAATTTTGATGCGATCGATGTATTGAAACTATTAAAAAACTACAAATATTCTATTTTAAGTTTTTTCAAAAAATAACTTATCTTATCAATGCTTCTTATATCAAATAACTGTTCAATTTTAGTTATGCATGATAATAATAAATATGATTGAAAAATCTTAAAATTAAAAAATTTTAATAGTACTTTATAAAATTAATTCTATTAATTTTTTATTTTCATCCATTATCGCTTATTCACTACTTTCATCAAGTTATAAGAAAAAAAACAGCAAAGACAGATAAAAATAAATTCATTACTTTTATTAAATAAAAGTATACTAAAAAAAATATAAAAACTAGCCATCAAATTATCGAAGGAAGAACTTAATTAATATTATCTACATTTAAAAAATAAATAATTATTTGTGAAAATATCAAAACAAAAATGTATACAATTATTTGAAAATGAAAAAGATATATTCATCATATTTACCATAAACATGACTAGTCTTTTAGTAATTATTTATACACAAATCTCTAAATATCCAAAAAGACGTGTAAAACCTATTATTAACCAATAATATTAGAGTAATGTTATATTTTTTATTGCCTTTTATTAATAATACTTGATAATTTTTTTATTTTGCTAAAAAAAATATCTAGTGTTATCCATAAAAATCATGAAAAAAATTGATAGAAAGATTTTGGAGGAGGAAATAACATTCCTCATAATACTATTATCAACAATGGAAAAAATTCTAAGAATAAAACATAGATTATTGACTCTTTTTAAAATGAACTAATTTAAAATTTTTTCCTTAAATAAACCAATTTTCCCATAAAGGAAGTTGATTTGAATCGACCCTCATTTTCTTCTTTTAAAAAAAAAACAGGAGTCAATTTAAATCGACTATTTTCAAAGAAAAATTCAAAAAAATATAGTCTTTCTTATTGCGTACCAAAGTTTAGGAGAAAAGTAAGGTTTCATTATATGATGTGTGTTTATGCCTGATTATGGATTGTTTTATGGATGTCTTGTTACTTGTTACGTCGTTTTTTGTTTAGTTGTTGTTACTAACTTTATTCTTTAGGAAAAAAGTAAGATTTCATTGTATGATATGCGTGTTTATGGCCCGTTTATGAATGTTTTTTTGTTGTTACTTGTTATGTCATTTTTTGTTTAGTTGTTCTTACAAACTTTATTCTTTATTCATACATAAACAAATTAGTCATAAAGAAATAAATTATTCAATAAAATGATCACATAATAAAGTAACATACATAAGTTAAGTTATACACATAAAGTTATATAAATAATTACATAAAGTTACATATAGTATATACAAAATGAAAATAATCCTAAACTATCTATCAGGGGCATCATGGTGTCGATCTTCTGGGACATGGTATTTTCCTCCCATGTGGCATGTTGGTGTGCGCCTTAGACGACTCGAGCGGCGTGGATACTCCTGTTGAGCTCCACCTAGGCCCGTCTTCACCTGGTGATCCCAGTAAAGACGGTGGAGAGATGTTGCTTGCTCCAAGGCACCAAGAAGATCCTACTCCATGATAGTTGTAACATCCCGCTTTCTCCTTAGCGGAATTTCGCTAGATAATTGTCCAAGATATTTCTAATTTCAGTTGAGCCGTTAGAATCATGAACTCTTAGGATTTAAATTGTCTGTAGAAATATTTCTGTACATTTTCTCAAAATTCTGCAAACACTAGAACAAACCCTTTCTACCGTCTGAATATAGCTGCGCATCTAAAATATCCGTAAAAGATATGGCTACAGATGAGAATTCACAAACACCTTAATTGAACCTAAAACCTTCCTTAGAAAAATTAGGGGATCACAAGGACGTGATCAGAATATTTTTAGAACAGCCGTACTCGAAGTACAGGGACCGGGAACGATAAAACCGGATCAAAATTGATCTGCTGGAGACTTTTAATTCTCGGTCACACAAGTGGCCGAGACACAAAGGCCATACACGACCAAGAAGAAGCCAAGTGTGGTCAAAGGGGTCAAAAGGTGGGTGAGTCACATGGTGAGTCATGACAAGGACATTAAGCATAAAGACAAAATAAGAGTATTTTGGGAATTTTGTCCCAAACTAGTCAAGCTGACCACAATAAGCAACCAGTCAATCCTCCCTCATTGTCTTAGTGGTTATTTTAACATGACGTCATCTGCACAACAAGAATACAATTTTCTGTTAGAAATTAATAATTCAAATACATTAATATTCATCAGCTAAAAAATAAACTAAAACATTTATTGTGCGTACCATGTAATCAATGGGAACATAGTAAGTCCAATGGGACGGGTTAGCTGGGGCATTCTCATCCATGCCCAGCAAATAAGTAGCGCAACACAACCTCTAAACTCAGTCACATTGAATTTAGTAGTGTGACACAATTTTCGATATAGAGTTGTCAGGATTGTTACTCCCTAGTTGTATCTCCTCATCTCTATCAAGTCCTCAAGCAGCATGAGAAACTTTAGGTGCACCCAGATTTCTCGATTTGTCACACAACAGGAACCTCTGATCATGAACAGAATGTATGCCCAGGTGCACCGCAGAATCGTCAGCTCATCTGCCTGCCCTTGCCTGTACAATTGAAGGTACATTGTCTGGACCCACTTAATGTAGACACTGGCCCCCTTTTTGGACTATTGTGGGTGGCTTTCTTCGAGAAGCTCTTGACACAACGTCCACTGACTCCTGCTTCGAAGTGAGTAGCCCAATCTCTTATCCATCCAGTAACAGCTCGAGCTTTAATGGAAAGGCTGAGTATCACTGCAATGTCTTGCAGTGTGACCATGCACTCTCCATATGGTAGATGGAAAGTATGGGTCTTAGGACACCATCTCTCTACCAGGGCACTGACCAATGCCTTATCGTATTGGAATGCTGGTATGATGGGCGCAACATCCTGAAATTTGGTGGCTAGTAATCCCTGCTCCATCAACGGATGCGACTCATGAAAACTACCGTATCATCGAATCTCCAACACACAAGCCTACAAATTTACATAAAAAAGGTATTCAGACTAAATAAACAAAAGTGACTCAAAATAATTCATAGAAAGTGACTCAAAATAAAATTATAAAATAAGACAACACATGCTACATTCAAGTTCCCAAAAAATCTATTGATCTAACATTGAAGCTCAATAAATACTCTATCTTAGCAATCTACCCAAAAAAATTATATATACCTTATCAATCTACAATAACTCTATAGATCTAACTAACATTCAAGTTCAATGACAACATTTATCTATTTATCTAATTAACATAATGCTAACATTCATAGATCTAACTATTTATCAAGTTCAAGTTCAACAAATCTAACTAATATGCCAGTTCAATAACAACATTTTATCAATCTACCAAATGATTTATCTATAAATCTACACCACCATTTTTGACCTATATTAACCTAACATTTGTCTTATTAATCTACAACACTAGCATGAATAGAAACACAAAAATGTTGTGGTAAAAATATCTACGTACCTGGAAGTTCGCTCGAGGTTGGATGTGGTTGACCTCATTCGAATGTAGCAAATTTGCACATTTCATTACACTACGAACCAAAATATCAACCCCACAAGATTTCTAGAGAAAGAAAGTGATTTTTTAAAGAAGGATAAAGTTAGAATTGGGAGGGAGTTGGTTTAAATCGACCCATATATATACCATTTCTAAATCGACTATTATTTTAAAAAAAAATTAAAATATTTATTAAAGGAATCAATTTTAAAAAAAAAGCAAAAGGAGAGTCAATATCAACTAAAAAATTAGTTTATCTTAAGAACAACTCTTTAATTGATTTATTTGAGAAAGAACTCATTTTCTATGTTTTATTCTTAAAATTTTTCCATCAGGAACCTTCCTTGCTTGGGAACAACTCAAGTGCACAAGAAGGGTAATTCTTAGACTTATGTTATTATGAAATCATTTTTAAACAACTTTTAAATGGACCTTACTCTTATATGATTGTGATTGTACTTGACCCATATGATGGTCACTACTAATCCGCCATGCCATGCCATTGCCATTTATTTGGTTCTTGTTTTGGACACTTTCTACTGAAAGCAAAAGCATCAAAGCTTAGCACTCCCCGAAGGATGCGTCGTTAATTGATTCTTGCAGGGGTCAATGTTGATTGAAGGATGTGTTCCCGCGACGAGTGGCAGCAGAATTTTTCAGGAGCACTTGTTCTCCCTGTTGCTGCGCTGCAACTGCACGAGGAACCTCCTCCAAATCCACGCCCAAGTAGTCCTCAACGCCCTCTCCCACAAGAACAACATCCTCGCCAAGCTCCTCTCTTTCTACGCATCCTTCGGCCACCTCCAACATGCCCGCGAGCTCTTCTCAACCATCCGCAACCCAAACGCGACCGTTTGGAACCAGATGATCAGGGCCCACGCCAGAAGCCCAACGCCCCGGAAATCGGTCGAGTGTTACAGCCACATGGTGTCGTCTGGGGCTGAGCCTGATGCGTTCACGTACTCGTTCCTCCTGAGCGCGTGCGCGCGTGGCGGGTTGGTGGGAGAAGGGGAACAGGTGCATTGCGCGGTTTTGGCAAGAGGGTATTGCTCCAATGTGTTTGTGGAAACCAATTTGATCAATTTCTATGGGACTTGCGGCGGTGTTGGGAAAGCACGCCATGTGTTTGATGATATGCGTCAGAGAAGTGTTGTTAGCTGGAACTCTATTCTTGCTGGGTATGTCAGGTGCGGTGATTTTGATTCGGCAAGGAGGGTTTTTGACGAGATGCCGCGTAGGAATGTTGTGTCCTGGACGACCATGGTTGCCGGGTATGCTCGTGGGGGGAAGTGCAACCAGGCTTTGTCATTGTTTGGTGAGATGAGGAGGGCGCGTGTTGGTTTGGATCAGGCGGCATTGGTGGCTGCTTTGTCAGCTTGTGCTGAATTGGGGGATCTGAAGTTGGGAAGATGGATACATCGGTATGTCTGGCAGAGGTTTGTTGCAAGGAACAAGGAGCAGCCCTCGGTGCGTCTGAGCAATGCGCTCATTCACATGTATGGCAGTTGTGGAGTCATTGATGAGGCTTATAAAGTGTTTGGTGAGATGCCTGAGAAGAGCACTGTGACTTGGACTAGCATGATCATGGCTTTTGCCAAACAGGGCCTTGGGAAGGAGGCCCTTGATCTGTTTAAGACTATGCTTAGTGATGGTGTGGGAGTGAATGGAGTAAGACCTGATGAAGTAACCTTCATTGGAGTTCTCTGTGCTTGCAGCCATGCTGGATTTGTGCACGAAGGACGGCGGATTTTTGCGTCTATGAAACAAACTTGGGGAATCAGCCCAAGGATTGAGCACTATGGATGCATGATTGATCTCTTGAGCCGTGCTGGTTTCTTAGATGAAGCATGCAGACTAATTGAAACTATGCCTTTAAAGCCAAATGATGCTCTGTGGGGTGCCCTTCTTGGTGGTTGTCGGATACACAAGAACTCAGAGCTAGCATCACGAGTGCAAAACAAGTTAGTAGCCGAGCTCAACACCGATCAAGCTGCGGGCTATCTTGTGCTCTTGTCAAACATATATGCTTTTGCCAAAAGGTGGCAGGATGTCATTGCTGTCAGACAGAAAATGATTGAGATGGAGGTTAAAAAGCCTCCTGGCCGAAGTTGCATTCAAATTAATGGAGTTGTCCATAATTTTGTGGTGGGTGACATGACTCATAAGCATTCATCTTTAATCTTTGAAATGCTTCATGAGATCACCAAGCAAGCCCATAGGGAAGGCTATGAACCAGACATAACAGAGGTCTTACTGGATGTTGAGGGATAACAAGCAGAGAAGAGAAGACCATAACTTTCGCACGTGCAATCTGGAAATTTTTAAGCCGATACAATATTTTGGCTCTTAGGCGGCTAAAAGTATTGAAAAAACCATTCAATGGTTTGAGAAGTTGATTTAATGAGTAAAAGCCAATATTTTAGAAAAAAAAATGAAATTAAAACCTCCCTTTCACGAATATGACAAAATGTTCAACGACATTTAAATTTGTTCATTGTAAAGTACTCCAATATATGTTTGTGTATGATAGTTTTTAACTAATAAAACCTATAAAAGTCTTATGCTCAAACATCATTGCAAGCAAGTTAATTTTTGAAGTAAAAAAAAATGTTATTAACTTATAAAGTCATCATTAAACTTATCACTATAAGCTCTATTTTATCATTGCAAAGATCTATTTTATGCTTCATTATCTTCTACTTTAGTATTTTGTGCTTTCTTTCCCTCTTGTTGATCGATAGGGGAGAAGCTAACAAGTGTACTAAGGACACATGTTAGCTTGTACTCTTAACTATAGGAAAAATGCTTACTTTAGTCTTTGATATGATAACCGTAAGTCACTTTAGTTCCTAAGTTTTAAAATGAGTCACTTTAGCTCCTGAAAGTGTAGATTGTGAATTATGTTAGTCCCTCACCTCATTTCCGTTTGTTTGATGTTAGATTTTTGTTTATGTGTCACATTAAATGTCATGTAAGGCACTAACACGTCCTACCTAATGTGACATGCATGAATATGAGTTCAAATTGGTCCTTGAAATTGTGTTACGCAGATCAAATAGGTCCCTAAAATATTCACCCTCTCCTTAATAATAAACCCTAAATCCCTAATCTCACTCTCACATTGCTGCAACCCTTCTTCCTCTTCCCTTTACCTTTAGAACTCTCATAACCACTCTTCTTCTTCCTTGCTAAATCGGTCTCTTCCCAAAAAAATTTAGCGTCTCCTTAATAATAAAACCCTAAATCCCTAATCCTCACTCTCACATTGCTGCAACCCTTCTTCCTCTTCCCTTTACCTTTAGAACTCTCATAACCACTCTTCTTCTTCCTTGCTAAATCAGTCTCTTCCCAAAAAAATTTAGCGTCACTTTTCTTCTTTCTTCCTTACCATCTTAATATTAAGAGAGAGGGGTATACAAATCCAAAACAATTGTGACCAAATGTCCAATAAACAAATAGCAATACAAAAAAATGATATTTATTTTTGAAAACTTATCATATAAAAAAAAAAAAGCAAGGACATAACCTATGAAACCATAATAAATACTCCATTAGAATAGCATTTAGCAAGTGCAATTCTTATGAAGGATAAACAACAAAGGATAAGCAACATGCAGCACTATAGATATGAAAACAACAATAAATAAAACTCAATTCAATTAATACTCAAAAAGAGAAAGTAAATTTTTTCTCTCTGATTTACAGCTTTGTAGATGTGAGTTCACATATCATACCTTACATATAGGGTTGTCAAAATGAGTTTGACCAGTTTACCCGGTTAAATAGACGGACTTTACATGCAAAAAATAGGTCCGCAAAAATTTGAAAAAAAATTAGACCGGCCCGTTTAAACTGGGCCCGTTAGGCCCGCAGGCCAGCCCGTGAGCCCGTTAAATTTTTTTAAAATAAATTTTTTTGAATTTTTTTGAATTTTTTTAAAAAAAATAAACAGGTTGGCGGGTGGCCCATTTAGGCTCGCAGACCGACTACAAACGAGTCGGATCCTAAAAATATGCATATTTTTTGCCCGACCCGTTTAGGCCTGCGGACCTAAACGGCTGGGCCCGTTTGATGGCCCTACTTACATAAATAATTAAAAGGAAACAAAAATAGTGTCACCTTCTATCAAGGCAAGCAACTAATTCTAGGACAAGTTTTCATGGCAGGCAATGACTCCAACCACCCCCATCTTGTTGAAGTCACTTCTGTGCCAACATTACATAGCTGGCTATTTATACAGAAAATAGTATGTAATCATCTCCCCCTCTTGTGGTTCCAATTTGGCAATGGTCATACCTCATTTTCCATTACTTTGCTTACCACCTGTTTTTGATGTTTTCCAAATTGAATACATGTTTAAGAAGCAAAGCATCCCATTATTTTCACGGAAGAACAGATCTTATTCTTACTGCATCTTAAGGAATCTATCTATCAAAGGGGGTATTATACCAAGATTGCACCTTGATACAACCACAGGGATGGGTTTGTAATGACTTGCACGGGCCTATAACACAAAGCCCACAAAAGAAAACCAACCATCAGAAGCAATCCAAATTCAAAACGACGACGCCCTCTTCCTCACTGCTATATAAACGATAAACTATTGGCGGGTTTTAGTGTTCAAGCGCACGTCAATCACTCAATTCACAGCAAATAATAACACTGTTCCGTTGAAATGGGTCCCAATGAAGAGCGATCGGAGATAGTGTTCTTCGACGTGGAGACCACCGTGCCGACCCGACCCGGCCAGGGTTTCGCCCTTCTCGAATTCGGAGCCATACTGGTCTGCCCCAGGAAGCTCACGGAGCTCCGAAACTACTCCACCTTGGTCCGACCAGCCGACCTCTCCCTCATCACCCCTTTCTCCGAGCGCTGCAACGGCATCACCGCCGACGCCCTCGCCGCCGCTCCTTCCTTCGCCGACATCGCCCACGCCGTTTACGGCCTTCTCCACGGTTAGCTCCCTCTCTCTCTCTCTCTCTCTCTGAGTTTCTGAGTATGAGAATTGAAGGTTCTTACTCTTGAGCACATTGGGCTTGAAGTGTGAGACGTATAAAATTTGATCTTTGGTACAAATTCTAGAGGACTAGTTACTTACTTGTAGAGGTTTTGTATGTAACTTATTGGTATGGTTTGTGGTGAATTTTGTGTAGGACGGATTTGGGCGGGTCACAATATCTTGAGGTTTGACTGCGTTAGGATCAGAGAGGCATTTGCTGAGATTAATCAGGCTGCACCTGAGCCCAAGGGTACTATTGACTCCTTGGTTTTGTTAACTCAAAAGTTTGGAAGAAGAGCTGGTAACATGAAGGTATCATTTTCTTGATATGTTTTTCTTTTGTCATTTTGCAATGTAATGACCCGCCTTCAAGTTATAACATGTCTGGTTATTTGGTGCAGATGGCTACTCTTGCTACATACTTTGGCCTTGGAGAGCAGACACATAGGTAACTGCACTAATGCAACGCAGTTATTTGTCTTTTGTTTTTGCTAATATTCTCCTCAACATATCTATCTTCAGGAGCTTGGATGATGTTCGGATGAATCTTGAAGTCCTCAAATACTGCTCAACTGTTCTATTCTTGGTAACTTTACAATTCATAAGTCTTCATTATGATTTGCTGCCGGAACAACTCGGCCATTGTTGCTGTAACAACACTTGTCTTTACATTTTAAGTTTTTCTTTTTCCAAATCATTAGAACCAAATTATTTATTAATTTGATGTTGGTTCATCAAGGTTGTGATTATTTTTACTCTGCAAAACCAAATTTTATTACTCTGTGACATCAACGGAGCATATATCAACCATTTGTGATTTTTAATGTTTAGCCACTATATCAGATTCCATATAAAGTTCATGTACAGCAGACGTTTCATATTTATTACAATTCTAGTGCCGTGTCTGTCAAGGATGCAAAGGCAAGACTATCCACAATATGGCTTAAAATTTACTGTATATCTTGAGTGGATTACTGAGAAATTGATTGAGGAACCTTAATCCGGGCTACCTTCTGAATAAACAAAAGGCATTCTGGAAAAACACTAATTCAGCATTTCTTGGTGTTTTCCAACTCTGTATAATCTTTCACCTACATGAATTTAAAAACTTCTCCTGATATTATTAGTTTTTTCCTCCTGATATAATATAGATATATCATGAAGGTAACGATAATCTCTGTCCATACAGGAATCAAGTCTCCCAGATATGTTCACAACATATAGTTGGGTTTCACCTAATGCTATTACCAGAAGTCGTAGTAATGGGAAATCTCCCTCGGATGTAGGCTCGTCAAATATGAATAAGGATTATGTATTGTCATCATCTGCCACTGAAATGAAAGAAGAAAATCATCCAATAGTTTCTCTTGCAATGGGCAGCACAAATGGGTGTGCCCCAAGTACTGCACAACCTAATATGGCTGAACCAGATACTTTTGACTTCTGTTCTTTTGGTGATGAAATACAAAGATCCGTTCAGCTAGATGTCTCCATGGATGAAAAGCCCATGCAAGACCGTGGAATGCAAATATCGCCCCCACCTGATATGTCTTCACCGTCTTCTGTCCCTCCAGCCTCCAGCAGCTCCTTAGTTGTTTTAGAACCTGATGAAATATGTATCCCTTCTATCGATGTATCTCTTGTTCCATATTTTCGTGGCAGTCAAAAGATAGAATTACTGCACAAAGGTTTCAACTTTCAGCTTCATTGTGCTGGTTTGAAAGTACGGTTTGGAATAAGCACAAAGTTTGTTGATAATGCTGGCCGGCCGCGGTTGAGTTTTGTGGTTGATGCATCACCAAGTTTATGTAAAGTTCTTGATGCATGTGATAGTGTTGCACAGAAGTTATGTTTGGATTCTGGCAGCAGCTCTGATTGGAGGCCAGTTGTTATTAGAAAAGATGGCTTCTTCAATTATCCTACTATCAGATTGCAGTAAGTTCTTGCACTGTATTCAAACAACATGCATTACACACACACACACACACACACACACACCCATGACTGCTTCACTTCATCATGTACAATGGTAGATATAATTCTCCTGAAGACTGTGAATTCCATTTCACATCACCATGCCTTTGGGATTCAAAGCATCCTAAAAAGCTTTTCGAATATTTTGTCCTTTTTCCTGGTTTTATTAAATCAGAAGACATCACTTTATCAATTTATACTTCCTATTGTTTGTTTGCTTAAAATCATGAAGGTAGAGAGATAACTGTAAGAGTACCATAAACTGAACTGGGAAAATTAAACCAAAAATTTCTGCTTTGGTGAGATCCTAATAATTTGGTAGAAGTTGAGTTGTTGGCATGATATCAAGCCCCTTCAGATTTTTCTTAATGCGAATATCACTGATTTTTGTACGTTTACATTTCAGTATACCTACACCAGTATTTGGAGACATGCCCATCTGTGCCACAGAGATATATCAAAGAGAATCATCTGGCGCTCTGCAAAGACTTCTCTTCAGTAAGTTTGATGCTGCAGAACTGGGTTCATTGTTCATGCCTGGGACATTTGTTGATGCATTCTTCTCCCTAGATACATATGACTATCAGCAGAATGCTGGGATTAAGTTAGTTGCCAAAAAATTAATCATTCAATGCAAGTAGAAGGAATATGGGATTTAAGTATAGGCTAGGTATTACATGCCATGTGGGCTAAGTTATTATCAATTTGATGCAATCAGGATTGATAGATTAAGTATTAGATGTGATGTAAAGTTGGTTCTATTTCATGCTTGTAGTTCAAATGATTTTCATATCTTCAACTTTTCTGTTTACTCATGGGTTTGTTCTCAAATCCGTCTTGAACTAGGACAATAAAGAATAAAACTGCCTCTCTTTTGGCAAAAGGAATAATAATAATAAATAAATAAAAGAAGAAAATGGGATTATTAATTTCAAAGACCGATAACAGCATATATTTAAAACGAAGGACCAATAATGGTTCTTGTTAACAGCAATGACCATTTGGAATGTGGATATTTTGGTGGATGAATAGTGTTTAGTATTAGTATTTAGTTACTAATCGATTGGGTGAAGGTCAAACCTCGTCAGGGAAAACATAAACAAACTCTTCTCTTCTTCATAGGGGGTATGCCCTTTCTATCTCACTGTTGCGGAATTAACATATATGATACCCTTGTTATTGTTCATAAAATGCTGCATAGCCAAAAAGGGAAAAAGGGAAAAAGATCATATATTACTTCCATTTCATATTTGCCAAACCATTTGTCTCTGGACCACCTTGTGATCGTTAATTTGGCATCCATCTTTTTATTTTATTTATTCTAGTATATTGTATTCATTAATTAAAAGAGAAACAAATACATAAAGGGTTCGAAGAATCGAACACAAAGTTAAGAAAGAGGGATTTTTCATATATGTTGAACATGCAAAAGATTTAATGGTTCTAAAGGGACTAACAAGATCAAGTAATAGAGCTGTCGCAATGGGCTAAACTCAATGAACCAGTTCGAATGGCTAGATAATATGGACAGGTTGAACTGAAGAAGTATGAAGAAGAAAAAATTAAGTTGGACCAACTTAATCCAACCCGAATTGGCTAAACCCATTTTGGGCTAAGCCAACCTAGTAGCCCGAACAACTCTTTTAGAATATTATAATAGTAACATGATGTACGCATATTTTTTTTTCTTACATGTGCACTTATTCAATAAGTTTAAATATCTGTAGCCCTCTAATATGGACGATATAAATAAATAGATAACTGAACTAGAACAACTACATTCATGCAAATTTTACTCTTGTAGATTTAGTCCACCTAATTTCAAGTGTTTGAACCTTAATGTAAATGGTTTGTGCTTTTTATTAACAGTAAAAAAAAAGTGTTATAGTCTTGTTATGTAATTTACGTAACTAAAAGATAGTTACAAAGCCTTTGTAAATAACTCTAGTATGTTGTACATGATTGATTAAATTGAATGCAAAATATGTCCATAATTTCCTTTAACTAAATTCAAACATTTGAGACTTGAGAATTAATCCAAATCAACTCAAAATTAAGTTAAAATAATCGTAACATACATTATATAGACTAGTTGTTTTATTTTTAGTCACAAAATTTAATTATACATTATTACCAAACTTTACCAACTTTAAATTAGTGTGTGTGTATTAAAAAATTAAGTTGACAATATATGGCCCAATGGGCCAGCCAAAAAATGGCCCGAATAAAAATGGACCAACATTTTATTAGCCTGAAAATAACATAACCCAAAATGGCCAAACCTGATGTGGCCCAATCAAATGGTTTAGGCCAACCCGTTTTGACACCTCTATCAAGTAATGAAGATCTAAGGTTCATGAAGAAAATTGTAGTTGTCATTTACCTCCTACAAAATGCTACTATTTAGGAAATAGATGATGCATGATAGATCATAACTTCAGGCTAGGTCTGGCAAATTTACCTGCCCCTATGGATGTGAGCGGATAATACTCATGATAAAGTGGATATGGAGAAAAAGCTTTTTACCCGCAGATAATGGTGATTGATATTTTCTATACCCGCTTATTAAACCGGGTGGGGGCATTCCTCCAACATTCAACTGTCTTAAAATTCAATACATTTTTTATGCTCCATCGTTTTTTAGATTGACTAGATTAAGGATTGTTACTATTTAGATGTATTATTATTTTTAGTTTAAGAGTTTTAAGTTGTTGGATCTATTTAGATTGTACTTAGACAACTTTAGTTGTGTTTGAACAAGTTTTTAAAAATTATTATTAGAGTTTGTTTTTATTTTATTATTTAATTTAAATTTCTATTGATGTATTAGATACCTGTGGGTATCCATGGATATCCATTTATCCGCAAGGATACTAAAAAATGGCTATCCGTACGAGCAAGATGTGGGATGGAGGCGAATTTTTATAAACAAGGCTGGGGACAGGGACTGTCCCTCGCCCCCAACCCACCCCATTGGCATCCCTACTTCAAGCTCACCTTCTATATTCCCTTAAGAACTGATAATCTTTCTCAATTACAAATGTCACCCGAGCAGGGCAGGGCGGGGAGCACCTCCGCCATCCCCGTCCTTGCACCCTCAAACACCCCCTATTCCTGTTCCCCGCCCTTGACCTACCATGGAGAGAGTTTTGCCCCATCCCCCTTCCCCATCATCCTCACTCTCTACGGGGTCGCCGTTTATAGCATAAAAAATTTTAAAAATTGAAAAAAAATTATAGAACATTACCCAATTCCTCGAGAGAAAATTTTCCTCGCCCCACGGATCCTCATTCAAGGAATCCCTATGGGGTCCAAGTTTGTTGGAGATTTTTGACATCTCTATTCTCAGTTAGTCAAATCCAAGGAGAACACTAGCCAGAATCTTCAATCTCATTGCAAATTATTTTAATGATCCATCATCGCCATCATTCTCCGACGTCTCCTCCTCCATGTTTTTCCTTGTTTAAAAGCTCAAGTTGGAGAAATTTTCTGCTGCCTCTAGTTCCCGCTGATATGGATGACACGCCTTTTCTTTATTTTATTTTATTTTATATTTTATCCCAAGTAGACAAGTTTCATTATTCAAGAAGACAAGCTTACATAACTTTGCGTGGCTGAACAGGATCCGGCTTAGATATCCTTCAGCCCCAAAATGGAAAAGATTAATAACCAATATTCCTAAAATAGAACCAAAAATTTACCTTATCTGAATCCAACATCAATCTACTACTTTGGATTTGGAATTTATCTAATAAATAATATTCTTCCTTCCCATTTTCTTAAAGAGAAATGCACCTCAAGGAAAAAAATATAAATCGTATGTATTTAATCTACGAATATCGTATGTTGGATGATGTTACTTCTAAGTTATTATAATAAAAGCAGCTAGTAGCCTGGCTTGCACAACATAACAATAGTATGTGTTTCTTTATACAGAAGTCAACTTAAACATGCAATTGATTAATTTGTTGTTAATTAAAACAAAATTGATTAATTTGTAAGATAATTTTTTTTGGTACAAATTTTTTAATTTGTCACCAATCGTTTCAGAAAAAAAATATTTGTAATATAATAATGTCTACGTTATGGAGTATTGGCAATTTTTAAGAGGATATAGTATTTTCATAATTAATAAATAATATTAATTATAAATTTATTAATTTAAAATATATAATAATATTCATTATTAACTATCAAAGTTTATTAACTAGTAAAGTGTATTAATATCTTACTAAATAACAAAAACAAGGAAGAAGATATATTGACTCCAATAATAAGTCAAAACATACTTATTTCACTTAATAACTTTTTATGAATATTGAATTTAATTTATTAAATTTTCTGAACTATATATATTTGTATCAACTCACAAAATATTTATAATTTTAATATTTGTATTTGGACTTAAAATTAACGTGAATAATTTGTATAAAATAAATTAAGGTTGGGGAAGGATAAAGTATCAAATTTGATTTAAGTTGTGCTGCCTTTTACAAATGAGAAATGTTACGTAAATAACACTTTTAAATAACACCAATAAAATAATGTACTTTTCACCTATATTATGTTGTTGAACATGTACGATGGATAACTTTACCTATCCATTTCCCATGGTACTAGAACAAGCACCATCGTTATAATGTACTTTTCACCTATATGTTGTTGACATTAATGGTTCAAGTTCAATATTTATAATAAATCGATCCAACTTGAGTTAGGTTAGTTAAAAATAATGAACTTTAAATACTACTAATTATATAAAGAAAGTGAAATTATGTTATGGACTTATAGTTAAGTGACACCTCTCTTAATCTTAAGTGAATAAAGAGTTTATGAGGTTTGGATTGACAATTCAATATTCGATTGGCTTCACTTTTCTTTCTTTACTTTTCTCTATTTATTACTTTAGAAGAAAAATTAAAGAAAGAAAAAGACAAGCACAATTTTCACACAAATAATTTTGAACCAAAAAAAATTAAGAGAAATTATATATTTTTCTATTAAATTTTTTAGACGTATTAAATGAAGTAATGATTGATTACATTATACTTACAAATGTGTGGTTCGCAGAATCCTCTCACATTTTTGAGAATGTGGTCATGGGAATGGAATATTTCTAGGCTTGGTTCAAAGTTTTAAAAAACATTCTCAAGTAACTTATATTCCCGATAATAAAAATTACCTCATTTTCATTCCCCCCATGAGATTGTTGGATTTCATGGGATTGAAATGTTTATAATACGAAAAGACCAAATTACCCCCAAACTTCATCCACCTCGACTGACACCACTGCCAATTGACCACTACTAACTGGTGATGGACCAGCCCGTTTAAGCCCAGCCCGTGAGCCTGTGAATTTTTAAATTTTTTTTTTGAATTTTTTGATTTTTTTGGAATATTTTAATTTTTTTATAAAAAAATAAGCGGGTTGGTAGTGCGACCCGTTTAGGCCCGCGTGCCAACCATAAACGGGCCGGACCCTAAAAATATGCATATTTTTTGCCCAGCCCGTTTAGGTCCGCGGGCCTAAACGGACATGCCATAAACGGGCCGGGCATGCCTGTTTGACAGCCCTACCAATGGCCAGCGATGAACCATTGACGGTCTACAACGAACCACTGACGGCACCACTAGTTGACGTTGGACCATCGCTGGACAATGATGGACCACCTCGGGACGCCATCAGACCACCTCGAGGACAGTGCTGGACCGCCGCACAGACATCGTCGGACCACCAACGGCTAGTATTGGACCACTGTCTACATAGTACATACATCGTTTTGTCATGAGCATTTTTGGAAAAATATATTATAATCCCGAGAATGTTGTTAATAATTCAATTTGCAACCAAATACTTTTAAAACATATTTCTGGGAAAACGTTTTCAAGGAATAACATTCATGGGAATAGTCTTTCCAAAAATAAAAAATGATTTCGCAAACTACATGCTCTATAGCATGTCGAATGAGGATCCCTTATTAGATCTTACTTTTGACCACACTCATTGACACATTAGTGTCACATAATTAATGTGTCATAAAAAGTAAAAGTGTCTAAAAAGTGTATCATCTTCTCTAATGAAAGGAACAAACTTTGGTCCTAACTAAAGCCACATATAATAAAAAAAATACTATAAAATTATGTGTCACCATTTTATCAGATGACGAGAAGAGGGACGAGTCCCAACTAAGAGGGACTGTCCCACTCTTTCTCCTCCCTTAAAGCATTTCTAATGAGTGTTCCCCAATAAACTTTCTAAAACATGCCACTGAAGATGCTCTCATGATCCATCTGTTTTTACTCCAACAATGGAGTCTCTTGTCCTCATTGACATGTACCTTACACTATGCTTGGTTCTAGGAAAAAAGGGGAGAAAGAAGAATGGAAGAAAGAAGTATGGATGAATATGATATTTTCTCATTTGGATGTGATAAGAAAATAGGAGAGGTGAAAAATATTTGTGGTGGGGTCCACATATTTATTTTCTCTTCAAAGTAGTCAAGAAAAATGAAAAGATATTGGGTGATTGATGTAAAATGATCATTATATTTTTCACCACTTTATTCTTTTTTAACTTTCTCTCACTCATCATAAAGTTGCAATCAGAACTCTTCTTTCTTCCTTCCATGGCATTCTCTCGAGCGATCTTTGGTAATTGAAGTTCTTTCTCACATTTTTTTCTCTTCTACCGGTAAGCCTACTTTTTTATTCTCTATTTCTTTCATTTGGGTGTGTGTATGGTTTTTTATGTAGTGTGTGAGTTGTGGTTATGCTAGAGTGATTCTCTTCTTGTTATTGTTTTCACTATAGGGTATTACGGACTTTTGTTTAGTATTAAGAAACTATTATCTAATTTATATTATTTTGTATTAAGGGTAAAAAAGGTCATTTAATATGAATACATTTTCTTTTTTTCTTACTTTTCTATTCAACCAATCAAGAGAAAGAAATCTTTTTTATTGTTTTTCTCTTCATTTTCTCTTGAACCAAGCAATAGAGTGAAAATGATTTTTTTTTCCTGTCTTCTCTTATTTCCATTTTCTTTCTTCCTATTTTCTCTTTTTTTATCTAAGTATAAGAATAAAGAGAGACCAAGTATTTGCAAAATAGTGCTCATTGGAGTTGCCCATGCTTTTTATAAAAATTTATAGGATGAATATATTAAATTATGTTATTCAAACTCATATGGCATAAAAAGGAAAAAGACTCTGAATACAGACACTTTATAAAAAATTAATACATATTACATTTATCCGAAATGATGGCATTACATGTGTCAACAACTTGTTCCGTTTGCTTTAAGACTTTAGAGGCCAAGAAAAAAATTTCATTGGAAAGAGGGCATCGAATTTTAGTGATGAAGAGAAGATGGGGATATTTATGTGATATTTTTGTGCAGAGTCAAGTTGAGAGAGAGATCGAGGAGTGACGTGGCCAACTTCCTATCTCTACCAAACTATCCACAGCCACAGCCACAGCCACACCCACTCATTTCCCTTTTTCGCTTTTCCCACGTCACCCGCCCCATCACCCTGCGCACGTTAGTCCACGGCACTACCCCTTCCGGATTTTTATGGTTTCTGCCCCCAAACCAAAATCCTCAGATATTAGCAATCACATCCCCGCGTTCTTCTTAATGTCGTCAAAAAATATCAGCACTTTTATTGTTATCTCTGCTAACGTGCGCTGCTCTCTACTTTCCCAATCCGAACCCAGCCGTTGGATTTTCCTAGGCCCACGCTCTCTGGATCTGACGCCGTCCGATCGGTTTCGGTTCGTCAACTAGTAGCGACATTCACATCTAGTGGATAGGGGTTAAACTTGCGAGAAAGGGAATCGATATCTTGTGCAGAAGACAGCGGGTCTTGAGTTTGATTCGTTGATGATGATGATGGCGATGGTCCCGATTGAGGGAGGGGAAGGTTACCTATCTATGGAGGTTCTCCAGCATTGAGTTTCAATTTTTGTTTTTGTTGTTGCGATGGAGAGTGAGAGAGAGGAGGTGGATTTGAACAGCAAGGGTGGCGGGGATGGATTCATTGACAGGAGCAAGGTGAGGATTTTGCTGTGTGATAACGATTCCAAGAGCTCTGAAGAGGTTTTTACTCTTCTGCTGAGATGCTCTTATCAAGGTATGATGTGGCACTTTGACTCGCTCTTGTTGTTGAGCTACTTCTATGGTTATGAGTAATAGCTATTCATTATGCAGCTTACCGCGTTTTTTCCGCCATAAGATTAAACTTAATTAAACCTCTGCGAGGCTTCAACTTATGCAAACGTTAACTAGTGTAGATTTTCCTTGGGGTTTTTGGTTGAGTTTTAAATTTTTAGGTCCAATTTTATCTTTAGGAATCAGATCTCAGAAGTAACGGCTGTCCACACCTGAGTTCCTTTTTTCCCATAAACGTGTTTTATTGAATGCTTTCTGACTCCTTGTTTGGGTTGTATGATTTAAAGCTTTTGCGATTCCTGGCATGCTCTTTGAGATATTTTAACTCTGGATTTTTTTATTCACAGTTATTTCAGTAAGGTCAGCAAGGCAAGTAATTGATGCGCTGAATGCGGAGGGGCAATACATAGATATCATACTAGCTGAAGTTGATCTTCCTATAAAGAAGGGCATGAAGATGTTGAGGTACATAGCACGGGATAAAGACTTGCGCCGAATTCCTGTTATAAGTAAGCTTCAGTTCTTTATTTTCTTTCCTAAGGAACCTGTTAAACTCTTTTATTTTACGGAAATTATGTTCTGTTCCTCATCAATGTGTTGGAATTTCTTTTTTTGTTAAGTGATGTCTGCACAAGATGAGGTATCCATTGTTGTTAAGTGCTTGAAACTTGGAGCAGCAGACTATCTAGTTAAGCCTTTACGCACTAATGAACTATTAAATTTGTGGACGCACATGTGGAGAAGGAGACGCATGGTATGTATTGTCCAACTTCATATTTATGAATGTTGGAGTAGCCTTTTCCTATATTTAACAAGAGACTTGATATGCAAATACAAGTACAAATTTACATTGCATAAACGATAATGGAATATAGAGTTAGAATGATGGGGTAGCCTCTCCCCTTTACTTTAGCTTGATTCTTTGCTGGGCATGTGAATTTGCTTCTCTCCATTGCATATGGCACTTTTCTCTGCACAGCTTAATCTTCTCAAATTGACATTGAAATTGGTGTTTATATATCTTTGCTGGCAGCTTGGACTTGAAGAGAACAACATCTTGAATTATGACTTTGACCTCGTACCATCAGACCCAAGCGATGCCAATACGAACAGTACCACCTTGTTCTCTGATGACACTGATGATAGGTCCAAAAGAAGCAGTAATCCAGTGGCAGGGATACCAATCCAACAAGAACAAGAGGTAAAAGTTAGAAAGGAAGAACTTAGGTACTAAAAGAATGAAGTAAGTAATGGGTTCAATATGATCAGAAACTAATAATCTTGTGAACCCCCTGGTGAAGGTGTTCTTTTTAATCAACTTCAAGCTTTATTTGCAAATTTCAGAGCATAGACTTTGATATTTGTATGCTTCTTACTTTTCATATTGCCTTCAGATGAGAAGGAAACGTCAATTCTGATGGAACTATAGAGATTGCATTATAAATCCGTAGAAGTCATAGGTACTATAAAAGTTGAGTCAGTTCAAATAAACTGTTGTGCGTTTTTAAAGGAAATCTTCAACTTAAACTACATTTTAGATGCAAGTCATAAATAAATTAGTGTCCTCGATAAATTTTAAACAGCATGGACATGGAAACCATAGACCAAACTAGGAGGATGATACTAATAACTTGGAAAACAATACTTTGACAAAAGTTGAAGATATAGAAAGTCACAACTATGCATAGAGGCATTGGATTACGTATGGATCTGTATAGTAGAGTTTTGATGTGACCCTTGCAGAGGTCCACTACTAAAAAAATAGGAGGTGAGAGTTTTTTGCATTTGTAAATGGGTATGGAATCATGCTAATGTTTTATGTGCCACCTACTATTATTTATTATTTAAGAATTAAGATTTGAGCTAACCTAGCAGATCGAGGTCTTGTTATTATCTTATGTTATAATTGATGCATATCATTTATACTTTTCAGGCTCCTGCTGCCACAGATGCTGCTGGTGTTGAGGAGCTTCCACATGCTTATGTATCAGAATATCAGCCTGATGTGCCTGGAATTAGTGATCGCCGAACGGGTGTGCTCCACCACCTTTTCCTTCCACTACTATTTCCCAAGAACTAATTTTTTCTGATAAATTAATAATTTTGTCCAGTAACGATGAAGTTATACAATGTAATGCCCAAGACCAACTAGTTAGTTCATACAATTGTACAGGACCTGTTTGAATACCATAGAATGAGACAAATAATTATAAATATTGTTTTTCTTTTTCTTTTTCTTTCTTTGCCAATTTGGGTCTTGTTATCTTCTCCAATTTCAAGAAAATTGAATAAGTACATTTGTTCACACAGGTGCCCAGGCGCAGCATCCATCATGCAGCAAAATTACTGATGGTAGGTTGCGCATCATATTCCAATGTTATAATTCTTAAAATGACTTCAGAAGTTCAGATCTAAAAGGGATATTTGAAGTCCCAAAGTTGAATAAATTTTTACTGATGTTGAGTATCCTATTTCATGTTTATGATTTTCTCCCTGATTTCCCATAATATATTAGGACATTTTGCATCTGGCCCAAAAAAGAGTGAACTAAGGATTGGAGAATCATCTGCATTCTTTACTTATGTCAAAGCAACAACACCAAAGGGCAACTTTGAAGAGATTACTCATGTTGACAAGAATGCTACTACACAAGTGAGGATGGAAGATATGAACGAATGTGTTCAACAGAATGGTAACCTTAAAATACATGAGAATGGAGAAACATTTGAAAGCCATTCACAAGATGACTTACCCAGCAGCAATAGTATACCTGATTCTTTCTCTATTGAGAGATCTTGTACTCCTCCTGCATCAATGGAAGTTTCACAGCAAAAGCATTACAGGGAAGAGCTTCTTCAGGTTGTGATGCATCCAAGAAATGGAAGTCATGGTTCTGAGCATGAAGCATCTGGCGTGACTGCCCAACATGCTTATCCATATTATATTTCAGGAGTTGTTAATCATGTTATGATGCCATCATCAGCACAACTTTATCAAAAGAATATTCAGGAGCTACAGAGTCATGCTAATTCATCTATGATGGCCCAATACAACCATCTTCCCCAGTGTCCTCCTCATGCAACTGGGATGTCATCTTTTCCCTATTATCCAATGAGTATGTGCTTTCAACCTGGTCAGATTTCTACGGGCCATTCATGGCCACAGTTAGGAAGTTCAAATTCGCCAGAGGTAAAATTAAGCAAAGTTGATAGAAGAGAAGCAGCATTGATGAAGTTTAGGCAGAAAAGGAAAGAGCGATGCTTTGATAAGAAAATTAGATATGTCAATCGAAAACAACTTGCTGAAAGGCGGCCTCGTGTCAGGGGACAGTTTGTCCGAAAGGTGAATGGTATTAATGTTGATCTTAATGGACAACCTGCCTCCACTGATTGTGACGAAGATGAAGAAGAGGATGAAGACAACCAGGCAGAAAGAGGTTCCTCTCCCGAGGATGCATGAGAATGTCAAATTGCTTCTTCTATCAAAGGGTGAAGGGCCACAGTTCCTTTGTGAGCTAAAGCTGTCCTATTGAATTGAGGACCAACCTCTGTTTTGCATCAGCATTAATTGATGAGCATGTGCCATTGGTATGTCAGGGATGCTGATCAAATTCCAGTGTGCACCCTCATTACTTGGAGCTCAAACAAACTCTTGCTCGGTTTTTTTGGAATGTCACTTCCTTGTATTCTCCATCTTACTGAGCTCTGGAGTCTTCCAGAAGGTATACCTCTGCTGGTTCTGTCCAAAGCAGTTGAAAGTATGACTCTATGTTTTAATTGAAACTGTTTGAGGCAGGATGTGGTGCAAATGTTTAGGGAGAAAATGTGGGACAGCTTAATATTGCTCCAAGAATGTTGTATTATCTGAGATTTGACATTGCCCCAGGAATGTTGTATTATCTGATATTTTTAATATTACCCGAAGGAATGTTGTATTGTATGAGATTTTATTGTTAAACCAAATTCACAACAGGCTAAAGTGTTTTTCCTCCCTAATTCTCTCTTTACATTGTTGCATTTTGCTAAGTCAGAAAATGGCAAGATAATTGAGTTACTAATGTGTCACATTTTGTATGGTGAGATTGATGTTGAATTTTTAGGTGATGAAGGATTACTACGTCATCCGCAAAATTTAAGAGTGACAAAAATGGAATTCTCAACAATAAATGAAGAAAACAATATCATTTTCTCCGGATCACACTCTTTAGAAATCATATATATTATCACCCTTTGGTTTATGTCTCCTCAATATATCCATGTACTGTTAGACCATTGACTATTCTCTCCATTCTTCTTTCTTCTTAGTATTAATCATTTTAGGTTAATGTACATGAATTAAAAAAGTTATTAAATGATCATAATTTTATAAAAGAATAAGTTTAATTTAGTACATTGTCATTTGTACATTTTTTTTCTATTAATTATTCATTTTTCTTCACTAAGTTCTTTCCTATTAAATCTGTCTTCATTAGAGATAAAATTGGTATATAATCATTGATTTTACATTGAAATATTAAAGAAATTATTAATATGAAATAATATAATTTTTTAAAATGGACTCATACCACATAATTAAATAACAGATTTAGCTACTATGCTATATGCTACACATGACGATTAATATATGATTATCTTGCAATAGAAATCAATAAGAGAATGTCATCCTAAAATAAAATAATTCACACACAAATTCTCTGCATTAAAAAAAAAACCATATATATATATATATATTTTGAGTATTGCTGCATGAATAACAAAATGGTGGTCAACAAATGATCACCATAGAGTTTGTACAAAATATATTGACCACAGATACCACACAAAATAAATAAAAAATAAAAATTAACCATTATTATATTATTTTTCTCTTTTTTTTTTTATCACAGTTTTTTTTACACAATGTCACATGTTGTTTTTCATTCATTTCACATAATCTCTCCAAACAAAACGAGAATCCAATATCGCCAAAAAAAATAAATCGAACTCCACTAAAAATGAAAATCGACATGTTGGAAAATAAAAAAACCAACCTATTGGTTCGTTTGTAACACTCTGTTCACTTTATAGTTTTTTCTCACCCTTTTGTTGTAAAATGAAACTGACAGAGTTTAAAAAATTAATAGTTACACTAAAAAGAGAAACCAACATATTTAAATAAAGAAAAACATAAAATAATTATATTATTTTTTTTTGGCTGTTGCCATATCATTTTGTTGTTTCACATGTAGCATTGCTCGTATAGTTCACACTTGGTAGCATTGGTATCCTTCGAAAACCTGATCCATGTCATCGCCCCCAATTTATTGCCAACCTTTTCAATCGATCGGATAGGTTCATAGGACAAACCCAATTATTTATATGTTCTTTCCCCACCCCCAAAAGTAAAAATTTTGAGCTCTTTGAGACAAGGGGTTTGTCCTGTATTCCTAAAGTTTGGGTTTTGGTGGAACCGATGGCCGTAATTTCCAAAAATGAAAAGACGAACAGCGAAGTAGACTTTCCCTGTTAACGTGCAGTTGAGGTTGATTACCGCATAAAACAGTGTGTATGAAGATTTGAAGTTACATGTGATGCTCATAACGTGTTTGATGAAATTCTCAAATGAAATTCAACATGCATGTCTTGCTGAACCCTGCTTGGAAACGTTCTTGGGGTCAAATCATGAGACTTTCTGTCTCAAATTATTCCGCATTGCCCTTGGAATCTATACCACCCCAGTTGCAAGAGCTCTGCGGCATTATCTCCAGCGATGTTGGTGGGCTAGATGAACTGGAGTTAAGCCTCAATAAGTATAGAGATTCTATGACTTCATCTCTTGTAGCTCAGGCTATTGATTCTTGCAAGCATGAGGCACACACTAGAAGATTGCTAAGGTTCTTCTTATGGTCTAACAGGAATATAAGCTATAACTTGGAAGACGAGGATTATAACTATGCTCTTCGAGTTTTTGCAGAGAAGAAAGACTACACAGCAATGGATATCTTGATTGGAGACCTGAAGAAGGAGGGTCGAGTCATGGATACCGAGACTTTTGGTCTTATAGCTGATATTTTGGTTAAACTGGGGAAAGAAGATGAGGCATTGGGTATTTTCAAGAACTTGGACAAGTATAAGTGCCCTATAGATGAATTTACAGTTACTGCTATCATTAGTGCTCTTTGCTCTAAAGGGCATGCTAAGAGGGCTGAAGGGGTAGTTTGGCATCACAAGGACAAGATTGCCAGCACAATGCTTTGCATATACAGAAGTCTCCTTTATGGGTGGTCGGTGCAGAGGAACGTGAAGGAAGCTAGGAGAATTATTCAAGAGATGAAGTCAGATGGGGTTATCCCGGACTTAATTTGCTACAACACATTCCTAAGGTGCCTCTGTGAGCGGAATCTTAGAAGTAATCCTTCAGGACTTGTGCCTGAAGCTTTAAATGTGATGATGGAGATGAGGTCTTACAAGGTTCTCCCAACATCAATCAGTTACAACATATTGCTTTCTTGTCTAGGGAAAACCAGAAGGGTTAAAGAATCTTGCCAAATACTTGAAACGATGAAAAAATCTGGTTGCACTCCGGACTGGGTCAGCTACTATCTTGTGGTGAGGGTGTTGTTTCTGAGTGGAAGATTTGGTAAAGGGAAAGAGATAGTGGATCAGATGATCGGAAACGGTTTGGTACCAAACCATAAGTTTTACTACAGTTTGATTGGGATTCTGTGTGGGGTTGAAAGGGTAAACCATGCTCTTGAGCTGTTTGAGAAGATGAAGAGAAGTTCATTGGGTGGTTATGGACCAGTGTATAAGGTGCTCATTCCAAAGCTTTGTAGAGGAGGGGATTTCGAAAAGGGAAGAGAGCTCTGGGATGAAGCCACAAGTATGGGCATCACTCCTCATTGCTCGAAGGATGTTTTGGATCCTTCAATAACAGAAGTTTTCAAACCTAAAAGACCAGAAAAAATCAGCCTTGTGGGCAGCTCAGTAGCCAAGCCTCCCGAGAAAGTTAAGAAATTTGTTGGGAAAATGAAGATGAGAAAAAATTCTGCTTCAATAAAGAAGGAAAAGAAAAAAGGTAAGAAATCTGCAGCATCTTAGTTGTTTGGTTATGTAGTCCTTGTTCTCGCTCTCTCCTGCCATTTTTCTCCGATGAATAATTTACTACTGCTGCTTGCTTATCATAGATTAACATTGTGTTACTGCATTTTCGTATTTATTAACTATAGCCTTCATAACTATATGCCTTCATTGTGGATATTCGAAACAATGAATCCAGCATTACCAATTCCTCCTTTGATGACTACAATTTTTATCCCCTTCCAAACTATCTCCCAAGTTGGACTCAGTTAGTGTCACTGGCAGTTTTTGGGGGGGGGGGGGGTTGCTAGATCTTGAAAACCCCGCACATGGGCCATGGCACATGCGCAAGTTAGGCACAACAAAACAAGGCCAGTGGTGCAAATATGGAGAAGCTTTTAGATCTACATGGGATGTTCGCACCCTATGATAAAATGCCATTTTAAGATAAGATTCATTACTAATTTACACTTTTATTTTATTAGTTGTGAGCATAATTTACGTAAAGTTTCAAGTGTATTTAAGAATTTCTTGCAAAAATAAAATAGTGAGATCACTCTTGTTGTTGGGCATTTTTCAGCTACGTGCCAGTTGCAAGTTTCCAAATTATTATTATTTTGTTTTGTGGTTTAGGTTAAGGAATCAAAACAAAAAGGCTTTGGTTGAAAAATTAGAATTTTGATTATTTTATTTTATTTTATTGATTCATTAATAAGTGTAAGATTTAAAGTGCATAAGTTGAATCTTATCTGATTCAAACATGTTTGGTAAAGGTATATTTGAGCTGATATTTTAACATGATAATTTGCACAAGGGTGAATGAAATCAAATCATGATTTACAAATGTAAAGCAAACACAGCCTGTGGCAGTGGAGTCCAAGCACACGCACTGATGATGTATATGATTCATCCTAGAAAGTTCAATAGCACAGCATAACGCGTGGATAATTGGGTCCATTGCCAGAACGACCAAAGCTGGATATATTTTATGGTTGGCAGTAGATACGGCGGCTGTAATTCTCCCTTTTGTCAGTAAATTTATTTATTTGCTATGCTGAAGCGCCAAACATCAGTTTATGGTGAAGAACCGAGTTCCGAGTAAGTGGAAGGAATCAAAAAGAAAATGAGTAACTGATCATTTGATTCGGGACACTCTCTCTTCCCTCTCTGCAAATCCACAAACACAGAAAACCTCTGCTCCATTCCTAAACCTAGTTTCGATGGGGCAGGAGAACCTGTCAGCTCACAAGAGAACCAGCACCGCCAACGCCCGCCACCGCCCCGCCCTCCCCCGCGCCCGCCAGATCCAGAAGACCTTCAACAACATCAAGATCACCATCCTCTGCGGCTTCGTCACCATCCTCGTCCTCCGCGGCACCATCGGCGTCAACCTCTCCTCCTCCGATTCCGACGCCGTCAACCAGAACCTCGTCGAAGAAACCAACCGTATCCTCGCCGAGATCCGATCCGACGCCGACCCCTCCGACCCCGACGACGACGCTCCCTTCAGCCTCAACGCCACCTACTCCCTCGGCCCCAAGATCTCCGATTGGGACCAGCAGCGCAAATCGTGGCTCCGCCAAAATCCCGAATACCCTAATTTCGTAAGAGGTAAAGCTCGCATCTTGCTCCTCACCGGTTCGCCCCCAAAGCCCTGTGACAACCCAATTGGGGACCATTACTTGCTGAAATCGATTAAGAACAAGATTGATTACTGTAGAATCCATGGGATTGAGATTGTATACAATTTGGCACATTTGGATAAGGAGCTTGCTGGGTATTGGGCCAAATTGCCCATGATTAGGAGGCTGATGCTTTCACACCCTGAGGTTGAGTGGATTTGGTGGATGGACAGTGATGCTTTCTTCACTGACATGGTATTTGAGCTTCCTTTGTCTAAGTATGATGACTACAATTTGGTTCTTCATGGGTACCCTGATTTGTTGTTTGAGCAGAAGTCTTGGATTGCTGTGAATACTGGGAGTTTTCTGTTTAGGAATTGCCAGTGGTCTCTTGATTTGCTTGACGATTGGGCTCCGATGGGCCCCAAGGGTCCGGTTCGGGAGGAGGCTGGCAAGGTACTGACCGCGAATTTGAAGGGGAGGCCGGCCTTTGAGGCTGACGATCAGTCTGCGCTGATATATCTGCTGCTGTCCAAGAAGGAGAAGTGGATGAATAAGGTCTTCCTTGAGAATTCTTACTACTTGCACGGTTACTGGGCCGGGTTGGTCGACCGGTATGAGGAGATGGCTGAGAAGTATCACCCTGGGTTAGGGGACGAGAGGTGGCCTTTCGTGACACATTTTGTGGGGTGCAAGCCTTGTGGGAGCTATGGGGACTACCCTGTTGAGAGGTGCCTTAGTAGCATGGAGAGGGCTTTCAATTTTGCCGATAATCAGGTGCTGAAGCTCTACGGGTTCAGGCATCGCGGCCTGTTGAGCCCTAAGATCAAGAGAATCAGGAATGAGACAGTTACTCCTCTGGAGTTTGTAGACCAGTTTGATATTAGAAGACATTCTGCAGAGAGCACTGAATCGAAAAGCTAGTGATGGAAAAAACCTGTTTTGATGATGATATTGTAGGCAGCAATTAGAAGTGGAGTTTTTATTTGATGACAGTTTCACATTGTTACGTCTGCTTGTTATGTTGTCTTTGGTACCTCTTTTGAGAATGATATAGGATAGAATTCTTTCATAAGTTATCTTCTTTCTTTCTGATATGTTTGAGCAATCAGCAAACAAATTTTATTTACTGATCCTTATGTATACTCAGCTTCATTTGTATTTTTCTCTTTTGGGGACATGAATTCATGAACTCAATATAAATGCATTTCCTCTTGAATTTGTTGTAATTTGCATCATCAAGCGATCACCAGCAGTTCCTGTTTGTGTTATACTATGTGACCTCAAAAAGAGTAACTCCTTGGAGGGGTTGGAGGGGAGAATAGGAGTAAACTTTTAAATTCATCCTCAACGTTGTCATACATCAAATTTATCTACATTAGTGGGGCGAATTTAATGAACAGGGTGCCAACCATGAAAACGCATTTGATATACAAATACTAACTTAGGGATGATTTTGCTATTTTTCAAAGCTCAAAGATGAATTTGACCAATACAGTTAATGTTTGAGAATGGATTTAAATGTTTACTTTAGATAATAACGATTAGATAATAATGAATTTGTTGGCAAATGTGTTTGTCAAATGCCATAGCGCTTACATTCCCAATGGCATTTATGGGCACTCTACAAATTTTGCATGCAACAAAAAATAAAAAATAAAAAGAAATTCTTGAACTTTACTGAAAATTTGTTTCCATTCAATAGTTTTCCCCTTCACGAGTAATTCAGAGGCATCCATTTTTGTGTGTAGCATAAGAAAATGAATATTATGGACAATTTGACTATTGTCATCTATATGTGCATAGAAACTATTAAGAAGCTTGAAAGTACTCTTGCTGCCCTCATAGTCATTGTTAACTCTAATTCAGTTTAGAGAAATTTAAGGAGTTTCCTAACATCTCATCCCTTATTATGGTTCCATTTGTAGAATCCCTTTTATCACCATTTCTCTTCTGATTGCACAGTCGGAAAATGAGAGATTCAATTATGTACAAGAGGTGCTAAGTTCATCATACTGATAAATAATTGTAGGGTTAATTATGTTTTTAGTCCCTGTAAAATTAGAAAGTTTGATTTTAGTCCTTGCATAAAAGTTTTAGTCCCTGAAAAATTGCAAAATTAGGTTTTAGTCCCT
>QANU01002056.1:242072-266387 GCA_003254905.1 Nissolia schottii
GGTGGGGGTTTTCTTTTTTTTTTTTTTTTTAATTTTTAAATTAATTTCGAGTCGAGTCGAGTGGATATGGGCCAAAATTTAAAATTTCGGGTCGTGCCACCACGTCATCTCAGTCAACCCTCACCCCACTCCAGGGACTAAAACCTAATTTTATAATTTTTTAGGAACTAAAACTTTTATGCAGAGACTAAAATCAAACTTTCTAATTTTACAGGGACTAAAAACATAATTAACCCATAATTGTACGTCCATGATTCTAAGATTCTGCTCTAACTTTCGTGGCCATGTCACTTTTCCTCCGTCATGGATTTAGTATCTGTAGGGTACTGATTTTCCCCGTTCAATATTGACTTCCAGCAGTTGTTTTTATTTTTCATAAAGGAAAAGGATTTATGGAGACTAAAGATGCATGCGGCTTACCAAACTAAATCATTTGAAAGTGAGTTTTATCACTGATTTGAACAGAAACCTCAAAGTGTTGATCGTAAGGTTGTGTGTGTTGGAATATGCTCCCTCTCTTTTTCTCCTCTTCCTCCCTTTTGTATCCGTCTTTCCTGCTCTCCCCAGGTTTCCTCAGAAAGAGACCTATGACGCGTCCTTCTCTGAGGTCTTGAGCCGCCTTCCTTGTCTTCCTTCCCTTTTCTCACTATTTCCTTTTGCTACTTTTCTACCTTTCCATGCTGCCGCTGCTCTAGGCTAGGCTGCTCACCAAAGAGGAAAAGATCCTATTTTCCAACCTGACTTGGGGCAACGGCTCTTCTTCTTTTCTTTGAGGTCACACAACTGTCAAGAGGTGGCCCAATCTCACGTGATCCAGTAGGCCCTTGGCAGAGGCCCACTTACCCCCAAGGGATAGGTTCCACCCCTCAAAGCCAGAGAAGACTCCCTTGCTAACCTATTTTATGTCTCTGTCCCCCATTTACTCCTTGCTTGTTTGCACACTTGGTATCAAATCAATCGCTAACTAAAGTTTAAATGTCACTTTATTATTGAGTTGAAAATAATTTATACTAGTGTTTTATGATCATGCAAAAATTTCTCCCTCGCCTCTAGAAACTCTCAACTTCTATATTCAGTTTCTGAACTCTTTTTTAATTGAAATTTAGTTAAATACCAAGTCAGCAGAAATACACTCGCATATCTGGTGGGATAAGACCAATATGACCATCATTAGCTGGACCTGAGTGTCAATCTGCATCAGACTAGCTAACATTTCTTTTTTGGGTTACAAATCACAGAAACATGAAGCTATTGAGAATAGAATTTGCCTACAGGCTTGTTAAAGCTAAAATTTTATGCTTTGGGACTTTCCAAATGTTAGCTGAGCAAAGCATGCTCGAGTTAATTACGCTAACATCAAGGGCTTGAATAAATGCAATATGTGCTGCTAAGCACGAAGAACCTAGTTAACTGACCATGGGTACTGTTAGCGAGTGCTCTGCAACCTTTCCTGCATATATTCTGTGGTTCCTTAATGAACTAGTAATTCACCAACCACGCAAACCTGAGGACCATTATGCAGGACAGATATAACCCGAAATCTGGCAGTTCATTAGACAGCCATTTCCTTTTATTAGGTTTAAGATGCCACACCTGGGTACATGTTCAATCACTCTGCTATCGTAGGAATATTTGCTTTAAATCAGAATCAGTTCTTTCGCCAATTTACAACCTGACTAACAATCTGCATAAAGACAAGCAAAATCTACAAGTAGGTAGTGGTATTTCAAAATGGAAAAGAATTAAAAAAAAAAAGATAAAAAATGAAAAAAGATAGCATCAGTCTATGCTAAAGTTCTTATACAATAATGAGACTTACAATAGCTACCATATTCACAATCCTTAATCAATCATTTGGCCACTTTTGCAGCCAAAGCTTTGTGATGAGCTATAAGTATTTCATTCATTTGCGCAATCTGGTGCAAGAGTTGGGCAATTCTCTGTAAATAAAAGAACTAGAAGTTAGTTTATGAACACCATTACATATCAGCTTGAAAATTAGAGATGTGTAATATTATAGAACCTCAGGGGAAGTTGGTATAATTATACTTTTATAATTCCAAGACTATACAAGTCAACAACAGGTAAGTCTTGCCTTACGTGGTGAGGTGGGGTCGGCCACATACCATTCAGTTCTTCAAACCATTAACATCTAAATCATATTTTTATAATTTTACCTAGGTCTTTCTCTATATCTAGCTACTCTCCTAACTAGGGCTTCTATTGGCCTACTCTACACATGCACAAATCTTTTCTACAATAGGCGATGCCCCAAGTTTCTCTCTAAAGCATTCATTCTAGATTCTATCTTGTCTAGCATGCCCACTCATTCAACATAACATCCTCATTTCTGCAACACTAAGTTTATTTTCTTGTTAACATTTTACAAGCCCAACATTCAATACAACTTTGTTAGAAATTTACATTTCTCAGGAAGTAAACAGCTGTTAAGTTTCTCAGTCGAAATTGAGAGTTAACTAAATCAAAAACATAAACATGGTATATATGTCAATAATCATTGGCACATGCTAAAACCAAGTTCTCCCAATGCAATTTCTTCACCAACTAATCGAAATTCAAAATTATTCGGAAACAGCCAAAAACAGCAATCAAACAAAGTTCCAGTGGAGCATTGCAACAAACACACGAAATGCAAGAAGAAGAACGAACCGCATCTTTCTCCTTAATCATGTCCAACAAGCAAGTCTCGTTCCGCGTGAGGAGGCTACTCCTCCTCCTCCTCATGAAGATCCAGCAAGACATCGCCACCGCTGCCGCGGGCACCCAAAATGACCAAAACGCCCCTCTGCGGGGAGAACCACCGTTTCGGAAGGAGGAAGCGACGGAGAGAAGCTTGGAACGCAAGATGCCGAGGCCGATGGTCATCCAGGAGACGAAGTCGCCGCGTTTCCGGACCTGGGAATCGAACGGGGCGGAGTAAGTGGGGGCCTCCAACGCGTCGAAATCGGAGTACGAGGAGGAAGAGGAAGGTGGCGGGGGATGCGGCGATTGAGGGATTGGGGGTTGCTGGGAATGAGGGAAGATTTGGAGGTTTTCGTGGTGGGTGGGAGGGAAGACGGAGCAGTCGGTGGTGTTGTCGTGGGGGTGGTGACGGATAACGACCATTGACCAATCGATTGGATTGGTATCGGAAGGAAGATGAAGATGAAGATCTTCAACCATTGTTCTTATTTCATTCCATTTAATTAATTAAATTAATTCTAAGGCGGAAAACCCAAAATTCTGCTTTCTCTTGTTTCTTACCTGAAAGTGAGACTCAGAGGGAGAGAGGAATTATTATTAGGCTATGGTGGGAAGTTCTATACAAATACACCATTCCTTGGTAAAATCGGACACAACCTTATTAAAATAAAAGAGTTAATTTTTTTTGTTGTTTAAAACACAACTAATTTAAATAAACAGAGATAATCTTTTATTATACTTAGACACAATTTTTTGTGAACTCAGACTTAACCTTATTAAACATCATGACCTAACTGTTTTATATATATAGAAACCTTACAAAGATGGACACAACCATATTATATACACATATCTATCTTTTATGTTACATAGACACAACCATTACATACATCTCAAAAGCATGATCGAAGCAAAGAGAAAAAAAAAAAAGTAGAACATTGAAAGGTTGTGATGTAGCAAAACAAAAGACGATCAGAGGAATTTTCATTGATGAACTTGTAGAACAAACAAAAAAGGCAAACTAGTGATGAAGAAGAATAAAGAGGAAGATGAGAGCGTGAGACACGCTCATGATGGGTGAAAGTATGAAACATTTTTCCATTTCTTTTAGGTTACACAGTAGTGGACATTATTTATATCGGTGTGCAACTACCAGGTGTGCAAAAATCGAGACTCTTTCTTCTTTGTTCTTTTTTCTCATATGATAAAATTCCCTAATTTTTTTTAATCTTTTTTTTCTTCTTTAAATTCAATTCGTTCTCAATGTTTTGAATCACATAATTACTAAATTTTGTTTGAGTTATAGCTTGTATTCATTGCAATTAATCATTTTTTATTTCTTGCATCGATTGAATCACTAGCATTTAGATTGTATTATCAAGAATTCGACTAATACAATTCAACTCGATTGAAGAGACCAAGGCTCGTTATCACCTTAACTAACTACACATTGATCAATCAACCATTTTTGTATGCACTATTATGTGTTATTAAGCATATTTAAAGTATGCTTTGTTAATGTAAAATGATTTTTTTTCAATGATAATTATTGGTTGAGATGAAATACAGACCCTATCATTTTTGTTTTTGTTTTCATTAGACCAACCTATTTATTTCCTCAAAGTTCTTCTTGTGTTTTTGTTTTCAAATTAGATTAACTATTATAGAGCCATGTAGTATAACTTAATTGCAACAACTAGGGGGTAAAAAATGAAATCAGGTATATTAAGTACTGACAAATCTCTTGAAAATAACAATAAATGTGAAAGTCATTAGTTGTTAAGCAATTTGCAATATCCATGATCTAATATGTTACAATCAAACATTTTTTAAGTAACATTGATGGGTCGAGCACACAAATCTCTTTCGTTTATTATTCTATATTCCAAAATTCTGTTCTACTCTCTATTGTTTCTCCAATGGCAACACCGTTATTGTTCCTCCCCATTAATCCTCACCTAGATTCTCACAATAGTCCTCATGTCCACCACCACCACCGTATCAAAGTAATGTCACCATTTCTCTTTACTTCCTTTTCTTTTTCTTTGCCTCCTTTCTTCTTCTTACGCAGACTCTTCTTCCTCTCCTAGAGTCAATTATCTCATTGATTATGGCTCCTTCAAATCTGATCACACAACATCTTCCTTCCTATCCATAACAAAAGACTTGCAAGTCTCAGTTGATTCCCTCAACACAAACATTTCTTCTCCTTCTTCTTATGTGCCTCCTTCATCATTGCCTTTGTACCAAACTGCCAGAGTCTTCATAGAGGAATCCACATGCACTTTCTACATCTCCAAAGCCAGTAGACTCTGGATTCGCCTCTACTTCTACAATCTAACCACACCAACCACTTGGTTCTTTGCCGACAACAACCACACTTTAATCTTCAATGAATACCTTGTCAATGTTTCAGACTCTAGATTCTCCCTCAAGTTCAAGCCTAAAGAAAACCCCATAGCATTCATCAATGCCATTGAGGTTGTATCGGCCCCTGACACCCTCATCTCAGATTCACCAGCCTCGCCCACCGGCAAATTCAAAGGATTGTCAGAACATACTATCCGAATCAACGTGGGCGGCTAACCGATCGGTTTTATGACATGTTCCTGAATGGCTCCCAACGTTTTTCTGTCTCCAACAAAACCATCAAATACCGAAAAGATAAGTCAACCACGCCTTTCTTTGCTCCTAGCTTGGTTTATGCAACCGTTGCAGTCACTACCAATTTCAATATAACTTGGATGGTGACCGCGGAGAAGGGCTACTCCTAGTTGATAAGGATGCACTTTTGTGACATTGTGAGCAAGAGCCTCAACCAACTATACTTCAACGTGTACATCAATGGGGGTGATGGTTGTGCCTTCCTTGGACCTTTCATCTCAAACCAAGGCTCTAGCCACCGCTTTCCACCAAGATTTTTTGCTTAATGCTTATACTATCACAAACGGTTCCATATTGATTCAAGTAGGTCCAGCTGATCTCCAAAACGATGATGAAGATGAGAAATAGTGCAGGTAGCTTGGATGGTTTCTTCTCCATTGATGGCAAGTACAAAGGGGAAAGTTCAAGAAAAAACAACAATGCAATGAGAATTGTTGCTTGTGTTGCATTAGGATTCGATATGGTAGCAATGTTGTTGCTCATAGTCATTTTTTTCGGTGGAAAAAGAGGCCTCAGGGCTAGGAGAAACAGAGGAGCTTATCCTTATGGCTCCTCCCCATCAATTCCAGACTATTTTTGCAAAAATGTAGCTCTCAAAGCTCTGCCACCTTTAGCTCCCACCACTCCTTAAGACAAGGGTCTAAAAGGTTCTTCCATTTCAACGAATTGCAGCAAGCCACACAGAATTTCGACTAAGGTAGACTAATCGGTGTTAGAGGATTTGGGAAAGTTTACTTCGGAACTCTGGAAGATGGGACTAATGTGGCCATAAAGCGAGGCGGCATCAAGACAGGGAATCAAGGAGTTCAGGATAGAGCTAGGCATGCTTTTGATGCTGCGCCATCAGCATCTAGTCTCGTTGATCAGTTTCTGCAATGAGAAATCGGAGATGATACTTGTGTATGAGTACATGGCTAACGGACCCTTTCGTTCCCACCTCTATGGCACCTCTAACTTCCCTCCCCTGTCTTAGAACTAGAGGCTCAAGATATGCATCGGCACGACTCGTGGCCTTCACTATCTCCATACGAGGGTCGAGTAGGGCATCACGCACCAAGATATCAAGACCAAAAACATACTCTTGGATAAGAACTATGCCACCAAGGTTGCGGACTTTGGATTGTCAAAGGTGGTACCAGAGAAGGCACAGGTTAGCACAGCTGTGAAGGGTAGGTTCGGGTACATTGACCCTAAGTACTTTAGGAGCCAGCAGCTAATGCAGAAATCGGATGTGTACTCATTTGGTGTGGTACTAGTCAAGGTCTTATGTGCAAGGTCGGTTATTTGTCCAACACTTCCAATGGAGCAAGTTAGCTTGGTTGATTAGGCAATGAAGCAAAATGAGAGAGGCATGATTCATGAGGTCATTGATCCTTGTGTTGTTGGCACCATCAACCCTTAATCCCTTAAGGAGTTTGTGGGAGTTTCTAACAAGTGTTTGAAGAATCATGGTGTTGATAAGCCTAGCATGGGGGATGTGTTGTGGTACTTGGAATGTGCATTGCAAATGCAGCAAACAACCTCACATATTGTTGATGCACCAGAAGATAATAATGAAAGTGCAGACTTAACTTCTCTTCAGCAACCAAATATGATTAATGATGTGGAAGATGATTTAGATGCTCATGATGCATGTGATTTTGCTGATGTCACAGATGCTGGTGTTGCTTTGTTTTCTTAGGTTACCAACCTTGAAGGAAGGTGATTGAAGTTGGATATAGGATTTGCAAAGGTACTAGGACTTGGATTTATTGTACCAGTCCTCCTTGCTACAAATATTTAGCTCAAAAGTTTATAGAAGTGACATGGAGTACTATTTAGAGTGTAGACAACAAGTACCTATAAGCACTCTAACACCCCGAGTAAGTCTCTATGTGATAATGGATCAGATAAAAAATTGGGTTCTGAGTAGTACTTGGTGAGTTGGTCCCTTTATACCCATGAGTGTATCCTCCGAGGTTGGTGCTAGGGATATTTTCGTGATCCTGAATTCTTCTCTCGATACCGAGGATTTCTCCGTGGTCCTGAATTTTCCTCTCGGCAACGAAGACTCCTCCTCCTAGGGTCTAGAATCCTCTCCTTTAGATCCAGGGTTGAGGTTTGTGGGGATGAACTGGGGCATTGGTCCAAGTTTCGTGGAGTCCATGATAAGGCCCAATGCGAATCGTGGGTCTAGTCCGTAACAATACCATTTTCCAATTAAGGGGTGTCAACATGACCCATGTTATCTGTCCAATTTCAGAACTCCTCCATGATGGCTACACAAACATGACCTCATTTCCTTTTGTCAGGAGACATCACCTTATTAAAATCTCTCATAATTAACAACGAAGATCTTATAAAGGATTTCAAGTCAATTAATTCTTTCCAAAGAAGTTGGTTTTCCTTTCTCATGTGCCAACCATACACAACAATAATTGTATAGTCGAAATTAACATCAGTGTCATGCCCTTGCACACAAGTCCACTTGTGAACCGAGAAGATTGCTAAAGCCTCAAACAAGTCCGTAACCCAGCAACATACAATTCCCCCACTATCCTCCCGCAATAGAACATGATCCCAACCAATATCCCTTCCCCTCCACCAACTTTTGAACCTAAATTGAAGGTCTTGAGAATGTTTGGTCTCAACCAAGCCTAAGAAAGATGAGGTTCTCTCAATTAAGAGCTTTTTAATCCCTGTTGACTTCTCAACAGAGACCACACATCTAATATTCAAGGAGAGAATCTTCATAACACACATAAAAAAATATATATAAAAAACCTACCTATAGGAACAAGATCACAGGAATTTCAAACCTTCCTTTTGTTCCTTGTAGATATGGAAATGTGTTCATTGTCACCTATCAATGGATGATTTAATTTATATGCAAATTATAATGAGCACTAAAAAAAAAACTTAAAAAGGTTTGTTTGATTTGTGTTCCCTTATTTCTTTTTCTTTTTGTGAAGTGTTTTGATTTTTTTTATTTTTCTATTTTCTTTAAGAAATTCTAAGAAATAAGAAATGGACTGAAAACATAAATGAAAATATAGATCAAACAGACCCTTACATGTTAGCTAAAATAGTATTTACAATGGCATCCATGCTATAGTATAATAGACTATAAAATAGTATTGCCACTTGATCAGCCTTCACACACACAATGTCACCCCCTTCTGATGGAAACATCATTGCCAAACACGTCGTCAATATCACCGCACCTATTTTATTTAAAGTGGGTCTGCCAATGATAAAGTTATATGCCGAAGGACAATCTATCGCCAGAATTTCCACCTTAACTTTCCATATAAAGGTACTTCTCCAAATGTCACGTATAGCATGATATATCCATCCAGTCGCGCTCGTTCTCTTGAAAATCCCACAAGATCCGCATCATATGGAAATAAGTCAGACTCTTTCAATCCTAACTTATTAAATGCGTCTCTGTAAAGAATATCAGTTGAGCTTCCCTAATCTATAAATAGCCTTTTTATATTAGCATTCGCCACAATAGTTATGACAACCATGGGATCGTCATGTCCTGGTACTACGCCAACCTCATCTTCACTATAAAAAGAAATCACAAGCATGCCCAAGGGTTTTGTCAGAGTATAATACTCTGACGAGACCCACCCTTATAACATCCTTTAAATGCCTTTTCCTAGTGTTCCGAGAAACACCCCACTAGCGAAATCTCCCGAGATAACGTTAATTGTTTGAGTTACAACTTATTCTTTCTCAACAGGTTGCTGCTTGATGTCAGGACAACGATTATTTCTCAGATTTCTTCTATCTTCTAAGTCAGACTTAGAAACTTCCATCATCCATTCGAACCTCCGCACAAGACTTTCCTTTCCCCATATACTTGGAAATTCGTTGACTCTGCACATATTCTGCTAATTTCCCCTTTTGAACTAACTCTTCAATAGCATCCTTCAAATCCCGACAATTATCTGTTTTGTAACCATACCTAGCATGATAAGCACTCCATACTATCTTGAAATTTTCCCACAGACGGTGCCAATGTTACGAGCTATTCCGTTAGTAGTACCGAGTTGGCTCGTAACTCAATCCTTGAGCACAAGTTGGGAGCTTGAGATGATGAACTGGGCCTTTGATCTTGATCGGAATGTGGATGGCGGCGAGGTACCTGCAAAAGACACTCCAACGCCCAAGTAAGAGTTTGTAGTATATAGGTATTAGTAATGAACAAAACATACGTCTTGTATGCTATGTTTCTGCTTTATATAGTTTGCTCCTGTACCTAGCTGTTTGTAGGTAGTTAATGTGTGTAACAACTTATAATTGTATGTAAATGGGTTGTTTTGAAGCCTTGATGAGATTATTAAAACGTATAACCTTCATTATAAATATGTGGGTAGCTATTCATGACCTTCGTTATTGTGTAACGGTCATTGTTCCTGGACTAAATAATCCCGAGATAGTTGACACTCCGATTGGTTGTCCCAAGATGTGATGAGGAATGACATGTCGTGCATTCTTATCAATCTCGGTACCAAGAGTAGTAAGTCAAGACTAAGTTAAGTCCGTAATAGTTGTCAAACTCGAGAATTTAGGCAAACTTTTGAAGTTTTAGCAAATTTGAACCATAAACTCTACTCATAAACTCATAAGTTATACATTTAAAAAAGTATTATTGAAAAAATTATATTATAAGGTTAACTTAGTAACTAAACATAATTAAATAATATATTTATTATTAATATTAAATAATATTAACTTTATAACTAAACAAATAAAATAAATATTATAAAATATAGTTTTATGCATGAGACATTTGTTAAATCATATTTTATTATGCGCATGCACTATTATGTAGTTTGATAAAACATAATTATTTAGAATAAATATAAAAAAAATAGTTGAATACACTCCCTAAATACTTCATAACATAAACAATTCAACTAAGTATTTATTAGAAGTTACTAAAATTGTACATTTTGAGAAAAATCTCAAGTGTAAATTACAAACTCGTAAACTAGCTAGGGATTAGTAAAATTGAGAATTTGTTGAGTCTTTTAGAGTTTTTTTAACTCGTATGAATTTATTAAAAAGAGAGTTCACATGAGAATTAACTAGTTTTTGTATTGTAGATTCGTAAACTCGTAAGAGTTTAAAAGTTAATTCGAGAGTTTAACAATCATATCCATTTACAACTTCAATTGTTGACTCAATTTCATTTATGTAAATATGTTAATGACCAACATATTTACATACTTACAGTTACTAAGAGGAGCATTAACTCCAACGAGGTTTGTTTTCTTGTGGAAGATAGGTCAAAATGAGATGTTGCATAACCAAAGAACTCCAAGGCTAAAGAAGAGTCTAATATCGCGTGGGTCCAACTCAAAGCCATATTAGTGTAGCCCATTAGCACCAGGCCATTTAATAGATCAGCAGCATTTCTCAGACCAAAAAATGATCCACTGCATTTCTCACTTAAGGACCAAGACCGAGAAAGAAAGAAAGAAGAAAAACAAAAAAAGGTTTTAAGTGAGTTACAAAGAACAAACAATTTGGTCCCTGACAAATTCGGACATAAGTACATTTTGGAACCAGAATACATGAATTTATTATACCCCAAAAAATTTTGGGACGAAATTATAATGTTACTCTTTTCGTTAACCTGAACTTCAGTTCTTATTGCTGAAAATCCCGTTGAAAAATCATACAATGTATAATAAAGAATGTAAAATAATTTCTAAAATTTTAAAACAACTTAAGTCAAGACAAAAAGAAAAAAAAAGACAGTTTCAATGATTTTATAGTATTTAAAGATTGCATAAACATTTTAATATTAAAATTTCCTCGATGGCCATGCATATTAATTTTAAATTTCTATCATCATGCATATGTGTTCTTTATCATTTTATTGTTTAGTTTAGTATAGGGTATAAAAAGATCAAGACGTTCTCATTTTAAAGGGTTATGTTCACTATTTCATCATTTATTAGAGGGCCAATGAGTCAATGACTATTTAACATGAGAGATTTATGTAAATGAATAGTGAGATGATAAACATAATCTTCTTATTTTCATTTTGTAAAACGAAGATCTTAATCGTGTTTATTAGTTTTAAAATTATATTAAAAATTTCTATACTTCATTTATTAGGAGATTGATTTGTATGTACTAACAATGTAAAAGAGATTTTACAGTTATTCAATCATTTGTTACCATATAAGTAAAAAGAGTAATATATAAGAGACTTAACTCATTAACATATCCACTTTTATGAATAACACATGACATTTTTAAGAAAAAAATAACAAATGGGTCATTCACAAAAGTTGAGAAGTAAATGAGTAAATTAGGTTTCTTAAGCGTTTTCAAGTAAAAATGATCGAATCTTTCTTTGATTTATTTAAAAGTTTCGAATTTAATAACACATAATTAATGACAGAACTAATCGACCTATTTGTTATCCAATCACGTGCCAAAACTCTTTTACGACATAGATATTAATCTCACTTGTTAATAAAATTCATCAACCTAACAATTAGATTGTAAAAACTTATTATACAAAACAAGTATACTAAAACTTACTCAACCATAAGAAGTAACGTAATGGTAACTAATATTATCCTTTAAGGATGTGATATGAGTTCGATCTCCATTAATTAATAAAAATGAAAATTTGACACACCATTGCATAAAACTCTTAAAAATTACCAATAAAACTCAAATATGACTTTTTAATCATGTAAAAAAAATTGACTTTATAATCAATACAACTTAATGCCAAGTGCCAATTGAGAAAGAAATGGTAGATTTCCATGCCGTTACGCAGCGGTATATTATATTGCTAATTATTCAATCTTTTACTTTAATTGATTACCACTTACCGAATATATTAACACCACTTAAATGAATGCCAAATTGTCCCAAACATGTGGAAATTTCTCCATGTCAAAGCCGTAACCCGTAATGTAGAGAGAGATAAATGTCATTTGTTTTGCCTGGGCTTCCCACTTTCTTACTCAAAATGTTATTACATTTTTGTTCAACAAGAAAACTTGCTTGAATGAATATGCATTTCAACTAGGGTTTGATGTCCTGGAAAAAAAATATATATGAAAAGATGAAAAATACAAAAAATAAATCCTGGAACCGACACAGGAATATGTACAAATTAGAAAACAATTATTTTTCATCATCAAAAAGAGAAATGCATCAGCACAAAGCACTTTGCTAATTAAGTCAACAACCACCTTTTGTTTGATCAATCTCGTTAACTTAGATTTTAGACAAATATTTTATATTTTAAAATAAACTTGATCAAATCGCTTTTCAACCATAAATAGAAGGAACCGACAATTCATCAATATAGTTTTTGCATTTTAATATATAAATCATAAACTCTCTTTATTGTCCCCATACGTTTTTTCTTTTTCAGAGGAAAGAAACCCCAACCCTTCCATGTCTACTATTATTTTGTATTCAACTACCTAATTGCAATTAAATTTCAGTTGGAATGTCAACAAATGTGTTGACATCTCAACAAGTGAAGAAAGTATACCTAAAACTAAAATTAAAATACTTGATTTTGTTTAACTATATAATATTCCCTCCGTATGAATGATGACAGGATCAAATCAATTAAGATAAAGTCCCAATTGGAAATTGCCAGGTCAAGTTGGTTCTGTTCACCAACTGAATCATATATACTTACACTACAATCACCCTGTTTTTGTCCTCCATTCATTGGCCACCAATGCCCCCAATAAGATTATAGCTCAACCCCTACCCCCACATATTCTAATGGCTAATCTTATAGCCTTTGGCTACACGGTGTGACAATTTTTATTATGATATAAAAATCATTTGATTATCAGAAGTTTGTGTTAACTTACCATATAAAAGATGTTTAGATATTGATAATCTTTAAATAAGAAACAAAGCATAATTTAGATCAAATTATTTCGTAATGCAAAATGTTTTTGTCTTTTTATTAAGTTTAATTCTAATATATTTTTATTAATTTATAAATACTGTTGTTTGATCATGGACTCTTCACGTTCTTCTAAATAAATAAGTTAAATTTTAATAATATGAGTAAATATATGCATTATCCCCACTTTAAGTTCAAATAACCATTGTGTAAAAGACATGCTAATATATAAAAACTATTCATTTATCTTTATAAAATTAAAGATTTTGAAAGTGATATTTGTTGATAATTTTAATTTGACATTAATCATTTGTTATGCGTGATATGCATGTGATTTGATGTTATAAACTGATCGTCCGCTATATATATCATTAAGGAGTCCCATTTTCTCTAATAATTGTTGATGCAAGTAGAAGGCAAACTAACTTGTATACCTTTAATTCATGTAGATGTGTACATATAAAATACATAGCTTTTTATTCATGTGATATATATAATACATAGTTATTACTATAGCTTACAAGCTACGTATAATTATATCATGTGAAAAGTGCCAAAACTGGGGTCGTGGTCCTTACCCTGAGCGTCATGCATCACAAAGTTACTACTTTATAACAACCTTCATTCCATGTTACGACAACTTGATATTCAATTTCTATAATATTTCCCTTCATCGTCAAGATGCAGATTTCCTTTTTTATTTTTGCACTCATGCCACAAACTGCCCTTATATATATATATATATGAATAAATATAATTGAATGACGCTTTAATTTCAAGGATAATGGGGCCATCATCGAATGCTTCATTTTGTCATGATTTCTAATATATTGCTGGTACTTGGAAAAAGAGGGTTGTAACATGTAGCCATTAGATTCTTGAGTGGGGAATAATGTTATACTATTTGGAATAATTTTTGAACAATTACGCTCACAAATGTATGTGTCTATTGTGGGTCTCCACCATGTTGAATCTTACATTTGTGTGAGTGTAATTGTCTTAAATTTCTTATAATTTTTTTTAAATGATTTCACAGGGCACTTTACCCGAGAAATTTTTAGGCTCAAATAGTAGGTATCTAGAAGGATAAAAGCAACAATAATTGAAACCTAAGTCGTTTAGTCATAGAAACTTTGATAGCATATTAAAAACCATAAAAATTCTTACACAGACACAAATTTAATACCTTATTTTTAAACACACTCACAACAAAAGTGAGTTTCACTAACTTTATTTAAATATGCTAATTTATCAAAGTTTTACTAATTTATATCTATGTGTGTTTAGGGATAACATGTTAGACTTACGATAGGCTAAGAACTTTTCTATAAAAACATTTCTTTAAAAAGCTGTGAAGTTATTAGAGAGAAACGATTGAATTTAACCGGAAGCCATAATAAATAAAGTACCACTAAAAAAAAGGTGCATTTTAAGCAAGCTAAAAAAGAAAGAGGAAGAGAGGCTCTCATCATCAAGACAGAGACCAAAAGCACTGCCATACCAAATTACATTAATGGCTTATTTCCATTTTGCTAATACATTATAAATCTTGGAACCAAGGAAAACAAAAAGAAAAGTTGCTAGCCCTCATCTTTGTTCCCCCTCTTAAACCAGCTAATAATAATAATAACAACAATCTGGTTTGTAGAGGGAAATTCCAAGAACACAAAGAAAGACAGAAAAAAGAACATCCACAAATGTGTCCAAAACTTGTGTGGTAAAAACAAAGTCCAAACCACTCCACCTCAGCACAGGTTAGTTTCTTGTTGTTGTTGGCCTATCATCTGTTTCATCCAAAAACACCAACCCACCCTTATAACTCTCTCTAACCTACCATTCCCAAAAGAAAAAGAGCAAAACACCATTTAAGAAAACAGACTTAGCAGAAAAGGAAACACCAAACTCCTTCCTTGTACATACATATACACACACTTCAATGTTGTTATAGAGTCTACATAGAACTTTCGGTGATAAGAAACATAGGAGCCAGCCACCCCAATTCATCTCCAAAAGCATAATCAATTTTTTTTTCAATGGAAGATTCAAGCAAGATTCTCAGAAGATCAATCCATAGTTTCCTCCAAAACTATCACTACTTCACCTCAACATGTGCTTTCCTTGCTTTTCCTTTCTCAGCTTCAATACTCCTCTCACAATCTTCACTTCCTGGCCCTTCATCACTCTTGCCTCACATATACAATCGCCTAAGGACCCTCTTTGATGCTGCAGGATTTCCCTCTTCACAGTTGTTCACCATTCTCAACCTCAAGGTTTCTCAAACAATCACTTCCTCAATCATTTCCCTTCCTTTCACCCTCACCTTTCTCCTCGTAGCGAAAGCATCAGTAATTCAGGCTCTAAATCAACACAAGAGGGCTTCATCGCCCCCTTCGTTCGGTTCGATAGCTTCCCTTTACAGGCCACTAGTCCAAACCTATGTATGCAACTGTTTCTTGATCCTATCAGCAAATGCAACTGCTTTTGTTGTACTGTTTTTGGGGTTCGGCATCATTGAATGGCTTGGATACTCTTCCAACCCAAGTTGGCTACTCTTCATGTCAGTTTTCGGGGCGGTTCTGTTTTCTGTGATCCTTGCCAATGCACTTGTCATATGCAACATGGCTCTGGCTCTGTCTGGGATGGAAGGGCATGGTGGATTCATGGCAATCCTAAAGGCTTGTGTCATGATAAGGGAAAGGACATCAATGGCCTTGTTCCTTGCACTTCCTGTTAATGTCGCCTTGGCTGCCGTTGAGGCCTTGTTTCAATTCAGGGTTGTAAGGGTTTATGGCATAGGTGAGAAGGCGTGGCCTTGTGTGGCTCTGGAGGGCATTTTCGTCGCTTACTTGTACTCGATCTTTGTCGTCCTTGACACGATTGTGAGCTGCATGTTTTACAAGAGCTTTATGATTGGAGGGTCATGTGTTGATCAGGAGGAGAAACATTTGTTGAGGATTGAGTTTCTGGAGGAGGACGGTTATGGTTACTTGGGGAGCAAGAATTCCGCGGAACTACCGTGACAAAAAAGGTAGTAGCAAGTTATTGATCTGGTCAAGGAAGAAGGACCTATAATACCAGTTGTTGTTTTTTGAGCATAGTATAGCAGCAGTTTCACAAAATTCATTCATGTTGCTGGAAGAAAATCTGGCAACTTTTGAAGACATGATGAAGATATTCAGCGGGGGAACCTCAGATCATGCCTTGTGCAAATACAAACAAGCTTAGAGATTAGCGCACCATTTTATACGAGTGTTTTTTTTCCTTGCTGTTATACTCTTCAACTAGTCCCTTCTTTTGATTTCATCACTTTTTTCCTTGTATATTGGTAAATGGTAATCTTTTTACAGTGTGAATAATACAAAAGCTTGTGATCATTAGCGTCAAAACCAATGAATGATAAAGTATTTGTATTACTATGGTCCAAAATCCATAGTATAATTGAGATTCCACATATTTAATAACAGGAAAAAAAAAAAGGTGACTATTTTTATGGTGTTCATTTGGATTTGCATATGTTTTTAAAATTCCGTCAGGTCCAGAATGAGAAACTTGAACCGCTTTGGAGTTGAGAATGACATGAATGCCATCTACTTGCCCAAAGAAATTGCGATATTCTTAGTTTCTTACTATAGAAACATGTAAAAGCTTCTCTGCAAATTAAAAGAACATGCAAATTTCATTTGCCACCTACACCAGCCGCAGCATACTATAGCTTGAACAAGGAAAATTTCTTCACACTCTACTAACAGCATGTTCACTCTAATAATGTCTCTTATTTCATTATCTAAAAAACATAATATAAAGTTGAGTAGTAAAAAATAATATGAGAATATCATTATACATCAAACAGTTCTTAATGACAGCAGCTAATAAAATCTTAGAAGGTATGATAGATGATAAATGGTGTTACATTTAAAAAATGTCTCTCACAAGATGCAACTAATGTAATGAGCTACACACTACATCTGAAATTTCACTGTTTTCATGCCGATAAAATGTGCGCACAAATAATCCAGCTTGGTAAATTTGATGAACTGGAGACAAGAATGTGACAAGACATTTTACACTTCACCAATACGTATTATATTTCACATGAAAAATGAAACTAGCATTCCTAACTTGGCCTACTCTTCACTTATATTACAGTTACAATACAGTGTCCTGATTTCTATTTTCTCTCAATCTATCAGCTATACAACGTGTTCCTCGTGGATACACTACCAAAATCTCTATCAAGAAGGAAAATAATTTCTATGTTACACGACAAAGAATTGGATCCTAGGGTTAGAGCTTTGTACAATGTTTCATGGTACTACAGTTGATTTTGGTACTTTACAAATCCAACAGGCATACGCCCTGGAGCCAGAAAAACTGCCAAATGATGCCAGCCAATGCTAGTTAGTGAAGGCATGATCTACTACACAAATTTCTCCTTGCATCAATGAGAAAGGGACCAGATCCATCACTTTTCATAGCACTCACTAGATTCTGATGGCATATCAAGCAATCACAGTAATTTTGACTTTACAGAGTATTCTGAGGAGAAAGATCAATTGACCATATAAATCTGATTCGGCAGAATGCCATGAACCAACTCCTAATCCTGTTGTATGTTCAGTGGTCCAGTCTGCAGGTAGCAGGAAGTTGCTATTCGACCTCAAATAAATCAGCTTGAAAGGCTAATTGTCACATCTTCATCATGGAATGGGAGGCTTCTTCATTACAGGTCTCAAAAGCTTTCTCCCTAGTGCAATGGGTAGATTCTTGCTCTTTGCAAGAGCATGATGTCAGCTCAAAGAAGCGGAAAACCCAGTTGTCAACTATCTTTTGCACTCTTCCGTGTCAGGCTAACGCCCTTAGCCTTCTCCATTTCAGCCTCTTTCACAGCTTTCTTCTTCTCTAACTCTGCTTGTTTGCAATTCTCGTCATGTGCTTTCCGAAACAACCTTGTAAAGTTTAAGAGAGTTGCAGTGACTGTAATCATCAAGCCAGCAACAACAATAAGTTAGCTTGACCACTATAAAAAAGTTAAAAGCACATCTCACTATTTCTTCTAAACATTATAAAAGAAACACACATGGATGATGAAATTTCATTCAGTTCAGTCCCCGCATTGATTTTTCCCTGTATTTATCTTATTATCCATTGACAATTCACTCACTAGCCCCCTGCCCTCCTGGACCTTTCTTTATTACTACACCTATCACTCAAAAGAACAAGGTGTCGTCTGACCATGTAACTAACCCCACATAATAGAACAAGGCTTAGTAGTTGTCAATGTATCTTTCCTTAACCTTGACTTCTAACCACACTTCTAAACCACCAAATTGTATAAATTACACACTTATCCTAACCATGAACGTGACAGGTCATGAAAATGTACTTTCCTAGAAACATCAGTTAATTGAACAATAATCCAATAGAAAAAGTCAACAGTTAAAAGATCAATAAACATTGTCTTACCAACAACAAGTATTAAGCAGCAACTTACCTTGCTCAAATGGGCACCGGGCAGGATCCTCACCAAAATATAGTGCAAGTGCATCTGCATTTCTACCCTGTCCATTTACATATTACACAATCTTTTTATCTATGTATTGTAGGTGCCTAATGTACCAAAAGAAAAAGGTTAAGCAAATTACCACCACAGAATATAGGTTTGTTAGAGATGCCACCTCTGACTCAGCTACGGCTATGAATTCTCTCAATGTCTGAAAAGAAGTTAGAAAAAAATAAATAATGAAATGCACTGAAAATGCAAACCATATAAAGTAAATAAGATTATATGATGGAAAACCTGTTCATTGTTAAAAAGGAACTTAAAAGCTCCCCTTAAATTCCAGTTTACACATAATGTTTACACAAGACTAGAGAAACATAAGGAGAAACATAAGGAATTTAATGTTTCTCTTGTCAACGCTAGTGATCAATAACAAAGGTCTAATAATCGCCCTCTTCCATTAGCATATTGCCATTACAGTTTAGATGAAGCTGATAAGAACTAACCTGACATGCAAAAAGTTTGCAGACAAAACAACTTCAAACCAATTTGAAAGTAGGTAAAAATAAGCATTTGGAGTTTTCTGAGAAATATAACTTTTTATGTGTTTAGGGGAGTCTTGCTTAACTAAATAAATTACTTGTACTGCACCCAAAATAAAGTGAGCATGAAGTGTTACCTAAGTCAGTGTTATATAACAGTTATTCAAAGTCCCGTTAGTGAAATACGTTTTCTTTCTTTCCACTCTATCCCTTCGATATCGCATCCCAAAATTTCAACGAGAATGTTAACAGGAACCAGATTACACAACATTATTAATAACAAAAAAAAGAGATTTATTAGAAAGAAAAGTTGGAAAGCACAAATAGGAAGAGAATAAAATATCCTCCAAAAACAGAAAAGTTAATATACAAACAATGGGCACTAAAAAAATGAAGAATGCACCAAGACTTCCCAATCTCTCCATGTCAGGAATCTAAAAACAATTTAGTTTTAAATAGTTTATGATAAGCACTATGACATCATTTGATCCATCTAGCTAATCCCAACTAGTGCGACAATGCTTGGTTGTTACTGTTGTATAAAATTGCAACTTGCTTTAATAGCCACGATCAGAACAAAAACCAGAAGCAATAAACACAATACACTAAAATGTAGTCCACAGATCTAACAAGAACCAACCAGATGTGATCATTAATTTTAATTGATTGATGATGATAATTATAATAACTACACTGCCAACTACATTCATGATGCAGGAAAGCCAGTATTATGAATCATTTCAGAACTTCCGTGTTTCTTTCCCAATATAATGAAAATAAAGAGCCTAACGTAAACATGTTAAACACCTTACAGAAAACTTCAGACACAGGTCCATCATTTGCAGATGCAGCAAGCTCCTGTTTAACCTTTTCTAATCCTTTGATGATTGCTTGCATCTCTTCGGCTAATGACTTCAATTGTATCTGCAAGAAGTGTAGCTTCCAATCAATACATGTTGTAATCCCATTACCTTATACTGGAAGTTAGATGGTCCCCAACAGCATTTTCTTTTGGCTAAAATGCAAATAACCATTTTAACTTTGACACTTGAGCAAATTGTGCAGTTAACCTCCTTTTTCAACATCTAGCAAATATCCCCTTCCATAGTGAAAGAAAGCAAGAAAGGTGAGCCAAATGAATAGAGATTCTGCTCGAACTTGATTAAAGATGTGCTACTAGGTGAAATTTCTCAATTCAATTGTTATAGGCAATCCTTTCCAATTTAGGCTTCTAAAATTTGCTCACTTTAGGATGGAAAGGGAATATTCTCCACACAAATTTTTAAGTGGAGTAATTACCAAATCTGAAACCATATGGTATATTTTCCAAAGAGGCAAAAGTTGAACGAAGTAATTTGCATTTTGGTCATTTCTGTTTGGCTCAATGCAGTCTGCCACCCTAATTTAAATAAATCCAATTGCTCTTTTCCCCATAAATTGCAATATTAAGTACACCCTCACTTATTTAATACAGTTTTTTTCCTGCAAAGTCCAGCGTATTCTTGGCAGGTACAGGACTCAGAAAGACATAACTTATGACTATGCCAAAGTTCTGAGCTTCGGTGGTGAGCTATGATGGTGATTGGTGACTGAAAGAGGTAAATTGGTCTTTTTTAAGTCACCTTCCTGCTTATGAGCTGCTAAAACTGAGTTAATTTGTATGACACGCAAGCAATTGCAAGAAATAACAGGAGGGAATGAGCTCAGTTTCTAAAGGAAGGGGAAAAAGTGAAAGAGAACCAATAAACCAAGGTAGCAAACTGCAGTTGACAATTTTTGGATATAAAGAAGCAAGTATAAAATCATCACCTTAGTGGCAGCTTCCAGACTAACAAGGTCTGCGTGAAAATTAAGCAGTCCAGGTGACCTTTCAGCTAGAACCTAGAGCCAAATAGGAAAAAAGAAAGGTAATTGATCAAATTATATGTTCATTCATTGCAATTTATGCTTATACCTTGCAAAGATAATGCATCAGGGTCATCTTATTGTTAGAAGCACGAGTATCGGTGAGCTTTAAAAGACTATCCAACTTGAATCCAATTGCAGCTCCTGCACAAAATGAAAACATTTGTTATTAATGCATACCCATAAACTGGAAATTTTACATTAGATAAGATCTACAAAATCACATATAATTTTGATTGCTGAAAATTAGGAAGTACCAGCTATTATCTAAATGTTAAAAACAGAGAGAGCTAGAACCAAATGTGTTTAACTGTGTCCATAAAAGAATAATGATAAGGACATTGCCACAATTAAAAACAACTTACCCCTTGCCGTTCCTTGATTCAATGTATTGCCCAAATACAGAATTTTTTTCAGGATCTCCTTCAGCTTGACAGAGTTTCGAACCTATTACCAAGAGAAAAGGCACAAGGTCAAAGTGATACAAGCAACACAATGTTCTGTTAGTTTCATAAGCAAAGTACCTCTTCACAGGCAGAGTTCACAGTCTTTAAACTCTTCTTAAATTCTGTAACCTGCATAATGAAGAAAGTATGATAATCAAAAGACCAAATCTGCAGAACATTCAGAAAAATATTACAGGCACCACCAAACCTGGGATAAAAATTGAATCTTGAAAGAGAATACTCTCAATTTTGATTCCACCCGTGGAACCTTCATCAGCTCCAAAAAATACTGAAACATTACCAAATATATGTAAGAATATGATTAGACATAAACGTATATAATAGGATCATAAATTAGCAAAGACCAAGAGGATTGATTGCTGTATAAACCAACGTCTAAAGGGAAAGGTGGAGGTTTGTAAATGCTAAATCACTTTTTCTTCCACAAGCAACCAGGCAACAGCAACCAAACTGTCACTGTATTACTATATAAGGACTTTGAATTCATATGAATTGCATTTTTGAGGAATTAGATTCCTAACAAACAATTTAAGGTATCATTGTCATAAAACGTTCGATTCACTTCCAGAATTAAAGCCTCATTTAATTGAAGCATTAATTGCTTCAAACTCTGCAACTAACATTTATACCCAGTGTTCTGCAATTATCAAATTTCAATTGGCATTCCAACAACTGTTTATCTTAGAAAGAAGTTTCTCCTTTCTCTTGGGTAGCTAGCTACATCATTTCTTCACCATTCCTCCCAACTCCCTTCCAGATTTTGAAATAAGCAATAAAGGCCAAACAAATCAATTGCAGATGCCAGGATCAGTTATGGATGTGCAACACAAGGTATCCCATATAATTCTAAGTACTCACACTTTTCTGCCAATAACTATAAAAAAAATAATGCGAGGACTAAAATAAATTAGTAAACACCTGTTCACACTTCCCCAAACTCTCCTTATCACCAGTGTATCCCTGAATAACCATAAAGACAAGGAATCAAAATTAGATAAATCAGCGACTACGAAGTATGGATAAATTTGTTAAGCTTTACCTTCAAGAGCTCCATCTCCTCTTTGGTAGGACAAAACTTAATGAGATTTTCAACCTGATCAACATCTAATACTGACTCATCCATAGCCAGTACTGCAGCCTGAGAACACCCATTTTAACATGTTAGATAATACTTACCATTGATAGTTACAGGTGGAGATTATAGATTGTTACCGCCAATACCTACTATCAGTGTCCTTAAGTATTAACAACCCACATATGAAAGTTATTTCAAATTTCAATAACCATCCTCTATGCAGACAAAAATAATTTTTACTGCAACTACCACACCACTTGTAGAAGAAATATTTATCATAAAATGCACTATGTTACATGATTATAAAAAGTTGCTCACGCCAAGTATAAGCTTACCATCATATCAGGAAGTGGCATCTTAACCTTAGTTAGCATAATTTCAGTATTATTGGCCCTCCTTAGGTCAATCTACAATCAATAAAACAAATACACAAGTTATTAGGAAAGTACCAAATAAACATCAAGTCAATGAGCTTTTAACAAATATTGGCTTTAAACACTTAACAGCCAAAAAGCAGCACCAATATGCACCTCACAATTCATTAAATTTGCAGCATCAAAATTTTAATTTTCAGAACTCAAGATACAGAGAAGGTACAATAAAAGAACAACAAATTTTGTCCATGGAGATGTAATCAGCACATTCAACACTACTTAATGCTTTATGTGTGCCGGATACTAATTAAAGGCCCAATAAAACTAAAGAAAAGTATATATTTGTTTCCTCCACAAATTTAGAGCAAATACATGATCATTCAAGTTAGACCAAAATGTAGACGACTTATTATAATGAACAAACCACCAATTATACAAATCAACAGCATTATATTTCAATTTTACGATACATATAGTGAAGTTTATCGGGCTTCAAGAAGTAAAACAACAAATCATGGTGGATTATGATTCTGCTTGGAAAGACCAAGTGAAAACCATCAAATCAACGTTGACAGAAGGATTTTTTCAAAAATCGAATTTCAAGAATATTCATAAAGAAGAATACCAAGTGGACTTTGTCAGTTTTAGATCCAACAGATTTGCGTCGCCCTCCAGATTTTCCACCCGAATCAGCAGGTTTGGGGACATTTGCAGAGAAGAGCTTCTCTAGCTCTGACACATCAAACTCTGGTGCACTAGGAATACAAAACCAGTCATTAAAATGTAAGGATACAGAAAGCAGGAAGAATAACGTACATTTATACCAAATTGAAATGATTCAGACAAACATGAATAGTAGACAAGATAGATTACATTTGAGGTTCTCCATGTCTTTGTAATTCTTCCCATAAACTTCCTTGCAGTGCCCTCGTAACCTTACTCCAATGTAAAGGCTTCAAGGAGGATCGTCGAGGTGCCATTGCACCTGTTCCTGCAGGGCGAGCATATCCACGCCCTCTACCTCTTGGATCAGCTCCAACAATTGAACCTTTGGAACCCAATGGTGGCGGTGGAGGTGCACCACCAAGGGGTCTAGGTGGAGGAGGAGCACCAGGAACACCAGGAGGAGGTGGGGCTCGACCACCAGGAGGTGGTGGTGGCGGTGGGGCTCGACCACCAAGAGGTGGCGGT
>QANU01002056.1:267020-356150 GCA_003254905.1 Nissolia schottii
TGGAGGTGGAGGTGGAGGTGGAGGTGGAGGGGGACAAGGAGAAGGAGATGCTGCAGGTTGTAAATTTACCCCTACTTTTTGTTTAGTAACTAATGTTACCATTGGAGGTGGGGGTGGGGGTGGGGGTGGTGCAATAGACACCTTTTTACCCAGAGAGGATGGTGATACTAACAGAGATGGAGAGGCTTGATTTGATACATCATCCTGTAATGATACATGTTCAAAAACATGTAAAGAAGAGTTGCTAGCATGACGTGGAGGCGGAGGTGGAGGTGGAGGTGGAGGTGGAGGCGGTGGAGGAGGCGGTAGCTCTTGCTCTGAGCCCTCTTGTTGTTCAGTAACTGACTGAAGAGATGTTTCTTTAACAGGTAGTAATGATGGTAGTGAGCGGTTAGCATCTATGAAGCCTGAAGATTTTGAAGAGACCAACTTACGACTTTTCAGGTCATTTCTTGCGTCAGTAGAAACTACTGTAGACATAGCAGGAGCAGATAAAGACCTTGATTTGGTCTCTTCCACTTTATCCTTAGGAGCTGTAGTATTTGTCAGTGCGGCAGGTGCACTGTTATTTCTTGATGGTGGATAATAGACATGCATTGAATTAGTGTAAGAGCCCTTGTTAGAAGGAATCCACTTAGTTACTGCATTGGGCTTAGCTTGTTTTGCCTGAAAACCTTGGGTTTCTTGCTGTTTAATCTTTTGCTTGGCTGTAGTTGCATCTCCCACTGGCTTTGAGTTTGATGGAGGTTGTTTCTTTCCAGCTGATGGAAGTACTTTACCAGATTTTTGTCTTGAAATATCAGGCATCTGCTGCCCTTCCTTGGAGTCTTCTATGTCTTTTTCTGTTGCAGTGTTATCCTCCTCGTATTTGTTTTGCAAAACTGTCATTTCCCCATGCACATCCACATTGACTCCCTTTGTTTCCAGAGTTTTCAACATATCAGAAGTAACTGCAAAGGAAGTTGGCTTAATTTCTCCATCATCCACAGCAATGTCTTTCACTGCATGAGGATCTGAATCCAGGCTCTCGTATTTCACATCATCAACGGAGATATCTTTCACAACATTGATACCAGTATCCATCTCGTCAACCCGTTTGCGAAGCCCTTCATCTGTCGTATATTCCTCAAAAGTACGATGAACCAACTCCTCCTTCCAGACCTCTCTATGATTTTCATCATCCACTGCATTTTCATGGATAGTGTGAGAATCATACTCCCCCTTGCCTTCCTGTGCATCAATTACATTGCTGAAAATCTCTTCCACTTCATAGAATTCCTCAGGCGAAGCACCGTCAGTATCAGCACTATCAGTTTCATTTGCATCATCACTCACCGTGATTGTGGTTAGATCAGGTATAACAGCATCAGCGTCCAAAAAAAGCACCTGAAACAGATATGATTATGTGTTCAACTCCTACTGCCTCAGAAGATAGCTTTTGCAGAAGAATAAATATAACTCACCTCTGCTCTGAAGTCCTTGGGAAATTGATCCTTTGCATCCCACAATATATCAATTTCATCACGGCTCAGCATCAATATATTTGACCGCACAAATGCAGTATGGAACATAACTCTAAACATCATCTCCTCATGACTGAAATCGTCATTTAAATGTATGCATTCAAGAACAACATCCCCTTGAACACGACAATGGATATTGATTTTCATAAGCATACACTCTGCCTGTGACAAAAATATATTAAGATGGCAATCTATCTAATTAATTCACAATTCAGCATCAATAGTGTAAATTCATATAGCACCTGTAGGTAGTGGCGAGCATGCTTTTTGGATGTTAAAGTTGAAAAAAGAAGCTTCGAACTTCTATTAGCAGGATTTGAAGGGTCCTGACCATACACACGTACCACAGGCCTGCAACCTTTTCCGTCATCAAATAATGGAAGGACTCTCAGAATCAGACAATCCAAATATAAGGGTGTTTCTGATGGGGGCCACTCTGAACCCAAATGTCTCCTGGAAATATACTGAAGATATCTCAACTGAGAAGGCTGTGGGTTCAAGGGAGATAAAAGGTGGAGAAGTTCTCTCGGAGCTTGCTTGTAGACCATTTCAAGAGTTTTCTGCTCTCCGTTGTACTGTTTACGGTATAGTAGAAGACCTGCTAGCATAAATGCCAGCACAGGCCAACCTCCCCTTTCGCAGTGCATCAAAAGCACATTCTGCTGCCCCTCCAAAGACAACCAGCTTTCGCTTGATCGAAGGAAGTGATGGGTCATCTCCAGAGGCAGAAGGGGATAACCCTCGTATTGCCGAGGGTACTCCATAACTGTCATGTCATACTGTGCGAATATGTCTGAGATTTGGCTGCGCCTATCCCCTTCTCCGAAGTTGAACACCATGAAAGAAGCATCTGGAAAGTGATCCTGTAGCTGGGCCACAGTTCCCTCCATATAAGCTCTGTACTGGTCTTCTTCCAAGACATCCGTGGAGAAGCAGTAATCAAAAACTGCAGGAACATAGAAGGAACAATCAGATATTTATTCACAACTTCGAAATCCATGTTTTCATCTTATTAGTAAGCTAGAAAAATCAAATGCACTAAAGCACAGAGAGGATGAATTTGATGCACATAAGCTTTAAGCTCAGACAGTTCAGATATAACAGAGGAGGGCACTTCATTCTGCCAAATACCATATTTACTACAATGTATCAAGGGGGAAAAAAGCAACTAGTGCAAGCCATAAAATAGAACTTATAGAAGGTCTTAAAAGGACAGTAGCCTCAGTTCAAATAATCTGACAGTGTGACCTAGATACTGCTTTCTTTTCCAGTCAAGAGGTTCACTGAAGAATTAATTTCCTACTAGACTAGAAGAAGCAAGGGAGTAGTACTAAAAAGAAGGTTTTAAGTTCAAAAGAGTCCACAATGCCGTAGCACACTAGCATTGCCATTGTTTCAAAACGATATCAAAGTTGAGTACTTTAGCTTCCAAACATTAATTAAGTGAACCCTAACCAACTAAAAGCTGCAAATTCAGCAGTCCCTTACCAAGCTATGGAGAGAGAAGGGAAAGTAACGGGTCAAAATGCTCAGGGTTATGAAGTTAATCATGCATTAATGAACTCAATTATGCAAATTAAAAAAGAAATAAGTAAATAAAAAATAATATTATTTTTTAAAAAGAGACGAAAATAGGAAGGGTCTTAAGCACACCATAAACCCGCTCGGAGATCTCCAGAAGCCGATCCGGCGGCTTCCGGTAGAAGAACCTTCTGAACAGCGCCATCTGATGGCGCTGTTTCTGCCCCGATCAGATCCAAAGCCGTGATTCGGTCGTTACCACCCCAAAAGGACGAAAACTTTTTTGGTGAAAAACGAAGCACGCGTAGATCCTGCGAATACCCAATTCGATCGAAGCCCAGCAGAGCCCGGAAATGGAGTATTGAGAGGGAGCTCAAGCTGGGTGAGCTCGAGAAGACGAATAGTCAAAGAATTGAATTGCCCAAAGGGGACCAAAAAAAATAAGGACGAGGTAGAATTGTTGGAGGAGGATTTGAAGTGAAGTAGAAGGAGGAGTAGTGGGGTAATGGAATGGGAATTCAAAAGGAAAATGTGAAGAGAAAGGAAGAAGAGAGAAGTGGACTAGAAGAGCAGAATACTGAATCAGGACAGAGACACAGGCCGTCCTGTCTTTTCTCTTCAAATGTCTGTCTGAAACGGAAACATAGTTTGGGTAGGCGAGGGGCGGGGGCGAGCTGGAGTTGATCGGACCAGGGTCTACGTGGTTCGCGACGTGGCATCTACTCTCCATGCCTTCCCCTCATCTTAGTAAAGTTGTGGTCTTTTTAAAAAGTGGTGGAGTTCTCTAGTTTTTTAAAATATTATTTGATAAAATGTAATAAAAATAGTTTTTAGTAAATAGAAGTTATAAAATAGTATTTAGTAAATATATTATAAGATTATTTTTAAAACATAAATTGATTATAATAGATATAAATAATAAAAAGATTGATGAGATAGGATTAAGATTTTAATGTATAAATCGGTAAAGATTAATTTTTATTTAAATTTTAAGTTATTTAGTCTTATTATATTTTGAATAACACAAGTTAGTTTTAAAAAATTACTTTTGCAAACTCCTAATAACACATATGACTATTATAAGTCAAGAACAAAACCTTTTTTAACATTTCAGTTTATCAAACATAATAGATGATTTATGTTTTTTTGAAAATAAGAGTACCCTCTCAAAAAAATTTATTGAACCAACTCTTTACTAGTGTATTTTCATTTGAATTATTTTTTTGTGTGAGTACATGTTTAACGTAGCATTCTTCAATGGTGGTTTCTAGAACTAAATTTCTAAACAAAATTCAATGAATTTAATTCTAAAAATTGTCAAAAATAGAAGTGAATTTTATTATTTTATTATGTCTTATCAAGTATTTTGGGTCTCATTTGATGAAATTAATTGTGCTCAAATATGGTGTATTATACTTATACTCAAAAAATAATTTAGCATCTTATTTTAGTTATGTTGTTTTTTTTTAAATACTAATTTTTTTTTATAAATTCAAATAGGTTCTTAGGCTTCGCATGGTTGTGCGATTTTTGTTAGAGTTGATGAATTTTATGAGCTTATCGAAAAATTGCTATAAAATAATATAATATTATTTTATAAAATAAGGTAAAAGTTGTTGTTAACAAACAAAAAATAGAATTGTCGTGTTCTATAAAATTATTCTTAAAAGTTAAAATAATTGTGATAACCATAAATATTAAAAAGAGTAATTAATAGATATACTGAACATTAAATATTTAAGATTATATTAATCGTTTAAATTTTAGAAAACACAAGGTAACTCAAAAAAATATCTTATGATGGCTCCCAATAACACCCTTAACTTTTAAAATATAGAGGCAAAAGCATCTTGGCCTTTTGGTTTAGCAAATATAAAAAATTAGGTTATGTTTTTCATAAGTTGGAGCAACTTCATTGGCACATGTTTAATGCATCATTCATGGGTTTGAAAAGAAAGGTTATATTTACTCATATCATTATTCATTTACATTACTATCTCCTTATAACAAAATGGCCAAATTAGTCATCTCATATTTATTCATCACACAATTCATTTTGCTCATTCATTTAATTTTAAAACTTATTTAGCCATATTTTTTATTTTATGAATGGTAGGGGACTAATTTGAGGAGCAGGGGACTAATTAATATTCACTCGACTCTCAAATAACTATCCATTTTTTTAAAATTTTAGACAACATTAATTTTTTTTTACTATGTCCCTATTAAATAAACTTACTAAGAGAATATTGAAAGAGAGAGAAAATAAAAAGAATATATTACACTATCTGTTTCAAATAGTTGTTATAATAAGTATAAGAAATAGAGATTATCTAATAATGGTATGTTAAAAAAAGAAATAATTAATTAAGTCTAAACTTAGTAGGTAGACACTTATTTTGAAATATACCAAAATGAGAAGATGAACAATTATTTTTAAATGGAGGGAGTAAATAGGAGTAACTTTGTAAAGCATTATGTTTCTCAATTATTTTCCTAAGGCTTTGTTTGGTAAAGCTTTTTGAGGAGTGTTTCTGCTCTCAAAAAGTATAAGTCAACCTTTTATGTTTGGTAAACAAAAATCTGAGCTGCTTTTGATGTTGGTTTTTAAAAGTTAGGGGGTGTTTTGAGGAGCTTTCGTAAGTAGATTTTTAGAATTGATTTGCCCTCTCAAATAGTTAAAAGATTTATATGACCTTAAAATTTAATGATCATTATTACTCTCATTAATGTTTATATTTATTATGGTAATTTTAAATATAAAAAGCAATTTTAAATATATTTACCAAACATTACTTTTATAACTTCTAATTATTGAGAACTAATTTTTCATTTTTTTTACCAAATAATATAACTACGACTTTTTGAGAGTTGTTTTTAAAGAGTTAAAGAGCTCAAAAGCTCTTTAAAAGTCATAATATTACTAAGTCAAGCCTAATACATGCGCATAACTCAAAGTGGATAATTAATCGATAATAGATGGAGTAAGGCTTATTGTATAAGAAAAAACTTGGATCAAGTTCTTTATATCCATTACATGCATTGCTTAAATCATACAATGACAAGTGAACATGTTTTGAAAAATAAATAATTTAAAAATTAAAAGTTTACATTCATCTTAAGAAAAATGTCCAATTGTCATTGTATGATTTAAGCAATAAATGTAATAAATACAAAGAACTTGGTCTAAGTTTTATCATATTTTATATATATGCTTCCATCCACTTTTTGTTGTCATTTTTTTACACATATCGTTTAAGAAATCATTTAATTGACACTAAAATAAATAAATATACAAAATGTGTAGACAAAATTAATTTTGAGTAATTAATTTTATAATGATTAAATGTTTTTGAGAATATTAAAGATAATGAAAATAAACTTGTAAAAAATATATTTAAATAAATTTTTATTTAAGAAACAAGAATAGGAAGTGAAGAGAGAGTGCTTTGCCAATTTGCCATAAGGAGGAGGGGAAGGGGGAGAAAGAGTGAGTACGGAGGCTGCGTTTGTCGTTTAGGTTTGGCGATCCCGAATAGTCAACTCTAGAATTAGAAGCTTTGGGAGTTTGGGTCCAAATTAAAGATGCAGATTAACAATCCCAACTTTAACTTCAGCGGATGAGACATAAGACATGCCCCCATTCATTACGGACAAATTACCAATCAACTTCCAACTTTTTTCTTCCCCTCCCTCCTCTTCTATCTCAACAATTATTTGATTATTGTATAAAATACAATACACACAGAGACATTCTTCTTTCGTATAACAAATTCAATCTTCATTTTTGTTATACAACTTGCTACGAATAGTTTTTAGAGAGAAAATGTAGTGGAGATTTCCACAAACTGCAAACCCATATGATGAACACTTGATGATTATTAACGAAATCATATTTTTCAATTTGTGTGCGCTATTAGTTTTTGAGCTAGCAATGTTACTTAATTAATTTATTTTTCAATGTTTAATTCAATAGATCGACATAAATAGTAACATGTGAAGGAATAAAATAATCTTGACTATTTTGGCTCTTTCATTGTTCAAAGTTCCCGATTAAGAAAAAAATTACATTTTGATTACTAAAACATTCTCTTTTTTTTCCTCTCTTTTTTTCAAATGTATCAAACCTCCTTCTTTCTCTCTCTCTCATAGAAAGAGCATAGATAGAGATATTTTAGATTAGATATTTGATAGTACTTGTTAATAATAGAAAAGAATATTTTTTAAATATTCTATAGAATGAATTGATAACAGTAAATGTTTAGGAACTTCAAGAAGTTTTGAGCTGATAAGGTGATTCTTATTTTTGCCTCAAACAAAGCCACAACGGCACAAACCATGTTATATATCAAGGAGGTAGATGATAGGAAGAACATGATTAATGAGTGCATGTAAGTTTCTAATGTAACTCCTCCCTGGTGATGCAACAGTCTATAGAATTAAAACCACAAGTTCTTAAGCATCTTGCAATATTTTGTTGCCTTTATGGGAGAATTTGTAAGGTGACTTTTTGCTTCTGCAATTTTTCCCCTACTGGTGCTATAATACTTTTGCATTAGCTTTGCTGCTTAACATTTCTATTTTGAGGGGTTATGTATTGAACAGTGGTTTTTCATGTGCCTCACAGGGTAAATATCATCTCTTACTAAATTCTTTTATTTTTGACAACTTTTATAATTAAATTCATTAAATTTTATCACCATATCACGATCTAATATGATATATTGATGTTTCATGATCTAATGTGATAAATTAATACTTTTCAATACAATATTTGTAGAGGGGTGTATCATAAGTTCAAATGGTCCATAAATTTCTAAACTTCTTACAAGTTGGTTCTTTCAATAATTTGACTAATGAAATGTTTGTCAAGGTCGTATAAAAAATGAAAGATTGAAAAAATTCATTGAATTTAGTTCTAAAAATTGTTGAAAATAAAAAATTTAAGGGTTAATTAAGTTTTTAGTCCCTATAATATGAGAAATTTTAGTTTAAGTCCCTCAGTAGAGATTTTAGTCCCTGTAAATTTTGGTAGTTTGATTTTGGTCCCTGTACAAGTTTGGGAACTGACAGTGATGACGTGTCAGTTAACGTCGCGGACGTGGCGTGCCACGCGGACTCGCCATGTGGCATAACCCAGTTCAATTAGTTTGACCCATCAACCCGGTACATATACGACCCGACCCGATTTTTTTTATAAAAAAAATTGAAATCCCTAAATCCCCAAATCTGAAATCCCACCCCCAAACACAAACGACCACCGTTTCCCCCAAACCACCTACGTCCTCCGCATGCTCGCCGTCGCGACGACCTCTCTTCTCCGGTCTATCTCTCATCTATCGTCCGTGACCCTCTCTCTCGTCTGTCTCTCGTCATCACCATGACCCTCTCCCTCGTCTGTCTCTCGTTATCACCGCTCCTTCTCGTCTGTCTCTCGTCATCGCTGCATCACCCTCTCTCCACCGTGACCCCAGAAAGGTAAGGGAATCCCTGCTGTGTCTCTCTCACTTTGCTGTTCATTTCTGGGATTGGTGTTTTTTGACTTAGGTTGATTTGTTGATTTCTGTGATTTGTTCATTTCTTTGTTCATATATGTTGATTTTTGTTGATTTTTTCTGGAAAGGTAATCGGTTCTGTTGATTTTTGTTGGAAAGGTAATCGATTCTGTTGACTGTTGATTTTTGATTTTTGTTCATATCTGTTAACTTTGTTAATTTTTGTTTATTTTTGCTGGAAAGTTAAAGATTTCTATTGATCTTTGCTTGAAAGTTAACTAATTTTGTTGATTTTTGCTGGAAAGTTAATCATTTCTGTTGATTCTTGGTGGAAATTTTACCAATTTAAATCCTAGTCTAGAACAAGAGAACCAATTCTGAAAACCAAGTTAACCAATTCTTTGTTTTGATTCACCGAAAGCCTACTCATTGTAGAACCCCAACTTGCCATCCGATCCAGCAACTATAACTACAAAGTCATTAGAAAAAACAAAATTGTAAACATGTAAAGATGGTGCTAAACAAATTGAATAAGTTGGTGCTAACAACTTGGTAGCTTTTACTAAAACAAGAAGGGAAGCCAGGCTTTGAAACTTGCAACAAATAAAGGTAAGGGAATATATGAGATAGTTGAAGAAACCAATTTGTAGGCATGGAAAATGATGTCTAATTAGACATTATATATTGGTGATTGGATTATGTGTACTGAAATGATATAGAAATAAATATATCATATATGTTTATGTAAGAGATATATTGTACTTTGTGTCAAAGTTTGATGTTGAAAATTTGGACAATACTCTTTGTTTTGTGTTTGAACTTGTCCAGTTAACCAATTTGTGTTTTGTTTTGTATTGTATGGACTTGAGAACCCTGGGGTTTGTATTAACCAATTTGTGTTTGAACCAAGAGTAGTGTTTTGTATTATTGAGTATTGGAAACATGACCATGCTTTGTAAGTTATATGAATGCAAGTCTAAAGTAATCATGTTTGCAGGAATAAGCAATTTGCTATGATTGAGAACCCTGGGCTTTGGAATTGACATTGTTGAACCATGACAAGTCGTGGCTTTGTTTCAAACTCGTTTACACAAACCAGGCTATCTGGATGTGGAGATAAGTTGGTAGTGTTCACAGCTGGGATCAATTCAAAGCACACTGGTAGAAAGTTTTGGAGGTGCCCGAATTCGATTGACAACAATAAAACTTGTGGATTTTTTCGATGGATTGATGAGTCAGAAACAGCGTCTGAAGTGAGAACAGTGGTTGTCGATGAAGATACTAAAAGAAGGATTTTGAAGCTTGAAAAGATGGTAGTTTATGAGAAAAGTAAGGGAGACCTGGTTATTTGTTTAGGATTAATAAACTTTGCATTGCTTTGCATCGCATGTGGACATGCTATTGCAATGTCGTGAATTAGTACTATATGTTATGTATTTAGTATGTTTGTATTTGTAATGTGATCCAAACATGTTCCTTTTTGGACAATGTTGATGAAATTAATAAAAATACATTCACGTTTGTGGATTTTGTGACTATACTATTTTGATTGGCTTTCCACCACTCATGATTTGTATTCTCGTACAGGTTTATGTCAAAGAAAATTACATGTTAGGTACCATTCATAATTACATGATAGAGCTGACATCATTGTATATATCAATTGTAAAAGAGGTACCCTAGCCCATATCAGTACAAAAAATGATGTTCCCCTCAAACCAACTACTAACCAACTCAAAATAGTACAATTGTTCAATTAGCATCATATTAGTTGTCAAAACACAAATGATGAGTCCACTTTATATACCCTAGCCCATATCACTACAAAAAAAATGATGTTCCTTTCAATATCATATATCAGTCTGGACATTGCTTTCTTCTTCTCCATTGGTAGATTCGGCTTGTCCCCCAATTCCTTCGTCAACCATTGCCTTCTTCTCTTTTCTTTGTCTCTTCTACACAAAAATTGTAACAAATTAATACAAATATAACTTAATGATAAAACAATAATTAGATAAAAAATTGAGTGTTACTTCTTCCCACTTTGGATCTACCAGTGGATTTTTGCACTTCCTTACATTGTGGCCTTCTTGACGACACCTACCACACATGTTTGTTGTGGTGTATCTCCTAGCCTTTTTGGCATTTTCTTCCTCAAGCTCCCTCCTCCTCAATTTCTTTGGTCTTCCAGGGCCTCTATTGTATGCAAGAGGCAATATTGAGGTGTCAGTACTTTTTGGCTATGCATTTTGGCCATTGATGGGTGAAATGCAATGAGCATAGCAAGCTGCATATGTTTCCTTCCTGTAGCATTTGTGTACCCTTACAATGGGATCTTGACCACTTGCATGCAAGGCTGCAATTGCATGCCTACAAGGCATCCCTACTAACTCCCAAAAGTTACATGAACAAGATTCCCTATCTAGGTCAACAACAAACTTCTCACCATGGTGCAGATGAACAACTTCAAAGCAATTATTCCCTAATAAGAGTGCATCCCAGTTGAAACTATATTTTATCTCTCTATCAAGTCTTTTCTTAGGCTTAGGCATTACATCCCCATCGTAGTTCTCCCATTTCAGCCTAAGTGTTGACATCGTATTCATGATATAGCTTCTAATCCACTCAAACATGCTAATAATATGTTGATCCCTAGCTTTAATGATGGCGTTATTAAAAGACTCACACAAGTTGTTCATGACAACGTCACATTTAGGATAAAAAGAAAATGCAAGCTTACGCCATGCTCTTTTAGGGATGGCAAGAAGCCATTCATATGCCGCCTTACTTATCTCCTTTATATGTGCCATATTGTATTCCTGTGCTGAATAGTGTGTTGACTTGGATGTTGCCATCATGAGATCTCGTATTAACACTCCACCGCAAAATTTTTTCTTAAAGTTTCCATAAAGATGTCTCAAGCAAAACCGGTGTTCAACCCCTTCCATTAATTCTTGAAATGTTGGCAAAAGACCCAAGTAAACCAACTACAAATGCACATATTTCAGAAACTATAACCAAACAATAAATACACATACATACCAATGGCAAGAACCAAAGCTATAACCAAACATGGTATTTACATCTTTGATCTCAAGAGATTACCTTCTGTTGGTCTGAGATAAAGATCCACCTGTTTGTCTCCAAGCCCCCAATATCCCCAAGTAGGTTCGTCAGGAACCAATTCCAGCTCTCCTTGGTCTCCATCTCAACCACAGCAAATGCCAATGGAAAGTATTGGTCGTTTGCGTCTCTTGCAATCGATGTAAGCAATTGTCCTTTATACTGTGTCTTTAAGTGACATCCATTAAGACCAATGAAAGGTCGGCAGCCAGCAAGGAAACCATTTCTGCATCCATCTAGACACTTGTAAAAACTCCTAAACCTCGGCATCAATGTACGTCCAATCTGAACATCATTGTGTGAAGGATGTGCCCCCACTGGAATGTCATCATCAGCAAGAACCAACAAGCATGTGTTGTGACAAGATGACAAGATGCCCTTTTAAGTTCAACAATGTATCTCCACAGCAATGCATATTTGGCACTCTCATCTCCCTAAACCATCTCCTTCACAATGTGTCTTGCCTTGAACGCCTTCTAACCTGAGACACCACATTGGTATTTGGACTTCATCTCATGATGCACGTCCTTGATAGACACCTGCTTGCTACACTTGATCCTCTCAACCAAAGCCTTTGCTACAAATGATGACTTCACATTGTTATTATTATATACCAACCCACAAGAATGGGTACTTGTCAGTGTCTTGATCCTGTATATGCGACTACTACCCACCTTACTACACAAACTGGTGAAGTCACATATAGAATTACTCTTGCAAACAGCCCTTGCCCTAATTTTGTCATTTTTTACCCACTTCACACTTTTATTATTGAGAATAGAGTGTTCAATCAAAGCATCTTTGAATTGCTTCAATGAGGAAAACTCCATATTCAACTTGAATTCAAACGATGCACACATGTCGTCACTCTAAACTTGGGATATTTTCTCCTACTTTCCAATTCAAGATCAGAACCATATCTGATTCCAATTCCTCTTCGTCAATTCCACCATCCAAGTCACCGACGTATGGCTCATCCATACATGTTTAAATATGAATAACTAAACCCTACACTGTAAACTTACCTCTTCAACTGAATGGTCCACCTTCCCCTTGCCCTTGGCATTCTCCTCCTCCCTTGCACTATCTTTTTCAAGTTGGGTCACGGTTTCATTGTCGCCTTCATCATCATCGACCTTTTGTTTTCCCTTCCCCTTGTCATTTTGTGCAATATTCTCATTCACCTCCTCATCAGCCTGCATGACAAAAAGTTGAATAATCAGATGGCTTTACATACCTTACATGTTTTAATATGAATAACTAAACCCTACACTGTAAAATTACCTCTTCAACTGAGTGGTCCATCTTCCCCTTGCCCTTTGCATTCTCCTCCTCCCTCGCACTATCTTTTTCAAGTTGGATCACACAATCACCTTCGCCATCACTATCAGCACCTTCTAATTCCAACATGACCTCCGGCGTAGAAATGATGTGCTCCACATACACATCAACTTCACATTTGTGTTTTATGGCATAGTTGCCCATCCCTATGGTATGCGAGTCATCTGTGATAGATGCCAATGTTCGAGAATCCAGAACTCTCCACCATAGTAGCACATCATTGCTATATTGAAGCCTTCTGACTTCATTCAGGCACTCAAAATAAGACCATCGGTCAATATCGATGCCGTGCACGTCTTCTACAAATCCATTCATATATTTGATTGGCGGCCCTTTATCAATGTTACCCCCGTGGTGAAAAACTACAGAAAAAATCATCATGAAATAATATAAATGGCTCAAATACAACTTTTACTTAGGCTTGATAATAACAAATAAAATGAATAAGCATTATTCAGAACACAAGCAGAACATTTAGAACACAAGCAGAACACAGACGAGAATAATATGTGTCTTAATCCATATTCAGAACTTCAAAATTGTACACACAAGCATTATTCTAAACACAAAACCATTTTCAAAAATTGGGCCTCCCTAAACCCACAAGCATTATTCAAAAACATTGTTGTAACCATAACCTATCTGTCCCACAAGCATTATTCTAAAGCCTAAACCAATTAAAAAATTTTACCTCCTCTGACACACACGGTCCTAGTGAATTCTTTCAAGTCAAGATTTTGGTCCCCATGTATTGGTCCCCACAACCCTGTGCATAACCGAAACAAAATGAAAAAGTGAGAAAGAAAGTGTAAGTCACAAAAACATAAAGCAAAGTGAGAGAGAAAAGGGATTCCCTTACCTTTCTGGGGTCGCGATGGGTGGCAGCTTAAAGGGTTGTTGGAACGAGAGAGAAGGACGCCGACCAGAGAGGGACGAGAGGCAGATAACAGCACGAGACGGACGAGAGATGGACGACAGATAGGGACGCCAGACGAAGGAGAGGAGAGGGAAGACACGCGACGGCGACGGCGACAGCGGTCTTGGGAAAGACGGTGGTTTGGGGAAGCAGGTCCATGGACAGTGATAGACGGATGGGTTGTTTGTGTTTAGGGGTGGGATTTCAGATTTGGGGATTTAGGGATTTCAAATTTTTTTAATAAAAAATTCGGCTTGGGTCGTATATGTACCGGGTTGATGGGTCAAACTAATTGGACCGGGTTATGCCACGTGGCGAGTCCACGTGGCACGCCACGTCCGCGGCGTTAACTGACACGTCATCACCGTCAGTTCCCAAACGTCTACAGGGACTAAAATCAAATTACCAAAATTTACAGGGATTAAAATCTCTACTGAGGGACTTAAACCAAACTTTCTCATATTACAGGGACTAAAAACTTAATTAACACAAAATTTAATATGGAAGGTATTTAACTCATGAAACATGTAAGAAATCACTTTGAAAACTACGTTCTTATTGACATGACATAGGAAATTTACCAAGTTTTTCACAAATTAAAAGAAATTCATTTTTCAATAATAATAATAAAAAAAGAGTCAATGACATCTCCATATGGCACATTCCTGCTCATTTCATTCATCAATGGATTTAACATTGTAATGTAATGTTTGATGAGTTTAAGACTATAATACATCATGCAAGGTCTCTTTTCAATTTGTAAAAACCTATTGACCCAATGCTCTATTTCTAATTTAGTTCATCATCGTTATTACACAAAATACTTCATAAGATAATTATTGAATCTAAAAATTATATTGACTTGCAAGTTATGGTAGTCAAAGTATTAGATACACCTAGGGGTGTCAAAACGGGCGGGCCCGGCCCGTTTAGGCCCGCTGGCCTAAACGGGCCGGGCCAAAAATATGCATATTTTTCAGACCCGGCTCGTTTATGGTCGGTTTGCGGGCCTAAACGGGCCGCCGCTAGCCCGTTTATTTTTTTAAAAAATTCAAAAAAATTTATTTAAAATTTTTCTTAAAAAAATTCACGGGTAAACGGGCCAGCCCGCGGGCCAAATGGGTCGGGCCTAAACGGGCCGGTCCAATTTTTTTTCAAATTTTCCCTGGCCTATTTTTTGCATGTAAAACCCGTCCATTTAACCGGGTAAACGGGCCGGGTAAATGGGCCAAACCCATTTTGGCAGCCCTAGATACACCTATAACAAATAACATTTAATCAAATGCAAATAATCTTATCACGCATCGCACGGGTTAGATTCTAGTTTGATAGTATGTGTCAATAGTAGAAAAGAATATTTTTTAAAATATTCTATAGAGCAAATAGATGAATGACATGTGTGAGGAGAAGAGAGTTCTAAAATATCTTAACCCATTGTAAATGTAAGCCCTTTAATAAATGAAGCAATGAAGAAAAATGTTTAACTTTCTCTCTTACCCTTTATCTCCTCCCCCCTAAATTTTCCCTATCAATTTTGGTTCTTTGATTTGTTGAACTCAATATAGTAGATTTCATCTTTGAGGATGATGAAGCTATGCTAGTTCAATTCAAAACCATCAACGGCATACTGAATCAACTCGATGCTAGGGTAAAAATCTTGGAATTGAGATATGTTCTAACTTCACACATTCATGATCCACCATCATCAGCCAATTCCCCATCACCATCACCACCACTACCACCACTAATTCTACCACCAACACCACCACAACTCAACACCACATTCTCAATTTCACAAGCACCTCATCCACAGAAAAATACACTAAATCTGCCACAACAAGCTGATCCAGATCTGACTGAAGGAGTGGGATCCCTATTTCACCTAGACTTAGGGAAAACACTAGATTGTGTTCTTCTAATGGAGGTGAGATCCATGGAAGACAAGAAAGGGATAGATCTAGCAAGGACATTGGTTAAGCTTCCATGGCCACCACATCCACTAGATTGTAGTCGATTCTCAGATACAGACTCAATCATGGAGATTGACGATCCTATAGAGGTCACAAACTTGACGACTTCACCATTGATCTTATCGGTGACATTCACGAGCTCAAAACCTCCACTGTTGGAGGCCATCAAGTCACAAACGACGGCAAATATGCCTCGTCAGGATCCTCAAGCAGCAACACGCAGGCGAGGTGCTTGATGTGATCTTAGTGGAGGATGTGGAGGATTCAACATTGGGGTTACGAACGCTCTACTTGCAAGGGTCGCAATTCTGCTTCTCGAGTGCAGAGGAGAAGGAGGACGTCAAGCGCTGCTTCCTGTTCGACCACCAAGAGTAGTTGTGCGTGGAAGGACAAAAGCAAAGGCAACGCAAATAGTAGCAAGCGTTGCAACGACGAGGAGGAGGAGGAGGAGGAGGAGGAAGAAGAAGAAGAAGGAGAAGGAGAAGAAAAAGAATGTGCAATTTTCTCATGGTGAAGCGTGACAATTACAATTTGGCAACAACGACGACGTAAGGAAGAAGATCATCTGCGTGAAGCACCACATGAAGAAGATGAAGATTACGTGGCAAGGGTTAGGGAAAAGTGGCTTCTCTCATAATGTGGTGAAGCACAACCAACTCGACCCAATAGTGGTGCACCAACCCTGCTTGGAGAGGTTATGTCAAACCTAATATAGTTTAGCAGTTGAGAAAAAGAAGAATTCACAATTTCTTCGAGCGATTCCAGTTTTAATTTATGGGATCCTAGTGGTAACTTTATGTACTTAAAAAGAATAATATAAATAGGATAAAAAAAGAAATAAATAAATGTATAATAGTAGTTTTATGAGCTAGAAAAAAATAGTAGTTGCTTAGGCTTTATAGTTGTAGTTTTTGTTTCTTTTTACAACCTTGAAGACAAGGTTAATGTGATGGGGATAGGAATACTAGAAAGGAATATGGATAGGGATATTCTAGAGTAGATATTTGATAATATGCATCAATAGTAGAAAAGAATACTTTTTGAAATATTATATAAAGCGAATAGATGAATGACATGTGTGAGGAGAAGAGAGTTCTAGAAGATCTTAGCCTATTATAAATGTAAGTCCCTTTAACGAATGAAACAGAGAAGAAAAATGTTTAACCCTTTGTTTTCTATTGCTATCGTGCGTTTGTTTATGTGGTTCCTATGTGCGTCCTCCTTGTTTCTGTTCTCTGGTGGCATATCACCGTCATTCATCCTCCCCCATCATTGACGTGTAAATCCACTTACAACAACATGCAACACAACCTCCACATCCTTGCTGCTCAATCATTGTTGTGATCAGGGTCTTTGTTTCACTTGGTCTCGCTCCAATCCCTGATTTGTTTTGTCGGGGTGGATTCTATGAATTTGTGGAAATTGAGTTCTTGATTTATTTTGTTACTAGAATCGTGGTTTGCCACACTAAGATTCGACCGTAACCTCCCTTTGTACTTGACAAATACGGGAATCATGGAGGTGGAAGAGTAAAAAAGTGATGACAATGATGACATTTTTTAGTTGGCTCACAACGAGGGCTGGACAATCACGTGAGACTTAGATTATTACGAAAAATCCCTAGCACAAGGTCTGGGGTTTGGTAACAAAATGGTGTGTAATTTGATTGATCTAGCCTTTAATGATTTTTTCCAATTTTGGGAGGGGTGTGGAGGAACACTACCCTCAATTTAGCTAGATTAAAATTAGTTACTTCATGGTGAATTTTGACTCATTGTAGCTTTAGATGCTCAAATTACCTCTGTCAAATACCTTATTTGCCTCATCATCAAATTGGTTTCTTAGCTAGTGGTTTATGTTCTTCGTTCTCTTCTTGTAAGAATTTTCATGTAATTACTTTTGAAACATATTTGAGATACTCCTCTTTGTTAAGTTTTAATCCTTACATACCCTCTTTTTGTATTTATTATTCTTTGATTAATGAATATATCTATCTATTTTTGACCCAAAAAAAAAGTCTATCTTTGTAAGGTTGTTAAGAGAATAATTATATCAAATAATCAAGAGACTCTAATATTTTGTTAAAAAATTTAAAAATTAAAACAAAAACTGCTGTTGAGTCATTTTCGGTATCTAAGTTAGGTGGGATTGGGATGAGTTAAACAGTAGTGCAAGGGCTTTGTCTTGCAGCCGTTGGATTTTGGGACTACACCTTGCATCATTGGCCACACGCGTCAGTGGTTGGCACACGTGACTTATCCCATGGTACCTTTACTTACAGCTACTGGACCACATAACAGTAGTGGCCAATGGTACTAGTGCCCAAAGTGACCATTATTAATTTGGTTTCACTCTTTTGGCATTCAATAGGAAGCAAAAGATAACAAAAGTAACACCCCTCAAACATAAATAACTAGTATTTCGACCGTATTTAGTACAATGACTATATAACAAAAACAATCTGCATACTGGAGAGTAAAAATCTCATTTTGACACTAAATCGATATGACTTTTGTTATATTAATATTTGGAGCATGCATTGGATAATTCAGGGTATGATCAGACTAGGATCACAAGTCCCCCAACCTCAATAGTGGCATTCATCGAGAGACTAGGACAAATCAAGAGACACAATTAATTAATTAATTAATTAATCTATCTAATAAATTAAAGTAAGTTATGGTTGATCAATTATGCACAAATAAGAAAATTAATGAGACGCGGTAAACAAAACAACCAAAAGAAGGAATGGTTAACTATATATGACCTCACGCGGTGCTAATTATGAAGGGAGGGTTAATTGAGTGGTGGGGTTGCATGATCTGTGAGAGCCAAGTAAGGCACTAATCGCTGCGTGATCTGAAGATAAATTTTATATGCATGTCAATCGGAAAGGATAGAGATATATAGAACACAGTATATATGAGATGAGACTGCAGATAATTAATTAACCTTGCCTATAGTATAATATAATATTGTCATTATCAAGCATATTATCCAAGAATAAACTGACACCTCCAATATGTCTGCCTTGTTTTTTGTTTTTAGTTCGCTTCTAACTTATTCATGTAAAAGTATGTGATCACTCGTAAATATAAATTTAAATAATTTAAAGTAAAAAATCTCACTCTAAAAACTATGCGCCGCTTATATAATCTTTATTTGGAATTTTGTGTCCGATCAATCTTTCATTGTCAAACACACAGTCGGTGGCACAAATGTTTTCATTGTCCTTTCCTCCCATTTTCCTATTTTGAGCTACACCAGTAAGATCCATATCATTCTACAACTTTAGTCAAAATTAATGCTACAGTAAATTTAAATAATGAATGTAAACATTTTTTAGTATGAGAATATTATTGCGGTTAACTTCACGGTGTAGTAGTTGTTTATGCACTTTATAAAACGAAAAGACCCAAATTTAAATTATAGGGTGGATAAATTTTTTTTTTCTATTATCTTAGTAAAATAAGAAAAGAGAAATTTTTAAATGTGCATAGTTATTCCCATTCCATATTTCATATTATCTTGTCAAATCATTGACTCTAAACTTGTACATATTTACGTATTTAAGGATCATATAACTTATGATACAATTTTTTATAATAGAAATATTATGTGTACACTAAAAAAGTATTAATTAGTTATACATGAATATTAAATATTAATTTTTCTCTTCTCTCCCCACACTCCTTCAAGTCATGCTCTTCTTTTCCTCTCCTCCTTCTTTTTTGTCTTTTGTCTTATTTTTTCACATCCTTCTTTCATTTTTTTTCCTAATATTTTCATCTGCAACCTCTATTTTTTTTTCCATTTTGCTCTTTTTCTTCTTATTCATTTATTTTTCTTGTTCATTTTTTTGATTTTTTTTTATTTTTTTGCTTTTTTTGCTTTTTTCTTCTTCTTTTTTGCCATTTCTTTGGTTCATTTTCATTTTTTTTCCTTAAGACATCATGGAGATCATGAGCGAAAACATTATTCTTTGATCTATGTTGTTTTCTATGTTTTGTAATGTTTTAATGTGGTGTAAAGTTTATTTATGTGTGTTGTAATATTTGTTTATTTATTCGATTATGTGTGGTGTAATGTTTATTTATGTCTGTTGTAATGTTTATTTGCGAGTGTTGTAATGTTTGTTTGTTTGTAGTGTAATATTTCAACGTGGTGAAGTGTTTGTTTATGAGTGAAGTAATGTTTCTTTACTTATTCGTTTTTGTGTGGCATAATGTTTGTTTATGTGTAGTGTAATATTTATTTATATGTATTATAATGTTTGTTTATGAGTTTCATAACGTTTATTTGTGTGTTATTGTATTTATTTATTTGTGGTGTAATGTTTATTTATGAATATGAGCATTTTTTTAGTATAAAAATATTTTTTTGGTTAAGTTCACGATCTAGTGATTGTTTATGCACTTGATAAAATGAAAGGACAAACTCATAGGATGGATAAATTTTTTTCCTACTATCTTAATGAAAAAATGAGAAATTTTTAGATACGCCAAGAACAAAAAGATAAGTTTTAAGAAAAGGCCACAAAATATAAATAAAATTTATGTGGTAAGTGATAAATATATATATATATATATCTCAAAAGCTTTTGCTTGTTTTTGGTGTATTGAAGAATAAAACTTTGCATTGATTTGTATGAAAGTATATACACATACATAAACTGTTATTCCATATTATCTTGAAAAAAATTTTACTTTACAAATTATTGATTAGAATAAACTTGTACATCTTTACGGCTTTAATGATCATTTAATCTACGATAAAATTCTTTATATTGAATATTTTATTAAAAATTATTAATATACCACATTAAATTATATAACACATTAATATATATAAGAATGATAATGGATATTCGTGGGTACGAGTACATATCTCTTATTACCTATACACATTTAATATTTTGCTAGCCGTACTCATATCTGTATCCATCATAGATACATGTTACTCGTACCCGCAAAAATCTAAATCCCATGTGGATATTCGCATAAATTTGCAAAATTTTTTAAAAAATGGAAAATTTTATAAAAATCACTATCTAATATTATATATTATAATATTACTATTATTAACAAAACCACAATTTAAATTAGCAAAATACATATAATAAAAATTCAATAATGTTATAAATAAAAAAAGAATTAGGGTATTTAATTTTTATATTTATATTTATATAATTTTACTTATTAATTAATGAATGAATAATTCAATCTCCATATTCATATCTATTAGTAAACGAGTATAAATATAAATACAAAAATTACAAAGATACTCATACCCTCATCACAAATAATACCTATAGATATCTAAATTTGTGAATATTTTTGTCAGTATATCATATTTGAATTTGACCATAAATTTTACTTGATAAACATGGTGAGATAGAAAATGTTTTGAGCGGAAATATATCTATACTCCCACACGCGTGGAGTGGAGAGGGACATGGATCTCATGTGATAACAAATTTGATCAGAGGTCCAAGAATGACAGCCCTGTCTCTGTTTTGCCCCCCTACAGAGCCCATTGTACATTGCCATGTGATTGTTAGTTACTTCTGCCAAAAAGTCAACAAAATCAACGGTGAGATTGTCATAATGTGGTGCCCCAAGTGGGGTCCACAAAAATGATTGTGACCACTCTGTGCAGCTCGACGTTGTCCGATATCAAGAATCTACACGATCAAATGATGGGAGTATGTATGCAGCAGAGTTTTGGGATTCACATGTGGATGTGGAGACAGTGAATTGAAGCAAATTTGTCAGACAACTTGCTAGTAACAAATTTATTTGAGTCTCCTTTTGTTTAGAAATAAGGTAAAGACACTCTTATAAGTGCTAAGCAATCCACTATTAATGGAAATTCTCACTAATTATGATCTAGTGGTCTAAAATTTGATTATTGTTGTCTAATCCATTTAAAAAAAACAGTGAACTTAATTACTTATACTCAATGACTTAAGTATTTCATTAATATTTGTTAGTTCAAGTGGTTCGACACTTGTTCCCTTTTAACAATGTTTTGATTATCGAGTTCGAATAATGTAAACAAAAAAATTAACACTAAGAGAGCTTTATACCCACCTATAGTGGACTGGCCTAGCAGAAACTAGATTGAATAAAATTCGAAAAACTTTAAATACCAGTGATTTTGTATTTGTAAATATTTTGTTTTTCTTTGCACATTTTTCATTTTCTAATAATGGATACCTTCCACGTGAAAGCAAAAGAGGCCCCCCTTTCATTTTGTACAACCTCTTTATTTGTTTGATTATGTTATGGTACGAGATATCACTTTAAGAGTGGTGACTACTATAGTACCTCACTTGTTTGGTATCATTCAGTGGGACTCCAAAACCCCAAAACTTGCCACTCATAATTACGATCATGTTACCGCACCACTCAATGACCTATTTTAAAAATTTTACAATAAGAGTCCACTCACTTTTTCTTTTGCAAAAAAGCCCCCATCATAACTACCACTTTCAACACCAAAACTCTCACCCTCAGCATCGTTTATTCCTCATCTATTACTCTAAAGAAAGACTAACTAAGTTCTGGGATTTATTTAGCATTGCAACATCCTTGGACACTTTGCTACTATTTTTCTGTTAGATGATTGTGTAAACAAGTCCACCTATGCAATGTTGATGAAAAATGCAATAAATTCAAGCCAAAAGAGGCAACAATACAAACAAGGAAAGGAAATAACAATAAAAGATAATCCCAACAAATCTCTTATTCATCTCCAAAATAACAGTAAAAAATGAAAATAAGAAACAGAATAGCATAAGAAACAAGAAATCAAACAAAATCATGAGAAAAAAATCCCAACAAATCAACAATTACTCTTCAGCAACTACTCCTTACATTACAAGCAAACATAAATACACAAAAAAAAAAAAAATCACAAATGGGCTTGAAATTTGAGAAACATAAAAGGGAATGGGATATTTAATGGAAGCTGAAGAGATCCTCAATTGGATCCTACAATCCCAAAATTGAACCCTAAAATCCCAAGCCGAAAATTGCAATCACAATACAATGAGGAAACCACCACTGTGTCATAATCCCCTTTTGTCTCTGACGCACAGTGTGTGTGTGAGTGATCTTGGACTCTCCACCATCACCATGCCTCTGCTGCCACATCATCCTCTCCCTCTTCCATCGTTAGTTCAATTCCTTTATAGGACCACCACCACATCTTGCCGACAATTGGAGGGAGAAACGTTAGGCTTCTGAGCGTCCAGACACGCGTTCTGTAGAGGGAACCTGTAGAGGCAGTTCCCGGCGAAAGTGGCGGGGCCCTCGTTGAGCAGCAACCCTACTTGGGGTTCCCGCGGAGGTCGAGGCTCATGATCAGAAGGAGAGTCTCTCGAGGGATGTCAGAACCTCGTCAGAGAACTCGTTGTAAAAGAGATTTAGCGTTTCAATGAGGACGGAGAGCTCTGAGAGCTCCTTTCGGAATGGAACCGTTGAGGAAATTGGAGGACAAGTCTAAATGGCGGAGGGAAGTGATGACCCTGAGAAGAGTTGTAGGAGAGGTCGATGACGACGACGGAAGTGCCGTTGAAGAGAGGGGAATGGATGGTTTTGAAAAAGTTGTGGTGTGAGTGTTTTTGTCAAGGACTTGTTTGCAACAGAAATAAAAATAATGTCTCTTTGTGTAATTTTCAAATAATTTAATATGAAAGTGCGGTGGCATAATTATAATTATGAGTGGCAAATTTTAGAGTACCATTAAATGGTACCAAACAAGTAGAATACCATGGTAGCCACCACCCAATTTAGGTACAATGGAGTACTCAAGCAGGGTGTGGTCCAATCACATATATATAGCTGCTAAAAACAATTTAATGTGGCCATTCCATGTAGTTACCGATATGTATGGATTATTATCAACCGCAGTATGTTTATTTTGTGATCAGAGTTTGAAAGTTAAATCTTTAAGAAGAAAAAAATACTAAAACTTGTAAGAGATATTGTTTAAACATTTTGATCAAAATTTCATAATTATAAGAACTGTTTGTTAAGTCAGTGTTTTCATTATTGCATTTTCTTTTTTGTAACCTAAATTTGCTTTCTTTCTTTGTATATTAACTTGTAAGATTAAAGTTTACTTTTTAAATTAAAAGATGTACAGGCATGTAGTTGGTTTGTAGTAAACGATCTAACCACTTTGGATCTTTGAAAGGTTTAGGCTTCGCCTATTAAAATAATCATTGTTAGAAAAGACTACTAACTTCCATAATCAGTTTGTTGTCTCCTTCAAGCTGAATGTGAAAAGTTTAATGATGATTTATGAACATTCAAATTTAAAATTTACAAGAGTTTGGTTATATCTTATACGCGGTTATGGATAATCTGTTGTTTTAAGCAGATAGCAGATGTTCTTCAATTTGATTGAATATGCAACTAAATCGTCAAAGTCAACATAATTTAGTCAAATCCGAACCGGGTCAAGCAGGTCATTAAGGGTGTACAATAAGTCGGGTAACTCATTCAACTCGTTGACTCGACTCAACTCAAAAGTGGTCAATCGAGTCGAATTGTCGAATCGACTAGTCAAAACTAACGAACTCATAATGTTTGTAGGGTCAGTTGTTGGTTTTAAGTATTCCAAAACCAACTTGGTCGAGAAACCAATATAGGATATATATATTAATTTTTTAAAAATTAGAAAACCCAAACATAAAAAAAATTAGAAAATCTTAAAGAGTGTCCATCCCACCCACATGACAACCTAACCTCTCACATTCTCTCATCTCATTCTCAAATCTGACAGTCTCACCCCATCTATCTCCCTCCCTCCCACTCATTCTGCAACGCCACCATCCACCGCCACAGTCTGACGACTCTCTTTCTCCCTTACTCGACTAGACGCTTTCTTACCCTCACTCAATCGATGCTCTCCTCACACAACGCCACCACAATTTACTGTGTTACCACCCATCACCACAGTCTGCTAACGCTCTCTCCCCCCCACTCGATGTCAACCCTATCTCACTCTTACTCAACGCGCTCTCACATGGAAAAAAACAGTAGTAAAATTCTAAAAAAAATCCCGATTAATCGGTGACTCGGTCGACAATTTGACGAGTCAACTTGAGACAGATCACCCCATTCAAAACTACACAACTCAACTTGTCGTTGGGTTCGTTGGATAGGTAAGTTTATCTAAAAAATATGACTCGAATGAGTTGACATACACCCCTACAGATCATAGTGCATGAGGGATTTAATTCTCTCAAGTTAAAAAATCTATCATATGACATGTCTGAACCTAGACCATTAAGATCAAGCTCTATACCCCTTGCTACCCGGCTAACACGCCCTATTTTAATACATTTATTTAAATTTTAGTATATTTTAATACATTTATTTAATTATATGTAGTTCAATAATTAACTTAGTGATCCATTGGTTGAACTAATCACTCAATGGAGTGGCTGCGTTGAGCACCGGTCTGGGTTTAATAACTATGCTTAATTTTATGGCAATGGATAAATTTAAAGAGTTGTGTTTGGCTCTTCTAAAAGATATATAATGTGTTTAACTAACTTCACTATCTACGTAAAAAAAATCTAATTTAAATTGAAAAATCAAAATCCATCAAATACAAGGGGCTCCTATTTTTTTATGCATAGAATTTTGTAAAATGTAATGTTATTTGTAACACCAATGTGGATGTATATCTCTTTTCAAGGTTCAAAACTTACTCTCTATCAACATTTAAAGAATACTTTAATTCTTTGAATTAAGTTAATATAAGCGGTATAAATAATATTTATCATTTTGTACATTAGAATTAAAAAATCGATCCTAAAACTTTTTTGATTAAAATGTATGCTTTATGGAAAAAATTGTTATCTTATGAACCAAAACAATTTTATTATTATTTCATTATAAAATCGTCATTTAAAGTGGTCATTTCAGAATTTGACTCATATAAAAGTAAAATATTAAAAAAAAAATCACAATCTTGTATTTTTTAACACCCATAATCACACCTTAGTAGTTTTCCCAGTTTTATAAATTTCAATATGCTGCATGAAACTTTAAGGATATTACTTTTGGGATTTTGATGGACATTTTGTTAAGGGATGAAAAGTGAAAAGTTTTGATTGTTTTTATTGCATTAAATGTATTAAAAAATTTTAGAATTTAATTATTCAATTAAAATCATTTCACTTTTAATTTTTTAACAATCGTTTTTATGCATTTGTTAGCAAAACTTTTTAATTTTTTTGGCAAGCACATACATCGAGTAGGATTTGAATCATTTAAAATAATTTTTTTACTTTAAACAAAAAAAGTGAGAAATTTACGTTTTACACCCTTAAATTAATAAAGTAAAACCAATTGTAAAAATTATATCTTATATAATATATAGTGTAATAATTAAAGTGAGAATGTGTCACACTTTTACTTTAATGATTCAATGATAATATCACTCAATTCATTCAAAAAATCTCATTTTAAAAGATTTTTGCCAAAAAAAAGGTATGAATCCCCGTTATAATCTCAACACATAATAAATGTGATGTGAATGAATAAGATGTCTTATCCCCCCCCCCCCCAAAATTCAAATAACACCTTATTTATCGGAAGGAAGGCTCAATCATTTCTTTTTTCTTCTTCTTTCTAAATGGAGATCCTATCCTATGAACTATGATATATGGCCACTGCCCACTGGTCCCCCTCTCACTTTCATCATCAAGGGGGCCATGTCTTTACAAACCTGACAACTACAGAAAAACACAATCATTCCACTCTTATGCCTTTATAATCTTCAACCCTATAGAAAAAAAAAACTGCATGACCTGATATATGTGTCTTGTCCAATTCCAGTGTTCTTTTTCACTGACCATTTTGATTGACAATAACGAAGTTGGATCCAATCCCTTGTACGTTAATTATGCGCATCATTTAATTATTTTCCAGCTTATTAATTTTGTGCATGCATTATTGCATTGCATCTACAATAAGGTCAATCTCTTTATTTGGAACAGCCACGACAAAAGCCTAAAACAAAGGCTAGCAAGCTCAGGGTTCTTTCACTTCTTTCTGATTATACTGACTACCATAATTTGATTTTCTTTAATCAAAAGCTAGTATCCATCCAATCATTTAGGCTGCAATTAAAGGCTAATGGTGGTTAATTATTTGTCACTGGCTTGTGGCTGCAATTAAAAGAAATGATACAAGTAGAATTATTTGTCAGAATTATTGTTTGTCAAAAATCAACGAGACTGATTAGCTAAGATAATTGAGTAAAGATTACTCATTTATTTAAAAAAGTTACAAATAATGTCACACTATTCTCACAAATATTCTAACAAAAATTTCATATGCTTGCCCAGTAAATTAAGGTTGTACATGATGATGAAGTGATTCTATTAGACCAACAAGCTATTAGGCAAGTAGTAAGTAGCTTAGTTTTCCATAAGGATTGAGACATAAGTTCGATTCCCGAAAAGCACACTTATTGGGAGTGAGAGTAACCGTTAATGCTCAACTCCTCAGAATTGCGAAAACAATATCTCCCACCATTTTCATAATCAAATGAAGTGATTTTGTTATCTTATATATGCCAATTAAAAATTTCTCATGATGACTACTTCATGGTAAACGAGTTACTGCTTTTTTAACTTTCAAGTCCCAAGTTCCAAACGGTTAATTTTCATAACTCAACTCATTCCCCCTAAAGCAGCATGATTCATAGATAATCATTCTGTCAATGTGGGTCAGAGTGTTCTTTCCTTGTTTTTATTTTTGGGTCAATTTAATTGGTTCAAAGTTCAACGACTATCATCTCCAACTGCTTGGCACTTGGCAGAGTAGTTAAGGTGTTACATATTTTGATTATTACTACTTGATGTTAAACCTTAGGTCAAATCTTGGATCTAGGAGAAATTAAATTCCTCAATTTTCAAACTATAATTTGAGTAAACAGTAAAGGTTATTTTTTTTCATATAGCATATTTTTTGGAACTATAGTTCAAAATTCAAAATAAAATTACAAATAAACAAAAATTGGCCCAATTATGCCCCTAGCTGTTGAATAATACTCTCTCTTTGTCTTAGTATTTTTTAATAATGGGCCGATGTGGTGTGTTGGCTCAAATTCAATATTGATGGGGCCTGGGAGGGGAGAGATGATCCAAGTGTGGTTAGTTGTAATTGACAGATTTAATTTGTATGATATAAAATTATGGCTTATTAATTTTTCTGTTGCAAACAAGCTAGATTAATTGTAATCAATGAAAATTTATTGATAATCAAGAAAACCATAAATTTTACACATCAGAGGCATTCATGTTGACCAAAACAAGCTGAAGCAAATGAATGCATATAATTTTATATTTTGGTTATTTGACCAAATTTATTTATTTATTTTTTGTTAATTTTATTTTATTGTTTTCATACATTTTCATTGTAGCAATAAAAATCGTATTGAATCCAACCACCTTCATGATATGTGTCAACAATTTCAACCAAAATCTTCAGACTAAATATCATTTCTAATTTTGAGACAGGGTTCTTGTAATGCATATTATTTGCACAAAACAGAATAATAGATGTTACAATTACTAGTTATATTGTACCATGACTTTCTTACTGAATTGACATTGTAGGGTGATTAGAGTGCTTGGAGTGGATGTAATGAATTATTCAGGAAATCAATTACCTGCTATCTCAAACTCTGGAACAACAAAATGAAACAGTAGAAATTTGTAGATTATGGCATGGAGGTGATGCTCCTTTCCTTGATAAAGAAACTATATCTGGTTCCTTTGAAGCCTAAATACTTGCAAGAAAAGTAAGATTAGTAACAGGAAGAGGGAGGAAGTTTGGATCATACAGAAATAAATTTAATCTATTATGATTGACCAAAAAAATAGATTATTCATGGTAAAAAATTTTCTCATTCTTCTTCCATGACCTTGTGATTTCTTCAAATAAGAAGCTGATAGGACTACACATTCTTCATATTGTTGAGCTTCCCATTTTCTAGGGAAAAAACTCAATACTGCTGGATTCTGTTTCTTTGTCGTGTTCATTTTGTTGCTCACAGCAGTGTACTTGGAGAATGGAGACAGCCCTTTAAGAAGAATTCCTTGTGTATCATTTTGATTTGAAGCTTGAGGGTCTATAACCTTCATCCATGCAGTTACTTCACTTCCCATTCTTCTTACCTGCAATCCGGCGATCACATGTTAAGAAAGAAGGGTTTTGCTAACCGGCGTCGTCGTCGTAAGGACATTTGTTAAAGAATCAAGACAAAAATTGCAAGTCTTCAATGCATCGGAAACCTAAAAACATTCCGCTTTTGATCTCTTACTTGTTAGCAAAATCCTAAAAAGAAATGGCATATTAACATTTTCAACTTTAACTATGGAGGAGCATGGTTTCTTGATTAATATTCTTTCGATGATTTCCACGAGCCTAAGCAAAAAAACTAGGGAGGAGGAAAAAAGATAGAACAGTAAGTAACACAACCAACAGCTTCCTATGGTAACTAGCAGCTTGATATTGCTGTTATACCTTTCTGAAGCCATGATCTCTGGACGGTACGCCGGATGTGACGCTCGTGCCTTTCTAAGAGCTCATCGACTGTGTGCATTTGAGATATCAGGGGTCCTGAAAATTCAACCTTGTCTCCTTGATCCTGAGAACTCTGCAAGGAAGGAAGGAAGGAAACAAATAAGAACCATGTCTAGAGGCTTCTAATCTGAAAAACTGATAAAATAATGTGATTAGATGTAAACCTCAACCTTTGAAGAGAAGAACACAAAAGAACTTTAATATCAAGATCTCGAAAGAGGCACATAATAATTTCAATAGCATTATCAAGTAAAAATTTACCTGGTTACTTCTCTTGGATAATGAATCTTGTCTGTGATAAAGAGCCATAGATAGCTCTTGTGAATGGTACTCATCACAAGTATCAAATGAGTCAGGGCGATCAAACCTACTCCATTGGTTTTGCATTACAATCTTGGAAATCTCATGCAGGTCATGGCCCCCACAAGACTCCTTGTTTTCATGGTTTCTGGACTCAGAATTGTTCCTTGAACTAGGCGTGGAAGCTTCTAACGGATTAAATATCATGTTCCCTCTAGAGATAGATCGAAAATGTGATCTTATCGAAGCATCATCTTTACGCCTTTTTGCCCAAGCGAAGCCGCTTGATTTTGAAACTTGCAATGGTCCAGGAAAGGGAATATCTACTTTGGAAGCATTCTTCACATGGTAAGCATCTTCCGGTTTATCGCTAGATGGATTTGGTGCCTCCTCAGCTGTGTTATTGTTCTCTTCTTTAAGGATTTGGGAAGTTTGAGTTTGACATGTCAAATCCTGTGTAAGACAAGAGCAACATGTTTAGTGAGTAATTAGACCCCTTGCTGCAAAACAGTGCGAAGAAACGCACTTGATGATGCAAGTCTACCAGGGCTAATTTACTGAGTGCCAGTGGCTTTCTTGATGGTTTTCTTGTTTCTGGTCCCCCGCAAACTCGCCCGCTAATCTTTTTCCTGGAGTTTCAATATCACATAACTTAGTAAACAAGCTTCAACTAGTACTCTCAAAATTTGAATTTTTAAGAATTGAGTTTTGTTTATAATGCTCAATACTTTTAAAAGGTTCACAATACAACCTTCATAGTGAGTTTGATACCCCCTAAGAATTTGGAATGGGTATTTATTTCATATGACCAGCTAGTGAAATCCAATCATAGTAAACATGCAAATGTTCTCAAGAGACGCACGCCAGTTCATATGAGACAATTTTCAACTTTTCTGCATGAAATAGAGAGTGAAGATGATTTTCACCTTCTTGACTCCTCCTGGTGTTGTTTTGCATCAATCTCCTTGCTAGGCGGGTATATTGGCAAGCTCGATGGGTCACATGCATAAGGTTTTGTTTTGAAATACTGAAAGTGGTATGTATGTTGTTGTATCAGAAGACTACCAGAATCCAAAATCATAAAGTTTGTAGATGCATGATGAACAAAGGAAATTAAAAAAAGGATTGATTCATTCATTCGATACAGATTTAAAAAAGTTGCTCCAAAAAGTATTATCAAACTCCAAAAGGGACAAAGGCAATTCACAGACTATGTTTGACAGCAGAGATTAATTCAAAAAGATATGTTTTCTTTTTTGTAGTATTACCATTTAATCACTGAAAAAAGAACCTTTTCAGTAATTCTCAACAAATACAAAAGTAACACAGCTAAGTTAACCAACCTCTGATGAGAGTGCAGATGAGGCACTCCCACGTTTGCTTGGTTCGACCGAAAGAAGAGTTTGTAACAGATTTACACTGGTTGCAGGAAAATCTTTAAACGTCTCCCGGAGGCAACTATCATATGGTTGTTGTGGCTTGAACAAAGTTGCATGAGGTAGTTTGTTCTTTTTCCAGTATTCATTGGGCGGGGAACCACAAAGCTTGAAGATTTTGTGCAATTGTTCAACCTGCATATAAAACAAAAAGAATAGTTTACAAGAGTTTCAAAAGCAAAGTTCAACAAAATATTGTTGTTGTCATTCCCACTTTCTCAGTGGATTCTGTTTATTATTCATAAGCAGATTAACACAAATCTCTCGATCTATTCCATTTGATTCCACTCCCAAAATGTATCCATATATCATAAACATCAACGTCACACATAACTACAGATAAATTGCCCTAAAACCACATGCAATAGGTGTGGTATGGTATCAATTTTGAAATTTACTTAGCAACTCATAGACATAGTAATATTGCATAAACAATGAATGAAGCTCAGATCAGGTTGTAAGAAGAGTGCATGACATATTTGTATTCAACTTTCAGACTTGCATGAATATGCCTCATCAAAGGGAAGTAAGTGTTCACACAAAATATTAAATAGGTAAGGAAAAAAGTCCATACATTTTGAAAAGGTTTACTACCTCAGTTCTCCCCTGAAGTATAGGCTTCCCAACAAGCAGCTCCGCGAATACGCAGCCAACACTCCAAAGATCTACAGCTGGACCATAATCCGTTGCGCCGAGCAAAAGTTCCGGTGGACGGTACCACAATGTGACGACACGGCTGGTGAGTGGCTGCTTGTTCCCTGAACTGGAAAAGTTTGCCAATCCAAAATCTGCCACCTTCAATACCCCTTCATCACTCACCAGAAGATTTGATCCTTTGATGTCTCGGTGCATTACGCCCCGCGAGTGACAATGCTCAAGACCGGATAACAACTGTTTCATGTAGCATTTAATCTGCAGCACAACAACAACACAAAATTTCATCCTTTTAACCATTCAATAAGCAAGATTAATTGCATCACGACAAAGAATTGGTACTTTTTTGTTTCAGTTTTACAAACATTGGATTTCAAGCAACGAACATGCAATACTCACAACAACTAGAAAAGGGAAAGTACCTGTGATTCACTAAACTTGATTTCTGGTCTAGACAATAGGCCCGTGATGTCATGCTGCATGTACTCAAACACAAGGTATATGCTGCAAGACAATCTGGAAGTAATCAAGCCCTCCAGTTTAATGATGTTCGGATGATCAAGCCTTCTAAGAATCATGATCTCTCGCGCCATGAACCGGACACTCTCCGGCTCAAAATTGTCAAACCTCACCTTCTTGAGAGCCACTATCTTCCCAGTCTCAAGCTCCCTCGCTCGGAAAACACTACTGTATGTACCCTGCCCAATCTATTCATGCAGTTCCCAAATCAATACCAAATGTCACAATAATGAGCATAAGAATAAGATAAATCAGAAACTCAATCAAGAATCTAGTCCATCACTCTTGTAGTATTTTATCTTATATATCTATACAATCTGCAAGAATAAGATTTTCCTAATGTGATCATCTAAACAGCCTCCTCAAGTCAGGTTACTTGAAATTCAACAAGTTACACAAGTAGACTAAACTTGCTCATGTCAAATTACTTGAAATTCAGCAAACTCATAATAACGGTGGTTCGATAAAAATATATATATCTAACTTTCTATATCTGAACTTTTAATTAATTAATTAATTAATGTGATTTTAGTTCAATTTATTCCCAAAACTCGAAGCAGAGTGCCAAAACATTTGCACCAAGAAAGTTCTCATCTTTACAATGCAGCCCAATTAATTAAATCACAGCATTAAAAAAGGAAGAACTTGAAGAAAGACTCTGAACTTTGATAAGCGTATAAACCTTCTCAAGCTTCTCAAAAGCATCAGCTCGAAGGGGCACCCATCCATGAATGGCCTCCGACGCGACGGCGCTGAGCCAGGCGGGCCACCCGGCCGCCGCCTGCTCCCCATCCACATACTTCTGCAAATTCCCCAACCTGAAGCTCAGCGACTCGCTTCCCCCGCCATTCGCACTCGCCCTCCCTGACTCGCCCAACTCGCTCCGACTCGCCCCCAACGACTCGCTCCTCATCTTCCTCCTGCTGCTGCTGCTGTTGTTGTTGTTCCCCTCCGACTCCCCCGAGTGGTCCGCCGCAGGCGTCACCGACACCCCCTGCTTCACGAACGCGCACCCCATCACACTCTTCAAAAACAGGGGATTTTTTCAGGCTCCGACCAGCGACGAAGTTGGAGTAAAGTTAGCTCATTGTCGAAGTGCTGAGTGTGATTGTGAGCATTCGGAACTGTTTAAGAGCACGAGGGGAAATGGGTCTTGCTTTGCTTTAATTTCAAACGCCATGAATGCACACCCACGTAATGCGAACGCGGCGAGCACAGAACAGAACTTTGGTTTCGCTTTCTATTTTGCACTTTCTTTTTGGTTTTTGTGGCGGCAATTGCGGGTTGATGGTGGATGATGCTGGGATCTTTAATGTGGCTCGCAGAAACATAGCACCGAAATCAGCGGAAAGAAAAGATGAATATTGCACTGTGTTGTCTTTTGTGTGCACTTTATTTTTTTGCCTTTTGAATGGAAACGAACGAATGAAAATGCAAAATAGTAAAATACTGGTTTCTTTGGTTTTGGTTTTGGTTTTGGTTTTGTGTTGTTGTCTGGTTTTTGTGACGTTATATTATAGCGGGGTTGGTTAGAGTGTGGTGTTGCTAAAACAGAGCATGGAAAACTAAAACTGCATGGGATTTGGATTTGGATTTGGACACGGCTAATTGAAGAGCGCGTGCCTGTTTAGTGTTACTGTTATGTTATGTTATGTGATGTGAGTGAGATATTATTAATATTATTATTCCTTTTCATTTCGGTGATATCATACCCAATCATCATTCTGTTACTGTCCATCAATCAGCATTGCTTCCAGTCCACAACTAGAAAATGGGTAATGGGTCGTTGTGTTGATTAATCACTATGTATAGTAGTGTATTTACTTGCCAATTTCCCACTTTCTTTGAATTTAAGATTTGGAGGTGTTTTCCTTTTGTTCATACTTCATGCACCACGTCACTTCTGTGGGGACAGAGCAATGAAAAGGAGATATTAGCATGCTCTTCGATAGTTCTTTTTCTGTAAAAATAATGCTAATTTGTAATAATAACGATTAGAGTTAATTTTTATTTTAGTTTTCAAGTTTGTATGGTTGAGTAACTTTGATTTCTAAAATTAAAAAAAATTGACATTTTTAATATTTAAAATTGTAAGCCATAGATTAAACTAGTAATTCAATAACTGTTTTAACATGTTTTTCTTAGCATATCATATTAAATTAAGTTGTAATAACAATTGAGATTGCAAATGAGTTATGAAAATATTGGAAATTGTAAATAAAATTGTGGGAGCATTTATAAATACAAATAAAGTTGTAATAATAAGAATGATTTGCATATTCAAATGTAAGCACACTCACATTTTTAATCCCAAATAAATACATAATCTCATTTGTAGTTCAATTGTTATAATAAAATTCATTTCACGCGACAACATATCGATGTAGTAAAAATAATCAATAAAAGATTTGACTTAACTTACGATTTATTATTTTATTAGCTTTTATATTTAAGAATCTAAAATAACTCAAACTTAAAATTTAATAGATCAAGAGCGGTATTAACTCTAAGAATAATCATAGTACATGTAAGATTTCGTTACTTTCAACTGTGTTGACAGTTCTCCCCATCAGTGACTTTTCTTCTTTACTTTCTCAACTTTTGTAGACTTGTAGTCCACGCATTATGTGGGGGGTTTGATTTGAAAGGTTGAAATAATAATGGGGCAGGCACTTCCATGCTTTTAAAATTCTTCATGCTTTGACACGCTGAAAAATGAAGATATTATAATAGTCTCTCTTCCTATCCTAGATGTTGATTTGATATTGACCACATTTCTCACTATCTTATAGATAATGCTTTGGAATGAATGTTAGATATCTCTGAGTGGATAGACTCCAATTGGGACCATTTTTATATTACAAAGAAACTAGTACCGCAAATGATCAAAGATAAGTCCCAAATACATGTGATGTGTTTTGATAATTTAGGTGGTGCTTTTGCTAATTTCCTAAACTTGAGTATGTGTTGGTTGGTGCAGAAGATAAGGGGGAAAACCAACACTTGATTCAATTAATAGAAGTAAAACTTGAGTTTTAATTAATGATTCTTTTTGCTGATACATTAAGGAATTTTAATTTCTTTATTGGTACAATGAGTTGATCTTTTTTTTTTTGAAAACTTTAGGAATGATTAAGCATTATGTATTCATTGCTCACTCGAGTGATAGAAGGTGCATAATGATGGCGATGCCTTAAACCCTGCCTACCTCACTAATGTGCCCACCTTATTTTCAGTATGCTGTTTTTCTCATTAACCTATGAGAGAGGGACAATTTTTTGTGATGTGGAGTGTAGTGTAGTGTAGCCCCACTATCTTTTTCTTTTTTCTCTGCGGGAAAAATGGAAAGTGGGGGGTCTAAATGCTGCAAGATCCAACAATTATATGCACCATTATCATTACAAATATATAGTATATAGTTTATAGAGTTCCTAGAATCCTAGAGCACACAGTTAAAATAAAGTAGAATAAGTGAATTAAGTTTTTTTTTCTTCCTGTTTTTGCAAGTCTTGAATATTACTTCACCTAAATCATGGTTTGTTCAGACAGTGCGGTTGTGCTGATTAAAGTCTTCCCATAATTCTGTCCTTGCCAGAAGCCAAAGGGAAGGAATGAATGAAATCAAAATCTGAAGAAATGAAACTCGTGCATACAGTCATACACTATATTTACCATTTTAATCCTTAAAATTATATGTCTCTTCCACTTTAAGGGCACACAATTAAAAAATTAATGATTTAATTTACAAAATGTGATTTAAGTTAAATTTTATGATAGTAACTTAAATCACTATCGAGACTAACTTAAAATAAAATACAGTTTTCAACTTTAGAGGTTAAATTGTAATTTCTTAAATTCAAAATATTAAAGTGAAGTACAGTAACACTTCTCCAAAGGACCAAAATAAATATTCACTAAAAGAATAGAAAGTGAAGAAGAATATTGTAAGATTGTAATGCAAGAATTGCACAAGCCTAGGAGCTTCCTTTTATGAGTTTCTGCATGTGGTGTTGTGTGTCAGAACAGAGCTGATATACACTGTTATAGTAAGACTCTTTAAACAAGAGAGAAAAAGATGACTTTGGTAACAATCCATAATTGCTGCCTCGTGCCTCTCGTGATATCTAACCAAGATCTCACTCAAAGCATTTAATCTAAGGGAAATAAATAAATCTATGGGTGAAAGAAAAACCATTGTGAATAAAGCTTGTAAAAATACATTTTAAGTGGGAACGGTAAAAAAAAAGAAGGTAAAATGAAAACAATGGAAAGTACTATAGTAAATAGCAAAGGTGAAACAGGCATCTTTTACAACAACATTGCACCCAAATTTCCCTAAAAGGTTTCAATCTACTTACTTATATTAAAAAGCATTGATGAGGTGCCTGTTATTTAATGGGGAGAAAAAACAGAAAAGTCCATTTTGTAGTGTTTTTTTTTTCAGCACTATTTTTTTCTGCCCTTTCATTTCATGTTTTTCTTAATGAGTAAATTGCACAAATCACTATTGAGGTTTGTAAAAATTACACTCCACCTCAGTTTAGTTTTTCATTGTAACTAATCACCAATGATATGTTAAGTTTTTGTTTTCATTTCATGTATTTTATGTCAAAATTTGTGAAAGAGTTAGTAAAAATAGTTAAAACAATATAATCTTGTTTGCTATTTTAGGATTTTGAGAAGAGAATAGTAAACGCATAAATAAAAATAGGAAATAAAATTTTGTTATTTTCATTATTTTCACTAACCTAACAGAAAACACAAAAAATGAAAAACGAAGGTAAAGTGCAATTTTGTACGTTTAGGGTGGAATACAATTTTTACAAACTTCAAGAGTAATTTGTATAAGTTAGACATTTTAATTTGTTCAAATTTCAAACATTTAAACAAAGTTGGCTTGATAATGATAACAAAAGCCATTAGTTTCATGACACATTATCAGCACATAACAAGTTGAAATGTCAAATTCTCCTTTATTAGTAGTCTCGTGTTTGAGTTTTAGGTATAGAATAATTGGTGTTGGAAAGACTACGTCCTTGTAAAATCTCAAATGCTCAAATATGATGATCTTTAGGAAAATGCTTTCGAAAAGAAAAATGAAAAAATGATATAGAGGGGGTCGGGTTTTAAATTGCAGCTTGACAAAAATGACAAGTAACAATGAAGAAAAATTGATAAATGTATGTCCACCAAAATCCAAAAGAAACAAGTGAGTAAATGTGGTGTTGAAGAAAACATGTGAATTGAACTCATTTCATCTGATTAGGTTTCTTCAATTCATTTGGTGCTTGGTGATGGAAAATGCTTCTCCCTCTTCTCTCCAAAATAAAAAATAAAGAGAGACAAAACGACACCAAAAAAGTGATAAGCGGCAGTAGTAGTAATTAAAAGGACTAAAGAGTAATCAAATGAAGAACAAAAGATGGTGGTTGTGGTAGGTCAAAGGTTGGTTTGGTCACAAAAAGATGTCACTATCCCAAATTTGTCAACCAGCCACACTAATTACACAAGGGGATGTGGGGATCAATGGCAGCATTTGCTTTATAACTATGCAGTATGGTTTAGTTGGTGCAAATATTATTATTGACTCTATTCCTCCTCAGCTACAACATGGTTGGGAGAACCTAGCTGCATGTGCTTACATGTGCCTAGTGAAACTATATAAACACTAGTTGAGCATGAGAAATTTTTGTATGTTTTTAGACTATATTTAATGCATGTTTTAAAAATATTATTTACTATCAATTTTGATTTATATTACTTATAAAATATATAAACAAAATTAAGAAATTAATGGTAAATAATGCATTTTGAGCATGCATTAAATGTATTCTAAGAGTATACAAGAATTTCTTAACAACCATTTGGCAAGGATTTGGATCCTCTAATTTTAGAGAGAAAGTGAGAAGCTTAAGTATAGAATCAATAAAGTGAAAATATGTCACAACTAAACCATAATTGTGACTAGCACATAGGAGACCATAGCTCCAAGCAAGCCTAACCGACATTATAATGCAAAACCAGGTGGAAGTTTTCTTGAAAATAATATATAAATATAATTTCCTATCAATACAATTTTTCTATAAACAAAATCCAAACATTCTCATAATGTTTTGCAATTTGGAACTTGAAATAGAAATAAAACCAACAAACCTCAAGTTACAAACATACATAACTTTTACAGAAAATCATTTTCTTTACAAAACGCACCACACAACACAAAGTGGATGCTAGAGACCTTGCTTGTGAATTAATGGAGCACTCTAAGGACACTTCAGATATTTTACCGAAATAAACCACTTGACTTAGAAGGACCCACTCATATAGGGCCTGCCATAATTGACTCTACCGAGTCATAACCATCGCACAAAGCAATTAACCTTAAACTAGAATGAATATGAGGGGTGAGTTCACCGACTCAGTAAGGGATAAAACCGTATAATAAGAATGGAACAACCTCGTAAAAAATATAAACAAATATACGAAAATATAAATACATCTCCTTTTTCTTTCTCAAACCAGAAAACCATACACATTTAGCAAACAGATTCTTTTCCAAAATCCATGCAAATAATTTGTACAATTCTTTTAATAAAGGTTCTTTTAGTAACCCAATCCCAAACAGAATCCATTAAGTCAGGCAGCAGACAGACAAACAACGTCCCATTGGCATACGTATGACAACTAATACGGACAACATGTGACTTCCCTCTCACCATGTGTCCGTAAAACAGAACTAGTAATATTACAACCCTTACTAGTATAGGGCTTAAGTCATGACGCACTAAGCCCAACGCCTATTGTCGTTAGTTACAAATCCTAACAAGACTTCACACACAATTCAATTTTAAGAAAAATAGAATAGAAATTCTTTCCTTTCAAATAAAAGAAATTAGATGTGCATAAACACAAAAGGGAATCTATTCCCTATTTCCAAAATCTCTTCACAAAATCGTACCAATGGCTACCCAAAAATTCAATCAAAATTAATTGTAAAACTATAAAAAATGCCCATCGGGCCATCACGAAAACCAATATTTTCTAACAAATATACCAATTTCAAAATGTTATTGGAAACATTTCAACAAACATTTTTATTATCAAAACCTTTCGCAAATCTTCCATCATCATAGTCCTTATAAAAAGGAATTCTTGTTTCACAAAATAATAGTTATGAGTTTGATCGATTATTTTTGCAAATCTTAAACAAACAAAGATAGGTCATCATTTCACATTTTTACAATAAACATATACATACATAATTACAAAAAATATATATAATACAAGACATAGATAGAAATTCACTCACAAACGGGTTCCCTAGAAATCAAAGAACAATCCCTCAAGCTACCGAGTCAAGAATCGACGGCAGAGATGCCATGACTTCTGAGACAGGACAAGACATAGATTATCCATTTTGAATAGTGATTAGAGTACAATCTAACCTATTATCAAAAAGCCCCAAATTCTAGACCTAGGGTTTCAACCACAAAATCCTAATCTTGACAAAAATGGAATAACAACTCAAGAATCTTACAGTAATGAGATTTAAGACCAAGGAATTACCCTTGATGACCTCTTGAAGATAGAAAGTCAGATTGCTTACCATGGGTCTCCTCCAAGAGCTCCAAATCTCACCAATGGATATTCTAGAGAGAGAAATGATGAGGGAGGATAATGATGATGAAGAGAAAGTGAAGGATTTGAAGAGATTTAGAGTGATTTGGAAGATTTGAAGAGGATTTGGGGTTAGGGTTTTAGAATTCTAGATATAAGAGAGAGAAAAGAGAGGCTAGAGAGACTCATCTCGCTCTTAAAACGCCATTAGACATAAGTCATTCGAATGACTAGTTACTAAAACTCAAATTTTTCACAAATGACGATAATCATTCAAATGACTAGTGAAGTCATTCAAATGACTCAACTTACATTTACAAATTCAGTTGAAAATGGTTCCAAACATGACTCATTTGATCCCAAAACTTTCCAAAGACTCCTAACACACTTAAAACATGAAAAGAACACCGGAAATAACTCGACAGTACGACAAGTTATTACACAATATGTATATGAATATTACTTTATTGATCCAAAGATGAAACCTATCATTTTTTTTCTCTCAAGTAAGACCATTGTCCAACATAAAACATTTTGTTTGCTAGTTTTTTTTTAATTATTATTATTGGTCACTTATAGGCTATGCAATATGCTTATCTTTCCCCTTAATATATTTGCAAAAGGAGATACTAATTCTTCAAATTTTCTCATTATTAATATACTTAGTATTTACGTAAAATCATTATTGATTATATATGGCACGATGAAATTACTATGATTTAAGCCTACAGTTTTTAATTTTAGAAGATTTTGTAAAGTATAATGGCCGAAAGACAGAGCTAATGATATGGGGTCAAGTGATCAACTACTTTCTCTATCCTCCTCAAATTGTCTAAACATTCTAAGGATGGCATGCAGGACTAAATACGAAAGGACCAACTTAGGTAGTTAATAATAATTGCTTTTCCTTAAGTAATGTTATGTATGATTATATTGGTTGTAGTCCAAATAAGGTGCACTATTGCTGCAGTTGACCTAAACACTTGTTTACGTACTAATTCTAATTAATGCTGGTTTAGAACAAATACAAGTAGCCCTATCATTAGCATCAACAACTTATTAAACTCAATTTTCTGTAGCACTTTCAGACAAAAAAAAAGGTAGTTTATTTTTTCAAGTAAGAGGACATTATTAAAATGAATGCCATGTTTTATTATTATTATTATTATTTTAAAAAAATACCCTGCTTAACAATGCAGTAGATTGATTTAAAACTTACATTTTTTTCCATTGCTTATGTTAGCCGTTAAAATGGACAAATGAGCCCATATTCCTTGATCTTTTATTATTATTATTATTATTATTATTATTATTATTATTATTATTATTATTATTATTATTTATCTAAATTATTAATATTCCAAGTCTATTAGACCCTAACTAATACTCCATCCATTTTTTTTACTTATTTACCTTTCTATTTTGATATTTTTACAAATACTAGTTTACTTTATAAATTTATATCTCATTAACCATTCATTTTTCTATTATACTCTTATTAAATAAACACTCTCTCTCATATTTATACACTACTAATAACTCCAACTATTTCCATTATCTCTATATTAAATCAACGCAATTGTATAAAAAAGGACAAGTAATTGTATCCACGCACAACTCAAAGTGGACAAGTAAAAAAAAGGAAAGAGTATAAAAAAATAGCTTTCCGAAGACTAATTTATTTTATTCACAATACTTAATTGAGACTTACTTACAAAACAAATGTTGAATAAATATTTTTTTCATCATATGTTTTTGTCATAATTTTTTTTTTCAATAAACTTTCATTGATAAATAGACAAAGGCATAACCTAATTACAACAGAAAAACCGATACAATAGAACATGTTAAGATAGGACTAAGCCTAAGAATACAACCAATGAAACATATACATCTACAAGTGACACATCAATGACGCCTTTAACATCACACTACAAATACTCTTGAATGCCCAAGTGAATAACGTCGAGATCTCAGATCTTCTATCAGAAGTATTTTATAACCCTTTTAATCAAACTGTATAAAAAGATCAACACCACAAAAGTGTTTGAAAAGTCAAGAGTTGAAGCCAAACGTGGTGCACATTAGAACCCAAAGCCTCCAAAACAATTGTGTGTTGTAGAAAGAGGTGTGTTGCCTCAGAAATAACTCAAACCACAACCACCAACTAGAAGTTGCCGATCTAAATAAGTGACATCTTCCAATTCAAGGATCTAAGTAAGTGACATCTTCCAATTCAAGAAAAATCCGCAACTACAAGAACCCAAAACATGAGCCATTCTCATAATTTACTCCCTGATCTAGACATCATATCAAACAGCCATCAGCTATTGAGAAGTTGAGACCAAAATAATCAGGAAAAGAAAAAAAAACCTAACTAAACATTGGTTATATCCCTGATTCAGTAACTTATCTGGGTTGGGGCATTAGCAAGTAGCAACCAAGATAAGTGGGCTTTTCATCTCAACTAATGATGCAAGAGCTATTGATGTGCTTTAATAAGAAGGGCATAATGTGGATGAGGCTGAGTATAAGTGGCTGAAAGTACCATATATAGACCCAAAAAAAATTGTCATGACCAAAAACTATATGCCATGAACAAAACAACAAAGTGGCTGAACTGAAAGTGCAGCCTTGAAATAACCAGTAACCACACTAGGGGTTTGATACTGTAAGACTGATAAAAACAAATTATAAATCATCACACAGAAGTCCGAACATTAAAATGTACTGGAACACAGAGGATCATATGTAACAGTTGGGCCGCATTAGTTAAATTTCTAGTAATAGAGTTTGAATACTGGTAATTCAATTGAGACTAAAAAAGAGGATCATGTGTAAAACAAGTAGCTCATCAACAAAAAAGTCTATTTCTCTTAGCAAGTTTGCGCAAACCCTTTGCGCCTTAAGCTTTAACAAGTTGGTAATGGTAGCACTACAGGTAAATGTTGATATTACAGTACCAATGAACGTAACATGTTCCTAGAATTGCGTTTAACAAAACATGTAGATGTCAATCCTCAAACAATACCAACTGATAAGAAGTTAAGCAATTGTTATTTTTCATCTGAAAAAGAGAAAAAGAAAAGGAGGTGCGCCATGGAGCTTCAGTTTTGATTACATTAATCTTGAAAAGTTGTTAGCCACAGCTAAGATTCATCACCCTATGGCAACTTGCATGCATTTGTGTCATCTTTTGACTTGTATTTGCCAAGCATTTCAGCAACAGTTCTGCATCGACACTGGTTTCCTGGCCGGATAACATCACCGTAAACAGCCATCTCAATTATGTCCAGCTCCTTATCTGCTAGTTGTTCAAATCAATAAGATTATGCACCAAGAAACATGAAGCTCATAAAAGAGAGAAATTTGAGCATTATCACACTTTCCTTCAACATTATATCTAAAAGAAATAATGTAGTAGAGACATATTACTTCAAACACAAGTCATTCATGGATTACATTTCAGCATCTAACAGAACATCTAAGTTTTACAATGCAGTTCTTATAACTGGACATAGTGGGCAATACTTTCATCATAACAAAGGTAAAGGAGATTGGCCTCCAATCAATTCCCTGAAGATCCATCATGAAAGGTATTGCAAGCAACTGACAGTAACCAGAACAACATTTTCTCCGTAATGAATTTAATTAATATGAAGTAACGGATCTATATGGACATAAATTCCGAGAAGAAAGTACATCCATCATTCTACGACCATTTTCAAATGCACCAATAAATGGAATAGAGAATTTGAGATAGCATTATTACTAAGAAATGTTGTGCGGTTCATAATTCAGATTCCATGTAAACTACAAGAAACAAACAGCACAGTATTACTTCTAGGATGCAAGTGGAAGCATCTAAACCTGCAATTGAAGCACATGAACTTGTACAGCGTTTAATAAATCCATTGCAAGGAAGACCCGAATAAATTTTTTTTTTTTTTCGCAGTTGCTCTTCAGCAGATGCAATCTAAAGACTGCAAAATCATGAAACTGAAATAAACTATAACATGCACAATTATCTAAAATAGTTTGGATTTAGAGTTCTCACCCACTAAGAGGCTTAAGGTTCTAATGTTATTAAGAGAATGTGGGCTGAGGTTTGGAATAAATTTTTTGGAATATTCGTTACCCCCAAAGCCTAAGCATAGGTAAAATGCATAAATGTATAATAGACGAGACTTGAGAGGACAAGTTCAATTCAAAGACAGACAGAGAGGCATATGGCAATTGATACCAGCAAAATTAACATCACAAGAGTAGCCTTTCAATTGATCCGGATCAACCTGGGATTTGTCTGATTTGAATCTGTTCACTCTTGACTGAAGGATTTGACAATTATCTTCAGTGGATTCACCTCCTACAACACCACCAACAAACCATGATTTTATTCTCGTAACAACCCAGACAGTAATCAAATCAATTCAAAAATCTGATATTACAAGCAAAAAAAATTCACTAGCACAAAGCTATATCTTCAGATATACCTCTTACCAAAATATGATATGACAAAGCCACATTATTCAAGGGAAATCAATACCACAATACCAATACCACTAGCAAATTCAACAGAGAACGACCCAGAAGAAAATAAAGGATTTTTATGAAATGGAAGGCAAAAGGGGCGAAGAAAAATGGAACCTTTGGAGAAAGGAACGATGTGGTCGTACTCGTAGCAGAGGCAGCCGAGGCAGTTGAAGAAACGCTTGCAGACAATGTTGCCGGCGGCGTCTTTGCGCCACCTCTCCGGGCGGCGGCCGGGCACGATTTCGGCCTTCGACCAGCAGATGCTCTTCGTCTTTGCGTCAAAGAACCTCGGCCTGTTGTCGTCGCCGCCGCCGCGAGAGCGACGGGGCGAGGAGCTCATCAGTCCTCACTTTTTCTCTTTTCTGTGATTGATCGGTGAAAGAGAGGAAAAAATAAATAAAACGAGGATTTTACTATAATACTCCTATAATATTCCAGTTACACAAACTAATTACAAAAATACTCATGTTTCCAAACATTTGACAAAACTACCAAAGTTTTGGCTAACGTGGCATTCGCACACTGCGTGGCGTGCCACGTCAAATTCGCCTATGGAGGTTGGTGAATTCAGTACAAATTCGCCTATGGACATGACGAATTCATCAAGAAATCGCCTATAAAGTTGGCGAATTTTGCTTAATTTTGCCACTAAACTTGGCAAATCGTTACCCAAATTTGCCACCCGATTTGGCAAATCCCTACCCCAAAACTTTATAAACACCCCACCAGCCCCAATCCACACCACTCCTTTCATTTTCTTACATTTTACTTCTCTCTCTAAAAATTTTCTCTCTCTAGAATTGTAGAGCTCTTGGATTCCTGCTAGCTACCTGTCCTGACCGCTCTTAAATTCAATTTGTACGACAGACTTGTAAGAGTTAATTTATTAAAATTTAAAGTTCAACTAGTATGTGTGAATTAATTTTTTTAAAATTGATTATGTAAATGTTGACTATATTAGTTTGCTGAGAAATTTTTGATAGATTGATGTATAGAATAATATAATATTGTATGTTGTCTGTATCAGTAGCAATTTATGATAGATTGATGCATAGTGTAATATAGTATACTGTTGTTGTTTTATGTATGTTTGACGTAGAATGTGTTTTAAACAAAATTAGAAAATGGAGAAACCTCTTGTTGTGCTCGTTCATTCCAATGGGAGAATGTATGAAGGTAAAAGGGGGTTAATGTATGATGGTCCTATGCCGAGGTCTGTGATGATTAAGAGGGCATGCGTATAGAAGATTTGAAGAGAAAAATTTGCTTGAAATTAAGGTTACAACAGAATCAGTTTGAATCAAGAATGATTTTTTTGAATATTATAAGGGTTGGGTGCAGAATCGAAATTTATTGGTTGTGATATTGTTGATGATGAAGATATTGAATGCATGATAGATGTTTTTGAATCAAATTCAAATGGGTCTATGGAGGTGTTTGTCAAGGTAGAGACAAGGGAAGGAGAGAGTCATGTGCATATTGAGAGTGGTCCTTCAAATCCTATAAACACTATCGTCAATGAGATATTTTGCCCCTGTGTTTGAAGATTTGACCCTGTCCAAAAATCCTAACACATTTCATTCCTCACTTACAACTTCACCCAATATGAGAAAAGTGTTATCTGACACAAGTGATGATAAAGAGTATTTACCTGCTGCTGCTGCTGCTGATGATGATGATATAAGTATGGATTCGGAAGATGAGATTGATGCATTTGTTAATGTGCATCAAGTTTCTCCGATTTGCTTTGTTCCTAACCTTGACCCTCCAATTGGTGTTTATGCTAGCAACGTTCATTCAGCTAGTATTACTTCTGAAAATGTGTTTAGGCCTCCTTGTCCTCAATTTTCAGAGATTAATTGAGATGCATTTGTTGGGCTGTCTAAGAGCTTCGACGCTGTTGAGTATGATGCATCGAGTTCAAAAGGAGAACTGTTTGTTAGATTGCAATTTCCAACAAAAGATGCAGTGAAATCAACTTTAGATCATTATTCTATCAGAAGACATAGAGATTATAAGGTTGATCACTCTGATACACAAAGGCTAACCGCTAAGTGTTCTCAATTTGGGGCTTCTTGCGATTGGAGAGTCAGAGCTATTAATAGTAAGAGATGTAATCAATGAAAAATCTCTCAGTACAATGGACCTCACACTTGTGTAAACATTTCTATGACACAAGATCATAAGAATTTGCGATCTGTGTTGGTCCAGAAGTATATACAGGGCATGGTTAGAACTTAGAACAATACCTGATGTTGAGATATGCATGATACTTGAGATAATCAAAAATATATTTGGTTACAATTTGTCCTATCGGAAAGCTTAGTTGGCAAAATAAAGAGCATGCATTGAAATTTTTGGTGATTGGGAGGAATCATATGAGAGGTTGCCTAGATGGTTAGAGGCCATGAAGCATTTTATGTTAGACACCGTGGTCTTGTTGGAAACTGATTACTATGTGGTGCATAATCGAGTTAATTCCTCAAAGCGCCAGTTTGTTCGATTGTTTTGGGCTTTCAAGCCATGTGTGCTTGGATTTCGGTTTGGCAAGCCATTTATCCAGGTTGATGGGACTCATTTGTATGACAAGTATAAACAAAAACTGTTAATTGCAACCACACAAGATGGAAACTAAAGGCCATTGCCTCTTGCATTTGCTATTGTTGATGGTGAAACAAAAGAGGCATGGAGTTGGAGGACATCAACATTATTTATGGTCTCCCTATTGAGGGACATACTGTTATCGGTCGTACCCAGGATTCACTCTTGGTGGATCACTGCGAGGAGTTGCTTGGTGCGCGCCCACCATTTCAAAATGGGTACTCTGGATCGCGCATTCGATTGTCATGGGTATCTGAGCTACTTACTGATGAGCCTGGTGACGATGCAGACCCCTGTCTTGGTCTAGCAGTATCACAAGCATACTTGTGTCACTTCATTGGAGGCACATTGTTTCCAGACCATTCAGGGTCATAGGTCCATTCTATGTACCTCCCACTGCTTGAGGACTTGAAGCAGACTGGAACATATAGTTGGGGATCACCAGCGTTAGCATTTATGTATAGGGTTTTGTGCAAGGGGACTGATTATGATGCCCACGACATTGGAGGCCCTTGCACTATCCTCCAGTATTGGGTGTGGCATAGATTTCCTCGCCTTAGCCCTGCACTGGATAACCATGCCGACGAGGTAATCTGGATAAACTATCTGGCTAATCATGCACACTTTCGTCCGTTGAGATTCAAGCAAGTGTTATTTATTTGTTTGTTTATTCTTTTAGCTTCCCATATTTAATGTGCATTTTATGATTAACTAATGTGTATTTGTATTTAAATTTGAATTAGGTGGCACGCTCATAAAGTTCTATCGAATTCGCCACTGCATGTTCTTCACTATTATTGTCATTTCTTCGATAACTTGAAGACCATTGTGTGAGCCTCTTACCGCACGATCACAATACATGCAATGGTACAAAAAAATCATTTGACGTTGGATCAGTTGAGCTTCTACGCCTATAGGAGCTGTCGTAAGTTTGACGTCAATAATTTTTTTTAAACAATTATTTTGGTTTATTGATGATAATTATTTGTGTTTGAACATTGTTAGGCTGACATTGTGGAGCAGCAACTGTGTTGGTTTGTTGATCGTCATTTTGCTGCATTTACTATGGAGAAGCTTCGAACATCAGGTGAGGCTATCCTATCTGCAATACAGGAGCATGAACGGATTTCAACGGAACAATTTCAGTTAGCTCCTTCTTCTATGACTAACATTCCACCACCCACTGATGCCGATGACCAGGGTGATTAGAGGACACATTGTAGAAGAAGAACTGGATTAGCAGATGGACGAAGACATGTTCGTAATGCTGAAGCATTTGAGTCTATAACACACCAACCAACTCCGCATGAGGCCACTGCGTCACCTACTGTTGACGTTGCCAACCCACCACCTCAGCCACCAGTTGCTCCATATCCTCCACCACCAAATTACCCTTACCCACCACCATACATTTACCCTTACCCTTACCCGCCACCATCATACCCTTACCCATCACCACCACTACCACATTCTTACCCCTCGTCAGTGTATCCTTACCCGCCGCCCCCACATACTTATCCATCACAAGCTGGCACGTCAGCTGATCTATATCCGAAACCGCCAAGCACTGATACTGAGCATTAATGGCTTTATTATGTTTAATTTAGGGTTTTGGTTCACTTTGTATAAATGTATGTAACGATATTTTAACTTATGTATTTTATTATATGTAATTTTATATGAATGTGCAATTTTTATTATATAAGAATTTATTATCATAATCAAGATTATAATTGACAAAAGATAACCATTTAAGATTATAAGTGGCAAAAGACCACCATCTAAGATTATAAGTGACAAAAAATAACCATTTAATATTATAAGAATTTAGGGTTTCATTACGGTTAGGGTTGTGGGTATGGTCAAATTGCAATTTATACTGGTTCAAATTCTTCAAACCGGTTAGCAAATTCAATCGCCAAACCAATTGATTAGGGTTTAGGACTAGGCTTTAATTCGCCAATGAGAAAATGAGAAGAGTCTTGCAGTTTGGGGGCTCCTCAAATTCACCAAACCGATTGGTGAATTCATTCGTCAAACCAATTGGCAGATTCAATCACCAAACTGGTTGATTACAACGATTAACATATTGCTTGCCTTATTCCTTCCCTTTTAAGTACAATACAAAATGCTCCTTCCTTTTTTTTATTTGGAAAGTTTTTAATTTAATAATTAAAAAAACATTTAAAACAACTAGAGATTTGACAATTGACATAATAACTAGTATCTAATTCTAGTCTAAGAATTATGATTCTTATGGGGAATCTTTCAATTAACAAGTAATTGACCAATAATATTAAAATAAAAATGACACGTGGCAAAATACACCAACATGGGTGGCGAATTCGTGTTGAATTCGCCAACACTAATGGCGATTTGTTGTTGAATTCGCCAACCTTATAAGCGATTTCTTGATGAATTCGCCATCTCCATAGGCAAATTTGTACTGAATTCGCCAACCGCATAGGCGAATGTGACGTGGCACGCCGCGCAGTGCGCGAATGCCACGTCAGCCAAAACTGTGGTAGTTTTGTAAAATGTTTGGAAACATGGATATTTTGGTAATGAGTTTGTGTAACAAGGTTATTATAATTAAAAAACTCAAATTAAATAAGAGCATATGAATGGTTGATTAAGTATAGTTTAGCCGAGGTGGAATTTTTATTTTTTATACTTTAGGATTTGCATTGACACATAAATAATTTTTTTTATTTTTTTATTTTGACCTTTGGTTACATAGAGTCCATAGTGGACTGGCGCGAGCAGGGGATGAGGGGGTGACGGCAAACCAAATGGAACCTTGATTCAAGCCTCATCAATCGTTTAATTTTAATCAGTCCTAATTAATGCATTATCAAAAGTCTCATTTCTTCAGTCATTAATCTCTGCATTTTAGTGATGAAGGGTGAGTTCCATATCAAGTCTCTGAGTAGTGTTGTCCTATGTTTTTCATTGATACTCTCATTAATCCTTCTGTTCAATGGATTCATGGATAGAGAGACTAAATGGCAACAACAAAAACAAAAAATATTAAAGACTACTTTGACAATTAATTTATATCATAACCAAGAAATATCATATTTAATACATATTCAGTATAAGTACGGTATGGATATGACAGTGATGACCATTTTGAAGTATATTATGCGTACATTTCAATAGTTACACAAAAATTTCTTATTCCGAGTAAATCTCCTTCGGCTAGCTTACATGAGTTGTAAGCCATGTTCCTAAATTTATTTTGAAGAAGAAAAGGAAAGAGTATTAGGCTCAAGTGTATTGAGAGTATTAAATTTAATCTTCCAATTTTTGGGTCCAAAATAATACTTACAAACAAGCTTGTCAAATCAATTTCGTCGCAAATAACTTCGACTAATTTCTTACACCTAGGTCATCACGGTGACAAATGCATCTCAAAGACCTTTCTGACTGAAACTCCTATTTCGCATTATTAGTATACAAGTTTCATCACAGCAGCCAAATTTGAAGATAGCTTCTCATAATAGCAGTAGAAAAAGATAACTTGCCATATCCTCCCATATAAGAAAGTCACAGGACAACAACGAAAACCATAAAAATGTGATATAGTTTCCTGTTACCACATCCACAAGCAACATTGGTAAAGGCTAAGGTCTGACTAGAAATTTATAAGCCCGGTCTTGAACAACAAAACGCTATAAAAAGGGAGCTTACAAAAATAACTTAAATGAAAACAATAAACTTCCACAGCCAGCAAATGGTAAAAAAACATAATTCTTTGGCCCAATATCCTTTAGGGCACAGATCTGCTCCTCCCCATAGCAGACATGACAGAAACAACAAGGTCCTTTCCCTCAGCAAACCCATCCTTTATCTGCAGAAACCAATCAATGAGACCATAAATACCCCAACTACAGCAAATTGCAGCCTGTGAATGAGACAGCTAAAACTAGAAATGAAACAAAAGAAGAAATTGTACAAACCTGAGTGAGGAGATTGTCATCAGTAGGAAGCTTGAGGTCATCCTTGGTGTTACCATTCTCAGTAAGCAAGCTTACCTACAAAATTAATAACAGCAGTTAGAACAAATTCAGAATACAGAAGCAAGATTACTACTAATAACATTAATTGGTGAATCAAACAAATGAAACTGTGGAAAACTCACAAATCCATCCTCAGAAATATCAATGAGCATAAATTAGCAAATCAACCACCTCTACAAAAATAAAAAAATAATTCTAGACGCAAGCACAATTAACCAACACCAACAGTTCAGGACCCTAAATCAGCACATAGTCTAGATCTAAAACCCTAAATCAAAATATCAAATCAATTAATCAAAATCAAAGATGATATCGATGAATCTAGAGGGGTGACCTTGCAGGGGCGGCCCTTGATGACGATGTAACCGTTCTTGCGGATGGTGCCGGCTCGCTAAGGGTAAGTCTTGGAGGCTCCGGCGTCTCCCTTCGACTCGAAATGGTGCTCCTCGTCAGACATCTCCGACTCACCGATTCAAATTCCCAACCGATTCACACAGAGCGAGAAACTAAGAGATATGCGTGTATCTCTCTCTCGCTGTTTTCTCTCTCTATATATTCCTGCTGTTACTTCGCCTCCATTTCTAGGGTTCCGTTTGGATTTAGTGTGCCACTCACCGTAGGATATGTTTTGGGATAATATCGTCGACAAGCTGCATCAGTTGGACGCTAACAGTGATGGGTATGGCCCAAAATAACAGTGAAGTGGGCCCAAGGCATAAGGAATAACCATGTGGGGTTGACGGAGCGGTAGGTGCCCTTGACCTATTGACCAGATATTCACACGAGTCCTATCGGATTACTCGAATTCTTAATAATAATTGCATCTAATGTCACTAATAGCCTCAAAAAATTGTAGAAGACATAATGAATCATAAATCATAACCAAGGCTTAACCAAGATTCCAAGTTCGTTCAAATTGCAAAGAGCCACTACGAGGAATAAATATTAGCAACATATCACAAACATCACCAATGGTTTAAAAAAGTCTAAGCGGTGACACAAAAATTAGAGAGAGAAAACAAATGTCTTGGACGAGTGAAGAAGAACAAATTACATGCCTGAACGGTGGATCAACAGTGGACGACGGCAACGAAAGGTGACGAGCAGCGATGGGTGATAGTGGGAGGCGGTAAATGGTGATGGGCGCAGTGAAGGTCACGACAAGAAGAATTGTAGGAGGGTTGAGAAGAAGACAACGAGGATAGAAAAGAATGTGAAGAAAAGAAGCATTAATTTGAAATCAAGTAAAAAAATAATACTTTATGATTTAATCAGGCATCTCATTTGATGTCCATGTGTAGTCTCTATCACATTCAACATCCATATCTTATTCTAATAGAGTAGGATGAAAACGCACAAAAGAGGATGTGGGGGAGTCCTAGGTTTCTGCACCGACAAAATGGAAGAGGAAAAAGCAACCATAGCAATTGCACAAGGAAGAAGAAGAAGAAGAAGTGGAAAGATGAATAGATAAGGTTGTTGTGGTGGTGTAATATGATTATGTGGTCTTGGTTGGATAAGTCATAAGTAGGCCGAAGTTAGCTTAATAATTAACCTAGTCTCCATCAATTATAAAGCAAGTGGCCCAAATGACTAAGTTATGTAACAAAATTCAATTTAGGTCGGAAAGGAGAGAAACAAACCAAAAAAAGGTCAATCAAACTTACACACGCAAAGTGAAGCAAGCAAGGCGGTCGCGTGTGTATTTGGTAAGACCCAAATTCACATTGTAGTCTCAATACCATAATTATTTTTAAGAATAAAGATCCATTTTAAACTATCACAAGGAGAAACTAAATTAGACCATTACCCATTAGTTAATCATAAACTAAGTTCTTAAATAAAAAATTTCTCACAAAGGAACACCAAGCAAGGTGGACTTTGGCTCACACTATACTAAGTTTGAAACACTAGTAAGACTCATTTCTTGGAGTGCCAATTCCACCCCTTTCATCATTTCACGGAGAGCAAACACACATGCACACTACCCCCATTCATTCGAGGACAATAATACCCAGACATAGACAGCATACGCCAGCGCTTTTTTCTTTCCTCCTTCCCATGACAACTCCAATGTTCAAACAAGGAACCAAACAAGAATCATTCTTGGACGGCCTCTGTATTCATGCTGCAAGACACACTCCGCACCCCTCGGCTTCTCCGCAATGCTAAATTCATTTATAACCAATAATTTCCAAACCCCTTATGCTCCCTCATCCCAAAATTTCATACTCTTTTTTGTCTTTGTTCATATCATATCGTCTCTGTTACTCATGGTGGGTGAGATTGATACTAAACCAATTGAACCAGTCCAGAATGCCATCTACTTATTTGGAGACAGAGATAAAGATAAAGGCGATGATCAGAAGAAACAACAACCTGCAAGGAAGAATAAGGTAAGGATTTTTGAGTCACTGAGAAGAAGAACCTAACAACTTAAAGTTGTTAAGTAACACGAGCATGGATGTTATCATGAGTCAATTTCCTATTGGAGAAATGTTATTTGTGTCTACTTACAACTAATTTACTATTTGATGAGATTTTAATGGAACACACGCTTCACTAAAATCTTATTTAATGGTGAATGAGTTGTAAATTGACATAGTGCTTCACAAATCATGAGTACAAATAATACAACTCGAAGAATATGTCATCGTAGTATTATGGCCTTAAATTTCTCTCTAACGTAGATTTGATCAACTTAAGGATCAGAATTGAATATGTTTCTCCCTAGTGCAATCTAATATGATTAATTAAAAGAGTAAATTACACCAATTTTAGGCAATATTACACACAATACCCCTTAATTTACGATACCGAAAACCGAGTGTCAAATTCCATCAAAATATTATGGTGTCAACCGTCGAGTGTAATATCACCATTTTAGAAGAAGTCAATGCCATTTGAAAAATTCTTAAGTGCTTTTAGAGTAAGAGAAAAGTTTTACTGTTCCATTTATCATTTGACAATTCATCTTTGTGGGTCATTGATGTTACCCACCGTCACAACACTTTAATGTAATTGCTAACTTGACAATTGGTGAGGTGAAACAAAGCAAGACTTTTCTCTTGAAGAACAACCAAGAATTTCTTGCGCAAATTTATACACATCCATGAATATTGTGTGTAATATCTTCTAAACTAAAGTAAGGTTAGTGTATTTATACCAATTGAATTGAATGTATGTGTAATGGTGATCAGAGATCAAAACATGAATTAATGTCATTTGTTGTTCATTATTTTCCTCTATTTGTTTGCCAGCGTCATTGTGAAAATGAGATTGAGGACTTGAGAAAGGAATTGGCAAACTGCAAGGTGCAGTTGGAAGCAAAGCATGGTGCACACATGCAAGCACTTCTCAAATTGGAACACAACCAAAAGAAGATTCATGAGTTGTCTTCCCTTCTCAAGATTTCTGACCTCGAAAGGAACAAGTACAAGAAAGAGTGCACCGAAGGTAGAGCTCGAAAGGAAGAGATCGAATCCAAGCTCAAAGAGATTGATGAGCAGAACTTGGAAATTACAAGAATCCGGGACCAGCTTTCACATGTTCTAAGTGAATTGAAGGCTAATCAAAGAGAGCTTCTCAACAAGGAAACAGAACTTATTGCTGTGAGAGATTTGGAACAGAACGCCTTAGTGAATTTGGAACGATTGAGAAGCGAATTGGAGGCTGAAAAGGAACAGAAAGAGGAGCTCCTGAATCAAGTGAAGGAGCTCAATAGAGTGATTCAAAGGTCAAAACTTGATGCAATTGAAGCTGAGAAATTAAAACTTGCTATGGTGTTTGAGAAAGATGAAGAAATTGAGTTGGCCACAAAAGCTAATGCTCAAGCACAACAAGAGCTAGAAGATATGAGAAATCAAATAGAAGACATGAACAAGTTTCACAATGACATGGAAGGAAAGGAAAGAAAGGTCATGGATCAATCTTCACACGTTGAGACACTAGAAATGGAATTGAATGTTGCAAAGGAAGAAATAAATGGCTTGAATGTTACTATAGAATCACTCACAATTGAGTTAGAGAAGGCAAGAGAAGAGGTGAACATGAACAATGAGAGAGACATAGAAGCACAGGTTGAGATTGCATTGCTGACATCTCAGCTTCAAGAACATAGATTGGTATACATGAATGGACATCAATATCATCCTTCAAAGGAAACAGAAGTAGTTTCACAAAAAAGTGAGAATAAGAATAATGAACATGTCATCGCAATCTCTATGGAAGACTACAAGTGCTTGGTTAGGGAGGCTGAGAAGGCAAATGAGGTTAAAGGGTCATTGAAAAAGGAGCTGGAGAATGCATCAGTGAAGATTGTTGAGCTGAGGGCACGTGCAGAACAGGCTCTTAGCAGGGCTGAGTTGGCTGAGAAGGCCAAAGCAGTGTTGGAGGATAAGATAGCAAGACATAGGGAACAAAGGCAGAGAAGGAAGGCTTCTATTGTTGCCCTTAGGGAGGAATCAACCCCTAAACAATTTAGTCCTTCTTCATCTTCACAAGGAACATCTACACCTTCCCAGCCATTAGGTAAGGTTCTCAATCTGAAGTTGTTAAAGGAGTAAACCTTCAAATTTGTCCTTGTTAGTATCGATAAATTCGTTTTTGGGTTATGAAAATGATCATATTAGCTCATGAAATTGTCAAAAAGTCAGTCAAATTATTCCTTTAACATATTTTCACAACTTAGAGACAATTGATGCTGGCAAATGGACAAATTTAAAGGTTTTCTCATTTAAAAAGTCTATTTTACTTCAATGTGATTAAGTGAATAGTCATTTACTATTTTCCTTTGTTTTTAGACCGTTTTGTATTTGCATAAATTTGTATCTTATCCTATGGTAGCAAGTTTAAGATGTTAAATTCTTGCACAATGCTGTGAAAAACAATTTGTTAATTCAATTCATAAGTGGTTAATACGCATTTCACAACAACTTTTTTGTTAAAAATAATTGCCAGATGCATTTGCCGGGAGTCGAACCTGGGTCTATTGCTTGGAAGGCAATTATCCTAACCGTTGGACTACAAACATTAGTTCACATTCAGAGCAAGAAGATGCAACCAACTATATTTTAATTGATTCAATTCTTAAATTTTTTTTTTGCCTAATCAGCTTCAGCTCTATTCTAATCTAACTACCGTTCTTTTTTGTCGAATCAAACAAGCGCACTTTTTTGGGCCCAACCATTATTTAGCAATAGCCCAATTAACGCGAAATTTTAAAACTTGCATCCTTTAAATATCACCCTCTTAGTTTTAAAAAACAAAAATTAAAAATTTGATAAATTTAACTTATCCACTTATAAATTAATTTATCTACTCTTATAAATGATACTTGACATTTTTTCTTCGTAAGAGTGAATAGGTTGATTTTGTCAAGTCTTTTCAACATTACTCACAAAAAATAAAATTGCCACCCTTAGAATGATGGAAAATATACTTAAAACATCATGTAAAAGTATAAAGGTCATTGTATAATTTTCGAGAAATTTATTACAATATTAGACTAATATGGTGATCAATATATTTTTTAATGTTTGATAAAATGACTAATGCATGACATCTTTAATTGTCAAAGGATTATTTGGTAACAAATATTTTTTGATAAAAATAATGTAATAAATAATGATCAGTATAATTTTAGAGGACAAAAAATTAGGAGTTTACTCCATTTTGAAAAGTGAGGAGAGTTGAGCAGGAAAATATCTACAAATGCATATAGGTTTGTTTTGCTTACTATCCGTGAAAGAGAAATTATTTATCCTCCTAATGAATCCTCTTGAAATTCCTCTCATTTTTAAAAATTTTAAAAACATCAATAATATTTTAGAAGAATTTTTAAGAGGATGTATCATTACTCTCCATCAAGAATCAGACAGCATTATAAATGGTGGCTTTAACTTGATCTAACTCTACAGCAAAGCCCACCACCAGTGATCACCACCATTTGTGCTCCCTCACACTCTCTTAGAAATTCTTTAATCTAACCATAATCATGTTTAGCAAGTCAGACCGAACAAGAACAAGGACAAGAACTTGTGTTCTCCCAGTCTTTGGTCCCTCCCCATTTGACAGTGATTGGCCAAAAGATTATTCCTAGCGGGGTGGGCAAGTTAATGGCCGGAATAGCATGCATAACATGATGTCATATTTTGGGCTCTCAATTTTTCCATAACCGTGTGCTGCTCTGGTCAATTTTCTAAAAATAGACCACCTTATTCAATCTTTTCGCTCATCAGTTGGTCTTGCATGCCCTAAAAATACCACTACGAAATTTCAAGATCTTACTTAGCAATATACATTGTCACAAAAAGAGGTGGAAAACAATCTTATAGTCAATATTTGTCAATTAGCATAATATATATATATATATATATGTAGGACTGTTTTGTTGAGATTAATCTTTTGGTCTATATGCTTGGTTTTAAAAGGGGAAAAAGAGACTATTACGCGTTATGAAGGACCATGGTTTACACATTTTGTTTCGTCAGCAAGGTCAATAATTTAAGGATTTTTGCTAACAATGATTCTAGTTAAGAAATTTAAAATGGACATGTTTATTTATTTTTGTTAATTGAAAACTTTAAAAATTTAAGGTCGGTTTGGTTTGTATTTTTGTTTTTTTGTTTTTATTTCTTATTTTAGTATTTTTTTGTTTTTTAAGATTTTGTGAACAGTAAAAATAGAAAAAGTTAGTTTTTTTTTATTTTTATTTATCATTTTCATTATTTTTTCATAAAATCCTAAAAAATAAAAAATAGAATGAAAATGGAAACATAAACCGAACTGACCCCTACAATTTTTAATGTACTATTTACTTAAGTCTTCTAAACAAGTGCACTTCCTAATATTTTCCATAATTTAATGCAACAAATTAATAAGAGTTATGTTCCAATCAAATGCCATCGAGGACTATGATCTATAGTTTTATTTTATTTTTATTTTTTCTGGAGCAATTGAACATTTGAGTTGAACCTCAAATGAAAGAAAATTTCTGCAGGGAACCCAGTTGGTCTAAATTTTAGTGCACGTGAGCCAACCAATATTGTGAAATGATATCTAACGCGAATCTGGACCCGACATGCCTTTTTGACAATGTTCAAGTGTAGACTGCGGGTCACTTGATACTTTTTTTTTTTAAATTTTTTTTTAAAATTAATTAATAATGAAACTTAGTTTTTTTTTTTTTTGAAAAAATAAAATGGAACTAAGTTTGTTTTTTAGTATGCCTCATCTTAACAAAAAGTTTCTTTTTCACACACGCCATCATGAATTAAACCAATGTATCAACTCTGCCCGACTCTGTTTAAAATATGGAACAAATTAATGATAACGCGATGAGATTTTGTCAAATTTGTATTCACATGATTCATCCACCTTTTTTTTCTTCGACGGTTTGGTTTTATTAATTAAGGCAACTTATCAAGAAAAGTATGAACTTCGAGTACACAGAGATGACCATCGCATTTTACGAACTCGGCAGGAAACAAATTTATTTGAGAATATTATGCTATGATCCGTAGGAGCAAAGGTTGCGGCTCTTGGTTCTAAAGTTGGGTTAGGCGCATATATAATGGTTGGCCTGCTTCGAGGTTTACGAATTAGATTTTGCTTCCCTGAAACCATTTGAAAGTCTCACTTGTTTGTATTTTTATCTTTAAAAAGGAGAGAGAGAGAGAGAGAGTGAGAAAAAAAAAAGAGACAAAAATAAATAAATAAATAAATACATGCTATATATGTCTTTATTGCTATGGCTGTTAGTTAACAGGACTAATAACTAGAGGGTTGTTTCCTTTTCATCAGCTATTAGGTCAATCGATGCTTATGGTTTTGATTACAAGCCAGAAAATTCTTTAATCTATATGACGAGGACAAAATTGATCGTGTAATAATAAAAAGTAATTAATTTGCCTTTTATAAATTATGACAAGTTGGGTGGCTTTGAGACGAGGATTGCTTGCCTGCCCTGTCTTATTAAAACTATATTACAAGGAAAAAAATTACTAAAAAGTATTGCTAGTATAAAATCCTTTACATAATCATTCAATCTTATATTACAGTCACATCATCAAGGTTGTTTCAAACTGCCGCAAAATCATCGTGACAATTATTCTAGTAGTTGTTAAAAATCGTTGCAAGACGACCTTTCCATTAGGGTTGTCAAACGGGTCAACCTAACCTATGTGTGGTCACTCCCAAGTTTGGGGCTTGACAGTAAGACCCATTTTTTCTGATATGTCTAAGACTATACCTACAAGAACATTGATCCACACAATCGAGTCCTTAGCGACTCAAAGGCAACAAGTCCTTGAAAATTATCACGAGTTGGCCAATATGATGACCCAACAGATGGAGACAATGATAAATCCATTGGTTAGTGACAATAACCATAGGATCGAGCAACTTGCAAATCAAGTTAACAGAATAGCAACAACGGTGGATGTGAACGAGCCTCAAGACCATCACAATCGGCGAGACAATCCAATCCCAAGAAATGAAGCTATACCAAATGATAAAATTTATTAGTTGGTTGCAACCAAAACCCCAAGGAATTGTTAAACAAAGTGAGACAAAACAACTTGGGGGGGACATCATAATATCATTAGAACAGTCGACCAAGTGCTCAATTGTTTTGGATTTAATGTTGGTTATGCTAACCAACTGTTCTTTGAGTCAACATTCCCTGATTACGTTCACCGAGTAGAAATTCCAAGAAGATGGAAAGGCCCAAAGGCACTTTCTAAGTTTTCTGAGGAGTATGGAGAGTTGATAATAGAGCATATAGCAAGGTATACTTTAGAAATTAGGGTTATTACGACCAATGAGTATTTAAAGATGAGATATTTCCCTTCTTTTCTTATCAAGAATGCCTTCACTTGGTCCTCAAAACCTTCGCCTTAATTCAATCCATACATGGATTCAATTAGAACAAAGTTTCTATGAGCAATTTTTTAGCGGCGAGAACAAGGTAACCTTGACTAACCTATTCAGAATCAAAAGAACACAAGGGGAAACTCTAGATGATTGCCTTTCCAAGTTTAGGTCGCTTAAGAATAGGTATTTCACGCCTATTCCAAAATCTGAGATGGTCAAAATGGTTATGGATGGTTTAGATTTTTATCTAAGAGAGAAGTTGGTAAATCAACAAACTCTAAGTTTGTCTCAGATAGCAGAGAAGGTAAGGCAAATAGAGCTCTTAAGATATGAGAGAGAGAGAGAAGTTTGAAAGGGCCAAAGTTAAGAAGCCTTTTAAGAAGGAAGTTGCCTATATTGACGAAGAAGTCGACCAAGAGGTGACAGAGAATGATCTTGATAACTATGATGTGTTAGTTGTCGAGTTAAAAGTTGAATTGCCTTATATATGTAGTGCTTTACGACTAGCGAAAGGAAAAGAAAAGTTGAATCCTATAAATTCCCCTAGTGTACTGGAGGGGTACAAATTGGATCCTAGAGCTCCGCGAGTATGCTAGTCGGCCGGGGTGGGCACCTGCAAGGACTCCGAAGCTTAAGTCAGTAAAGGTTCAGGATTCTAGGGTAAAGTGTGAGTCTTGAGCATACCTGGTGAGCTGAGCCGAGTTAAATACCTGGGTGGTCGATGGTCACAGCGTGATTTCTGTTGGGGGAGCCATCTCAGGCGTGAAGTCAGGCGGTGACCGCGTGGAGTGATTCTCGCTGCTTATCAGGCATTGGGTCACTATGGCCGGGTCGTATGGATCCGCGGAGGGGGTCGGACTCAAGGGGTGGGCCTTCAAGGCCCAGTCCGTAACACCTAGTAAAGTTTATACTTTTGATATTACTAAAGTTGATCAAATCTTTGATATATTGTTCTGGACAGACAAATAGTTCTTCCTGAAGGTGTTAAAATGTCTTCTAAGGAAGAACTAAAAGGTCGTCATTTTTATAAACATCATTTATCTTATTCTCATTGGACTAATAGATATGTTTATTTTAAAGATTTGATTTAGATGGGGATCGATGAAGGAAAATTTAAGTTTGGCGAAAAGCCTAAGATGATGATGGAAATCGACACATTCAAGATGAACTCAGCTTTTGTTGAGATGGCAAACATGTATGTGAACATGATAGGAATCAGAGGTGAAGATTTGAGGAAAAAAGATTATGAACAGGATTGAAGACTTAGTCACTTTGAAGAAGAGGAAAAACCTATTTTTCCTCAAGTTGAGGAAGGTTTAGTCGACTTTCTTATAAGACAAAAAGAAGAGCAATCTGATGTGGCCTTGTGTCCTAGATGCAACGCAATATTTAATAAGGTTGCTACAAGGGAATACCAGAAAAGAAGAAAGATATAGAAAGTTGAGGAAGGGCATCTCAAGAAGTCTGTGGTCACCAAGTGGCAAGTTGGTTATCCCCAAAATTGTAAGAGGTCAACCTAACTACCTAAAAAATGAAGACCATAGTTGTGGTTGATGGCATTCTAGAAGGGACGTCCTCAAAGACCAGGGTAGCCCCAACTAATGTGACAAATAATACTTGGGTCCAAAACTCAAGGGCGCTTATGCAACAAGTGGAACACGAATCAAGGGTGACGGGTAGATGACCAAGGAATTTTAGGTTGAATGTCTGGAGTCGATCGACCTGAATAGAAGGGAATTGCACAAAATGTTCCTACACAAGAATTTCAAGTGCCACAGAAGATCAAGACTCCTGGTAGATCCATTGTTGAGAAAGTTATCCAAAGAAATTTGGATGAAGCTGGAGGAAGTGCCAAATTGCTAAGTGGGAAACCTAGCATATTAGGTGACCCTAGAGTCAAATTTGGACCTTTTGCTCCCAAAAATCTTTATCAATGGGTTTGAAAGAATCCAAAAGATAGGCTCAGGAAGGAATTAATTAGAAAGGTTTCCCCATGCCATTTGTCCTCAAATGATCCTAAAAGGCAAATTCAAATGGGTCATTTGTCAACTTAGGCTAATTCTGAGGAGAAGACTTTGATGGTTAGTGACATTGATACCAATTTCATAGATGATTTTGGGGACTCCTACGAGATAAAATTTGTAGGGGCCATCTCTTTCCTCCTACAAGAGTTTGGTGAAGCATAGGTGCTCAATTACCTTCCTAATGACTATTTTGATGCCTTTCCAAGTAGAGAATGTATGATGAATACTATAACCATGTTTAATTTGAAAGACCAAATGAGGTCATAAAAGCTCACATGTTTCCTCTCCGCATCAAAGAAATGGTCAACGACAAGTTGGTAATAGAGTCGTGGTTGATCGAGACGCCTCTTTAAGCTTACCACCTGAGACCATGTTGGCAAAGCTAGGTAAGACTGAAAAGGACTTAGTTAAAACTAAAAAAACTGTCATAGATTACAAAGAAAAGGTAACAGTAGCAAAAGACATGGTCGTCGTCAAGATAAAGGTCAGCAGTGTGGACAGGGCGACCACATTCATTGTTGTACCTACCAATTTACTGTCACACCCCAACTTAGGACGATCGCACATAGGGCTACTGGCCTATGGAAGCTCTGACGTGGCATACTATCATTCATGCAATGAATGATATTTATTTCATAAAATAACTGATTTTATAATAATAACTGGTTTCTTATATAATATGATAACTGAGTTTACATGGAATTCTGAAAATGGTGTTCAAAATATATAACTAAAGACATAAATGTTAAATGGAGGATCCTGCCCTAGCTATCTGAAGCATATTTACTAACAACCCTGGTAGACCCCACTGCGAAGCGAAGCTTACCACTGACGCTAGATCTCGCTGTTACTGGACAAGGGGGACGTTCTCATTATCCTCTACTGTATCTGAAAATATCATTGACAGAGGAGTGAGTTTGTCATCTCAGTAGTGGGTACTTTAATATTACACACATAACATATATTACACATAAACATGGGGGGTGTGTGTGTATACATACATACATACATATATATATATATATATATATATATATATATATATAATTGAATGATAACGGGGCATATAAATCTTAATTTTTGAAGTAAAAAAAAATAAATCAAAATACATAAACTTTTTATATTTTCACACTATATTTTTTATATGCCTATTCATATTCTATGCTCACAATTAATTTAATACTTGACAAACACGATTGCAAAAATAAAAGGCTTGCTAGTATTGTATAATACAATTCCTCTAAAACATCGATATGCAAGTAAGTAAAAGATAGGTACAACTCGTGCGGCATTGACCATGATGTTATTAGGATATTATTGATTATTGATACTATGAAATTGATCTTAACCATCATGTGCACAGTTCCTTTGGTTGTTTTCTCCTTTTGTTTTCAAGTGAAAGGTTTCTTATACAGCAAAAAAACAAAATAAAAAATCGACATATGTACGTGATCATGCAATCTATACTTTAACTAATAGTATTTATAATAATCTTAACGTTTCATCTCATCAACAACTTGACAAGGTTCAGTCAAAAAATAAATAAATAAATAAATAAAAAACTCTTCGTCATAATTAAGTATCTTCGGGAAACGTCCATATCATCAACTTTTGAGTATTTATCTTAATTCAAATTTAAAAGATCACATAACAACAAATAGTCAATCACTTTACAAATATTAGTACATGTAGCTTGACGCTGCCTATATTTTTGTCCAAAATATAGGGCAAGATGATCTCAAACAGAAGCATCCACAATGATAAGAACAATCCGCAAGATCAAGAAAATCGTGTAAGTTGCATTTTAGAAGTTAAAATGTATATATAGATAATAATGTTTAGTTATTAAGAGTAGTGCCAATTTTTTTAATTATAATTATTTAAAAAACAATTATGTGCATTTATCATCATCATTGATTACATTTTAACGATTATAATGTGTGTACTTTAATATCTAAAGTGCAAATTACACTTTAAATGAGCCTAATCCAACGTATGAAAGACGCACCCAGCAAACTCACATCAATAATGTGTGATTTCATATTTAACACTTCATAAGCTTAAACTAAAATCGTTGTCCATCATGTGTCGTCCTCTCTATTTTTTGAATTATTATATTCAATAGTTTACTATATTTTTCATGTTAAATTTTAATTCAAATGAAAAAATAATCTTTTCAACTCACATGTTTTCTCTTAATTTATGAAAATATTAATTTAAAAAAGGAAGGGTGTGGTTCTCTTAATTTTTTTTAAAAATTATTCATCAAACTGTATCATTCAATTCCAAATAATATTTTTAGTTTTCAAATATTAAAATATTATAATAATAAAATAAAAATAACATTGTTTCCATCAAATAAAAAGTTTCACCACATCATGTAGAATAACGTGTTAGAGTTTTAGGGTGTATGAGTTAATTGTTAATGATCATAGGTTAAGGTTTCGAGATTTAGATCCTCTAAAATGATATTTCTCAGTTTAGTGAATAAAGTGAGATGTTTCATCATTAGATCAATGTTCTATCTAAATAATTTTAAAAGAAATGCAAGGATTTTATAATAAGGGTATTAAAGTAAAATACAAGGAAATGTCAAAAGACAAGCACTTAAGAAGAGCCATCTAAAAAAGGATCAGGCTAGGCAACCCTTTTTGGCCAATCTGATAATATAAGTTAGGGGTAATAGTCGACCTTGTGAACTCACATAGAGGTGCGAGCCAAATCAAATAATGAGAAGCAATCTTATGAGGTCAAACCATAAGTGTCGACCAAACAGTGAAGAATAGTCGCGAGCCTGTGAGTTCGAGCCATAGTCGAGTGATGACCAAGTGGTGATGATCTAAAAGATGGACGAATAACATAAGGTGCAAAAAGATAAGGTCCCCCAGATAAAGAAAAGCCTAAGAAGTAGCGACCCTCTTTGAAACTTGAATAGTTTTCAAAACCAGAGAGAATGATAAATGACCATTTGTGTCGTCAAATATTAGGGTGTAAGGGATTATAACTATTGGCACTTTCATTTGAAAACAAAAATTGAAATCAAGGAAGTTATTCAGAACCAACAAGTATTGGAGAAGTTACCACTAGGTAGTGCACAACGGTTACAAGGGACACGCAACACACCTCAAAGGAATGGTTAGCGAATTATCCACGAAGTGGAACTAGGTGGAGATTCTCTGAAGCAAATGTCAACCGCTCAGTAAATATGTGGCAGACATGCATGAAGTTCACAGTGCCAACAAATAGGACGCTTGAGGACAAATTAGAATAGAAAAAACAGTTGCTTTTTAAAATTCTCACACACTCACCTAAGTGCCAACAGTATATGATTCTTGAGAAGAATCAAATAATTACCATTTACTTGCTTTCTGTCATTTAATTTTCTAGGATTAGAGTTCTTTTTCATTAATTGTTGTACTTTGTTTAGTCAAATTATCTTTGTATTCATACAATTCTCAGAATTGTTCCAGGCTTTGCATTTATTGACAATTTCTTTCTTCCAAACTCGCTTTTCACTGAAATGATGCATTCGATAGAGGAATTACATTGTGATCCTTCTATTTCTAACGTTTTTAATTCATCTTTACGGTGAATGGTCCTTATTTTTATAATCGATCAAAATTCCCATAAAACAATCAATAAAGTAGGGATGAGTCTCACTTTTTACTTTATTGATCTAATGGTGAGATCTCTCTCTTTATTCTCAAATGAGGGTCTTACATTAGAGAATCTTTACCCAAGGTTTTGTATGTTTGTCCTAAGTAACTCCAATTATTAAGAACAATAAAATTATAGAATTATCAAAATTTTATTGCATATCCAAAATTTTATCTAATATACTATTAAAATGTATATTCAAAATTTTATTTAAACGGTAACAAGTAGAATAACGACCTAATTATTACGATTAATAAAATTATTGGTTTTTTTTTTAAGTTTAGGGTGTATGATTTAACTGTTAATGGTTACGCATTAAGTTTTTGCATGTTAGGCTTTAGTAACAACCCAATTATTACGAATAATAAAATTATATAATTTTTAAAATTTTATTGAATATTGTAAATTTTACGGAAATGGTATTGTTTGTTGTCTGGTAAAAAAAATTAACATGAAAATAAACTTATGTTGCAAAAATGAGGATGTTGTGTTGGATGAGTGGACACACTAAATAAGATAGGATGAAATGAATACATTAGAGAGAAAGTTTGGGTAAAATTAATGGTTTGGACAAGTGAGGAGAATACCTGTAGAAGCCTCAATAAGAATGATAAATCGGATGACAAGTAGCTTATAAATATTTATTTTCTATCATCTTAATAATTTATCCCATTCATGTTCACACCGTACATGACAGCGGCTTCCTCCCACTAGTTAGGATTTATATTAAACATTCCTTACTCTCGCTCCATTAATTGTTGCATATAAAAACTTGGTCAAAATACAATTTTTTTTTACGTATTTATTCAATTTGATCATATACTTTCTAAGACTTTTAATTTTGTCATTAATCTTTTAAATCATATTCATTTTTGTCATAACTTCTTCATTTTAAATTCAAAAGAGTCAAAGTAGCATTCATTTTAAAATCAAGTTAAAGATCTGCAACTTTAATCCATGAAGATCGTACGACCTAATTCGAAATATGTAGGAAAAAGTAAGAACTCAAAGTTGGATCATTTATTTGATCAGAAGTGAAAAATGACTATTTTAAAAATGATTAAGATCAAATTAATATCGATTTCAAACATAAAAAGACTAAAATGATATTAATGATTTAAAAGATAAAGAGCGGCGATGAATATGGTTTAAAAAATAAACAATAAAATTATTACTATTTTTTTTAAAGAGTACATAGCGAAATTGAATTTTTTTTATGAAAAACAAAAAATATATTGACCTAAAATCTTCGCCGTAAATCCAAATCCAAATATGTGAGGGAGGCCGGCCGCACGTGTGTCGTTACCGACCAACCATTGATTAGTGATATCGGTCGTTGTTCAACGATGGTTCCTTTGTCAATTCTGAATTTCATTATAAGCCTCTTGAAAAATGTTGCTGAAAATGACTTATTTATATCAGTTTAAGAGAAATGATTCAGCTTGGACCACCACTACGGGGAGGAGGAGAAATTCTATTATTGGTTCAGGCACATCACCATCATCATAATTCATAATATAAAGATTAATGAAGTAATCCCTTTTAAATTCTTATTATTTACCAACAACTCTGAAGGAGACGTCAATTGCTCCTCGCGACTTATAACATAGGAATTTAAAAGCAATTAAAAGAAAAAATATATAATAACCCTTGAAATATACGAAAGCTTATTAGTTACTAGTTAAAAATGATTGACACAATTAATATAAAAATCATTCATATTTAAAACGATGTGTATTTGGTTCTCATTATTAATGTGAGAACCATTTTAATGGATAATTTATAAGTATTTTTCTAAATGTTCAAAAAGTATGAGAGCATACTCTAATCTTAGTAAGATGTCGTGGCATATCCACCAAAACTTAAAAAAAAAATTACTTAATGTATTTTATGCTGCGCCAAACATACCAAAAATTTTATTTTAAGAACAAAAATTACGTATTGTAAATATGTGGATTATTTAAAACATTTTTTAAATAATGGATTATTTAAACAGCAATGTTAGGGGTATAATCCAAATGTTGTCAACCATGTTGCCAACTTATGGTCTACACAGTAATATTTAGTGCACAAACTTTTGTATATACATGCATCAACTTTTTTAAATATAGAACCAAATTAAATCGAATCTGCAGCGTATTAAATAACAAAAAGTAACTATGGCTCTCTCTTTCTCTATCTCTCCACTCACATTCTAAGTGCGTAATTTTAAATGCATAGGCTCACTCTCTATCGTGCGCAAACATTTTAAAACAAATGCACAAACTTTTGAATTGACGTGCACAAACTTTTCAAGAATCAGAAACAAAAAAGCATGATGAAAATATAAACAAAAACGAAGAAGAAAACTTTTCAGCTCACATACACGAACTTTTGAATAAGAATACACAAACTTTTTTATATACATATACAAACTTTTAAATTTGATGGGAGAAAATAATTTTAATAATTCTATATTACATCTCTTTACAAAATGAAAACAAAAATGTAAATTATTGAGAAGGAAGGGTACGATGAATGCAAATTATTGTGAATGAAATTGACGGTAAAGAACTAAAGATGCGAGGAGAATAGAGAATATCAAATAAGCCATAAATGCTTTTAAACTGTACAGTTTATCTTTCTGAAACTTAATATGAACAAGATATGAAGATATTATTTTGTAATTGCGTTTCTCTGTTTTTGACTTTTTGTTCGATCTGTTTGTACGCATTACTATGTAAAAACGAAATTCAGCTCTCTTTTTTTATTCCTTTTTGTTTAAAATAATTGCTTTGCTCCAATTTTCGTTTTTTATCCTAGGGGCATAGTCGCAAACACAGACCAAATCCTAGGGGCATAAAATGCGATAAACAACTAGTTGCTCGCTGGCTAGATTTCTTAAACATCATATCAGATGTTCGATATTTGACGGTGTTTATAGAGAGAGTTTTCCGGTCAGAGATATATCCTTTATGGTGAACTCAAATTATTAGAGAAATTAATCATTACTTTCAGGTAGATAACTTTTAAAGCTTTGTTGGTCTTTACTTTTTAATTAAAAAATTGACCATATGTCATTTTTTGAAAATTACAAAAAAAATCCTTGGGCTTTTATGTTTGCAATTAAAGTCATTAGTGGAGTTGACAATCGTAACACTTGTCCATTCTATGTTCTGAAGTAAACAGGAAAAAAACTGGAAAGCTACCTCTACTTGTTATCCTGCCAGTAAGGCGTCTTTGAACCAATCAAGAATTGCATGAGGGAGGGGAAGCAGACCCATAAGCAATTAAAAGCTAGTTGAAAATGTAGCAAAAACAATGCCATTCTCATCTCCAAGTCCAAGTCGTGCCTTCATAAGCTTTCAACTTGAAATTTTAGATGGTCTCAATCTTGAACTCAAAAACTAATTCACAACCAGCCATATTCTTTGGAAACATATATATAATTGTCTTCAACAACGTGACGCGCCAGATCAGGTCGTCGGATGCTAAATACCCAAAGCACCCACGCATTCGAGCGGTGGAAAATGTGACGCCGACTATTGATCGAGTTGGAGAGTCAGCGATTCCAAAAGTAATAACAAGAGCCACACGCGAAAGGGTAACGTCCCAAAAACACGCCGACAGTATTGTAGGTTGTAATTTTCCTTAGTCAATTCGAGAATCAACCATTTAATTTGAATATTAAAATTTATGATTATCACACTGTAAAACGATATTAATAATAAAAAACACATACTCAAATCCATGTTCAATTGAAGAACCTGTGATTCTTTTCTCTTTTCTTCCTTTAATCCTTTCAATCCCTTCTGGTGAGAAGAATGTTTTTTCCTCAAATCCTAATAGTTTTTTAATTCCTTATTTTTCTTTGAGTAACTGTCATCTAATTTATAAGAGATATGAGAGGATCGATTTTACCAAAATATCCCCTACTAACTCTATCATCTTTTATAGGATTAATTGTCATCATCTTAATTTCCTTTTATTAGAGTTAATACTACCATTAATTACATGGATCACATTATCATGAGATTAAAATAATCTTACAAGTATCTCTAACTCTCCTCTGGTAGTACAAATGGTGAAAATACAAAAGATTCATTTGCAAATATTAATATTTTTGGTGCTTTCATGTTATTTGAAAACTTTAAAAGCTCAAAATGGACGTCAGACATTGGATTTTAATGAGACATTATCCAATGCTACAAAATTAACGACCAACAAAGGTCTAAAAGTTGTATAGGACCAACTTAGTCATCGCCTTACTTCCAACCGTAGATATCCTTAGCAGAGTAAAAAAAATGTAATAAACATCACGTGTATGTCAAATCATTAATTATAAGATTTTATTAATTGCTATATATTGATAATATAAAAAAAATTTATATTGTCATTCAGGGAATAGTATTTGATTGGTAAAAAGATTTTACATTGTCCTTAATTTGCATATCAATTAAACTCAATTTTTAAATGTCTTTGACTTGTCTTAATCCCTTTGGCCAAGATAAATTCTTGTGTGATCCTAGATTAATGCATGATCCAAAAACATTAATTATTAACCAGTGATTGTTTTTTACTCTATCTATTTACTTTTATTTGTCATTTCTTATTAAAAAATTGTTCAAGATTATTTATCATTTAATTAAATTAAGGAAACATTAATTTTTTTCAATTATACTCTTGTTATCCCTCCTTCTCTCGGTATTACAATAATACTAATTACTAAAGATTAATTTAGTCTAGAGATTCTATATTTTTTTTATCATAATGACAATTAAATGATTCTTTAATCTGCATGTATTTGTCGAAAGTGACAACAAAATTTAGACAAAGAAAGTATATATGTACAAATTAAAATCAATAGTTGATAAAATTAATTTCTATATAATGTATTAAGTATGCGAAATGATATATCCTCCTACAAAATTTCTTATAAATCCTCCTACACACTAAAAAAATAAAAAGTAAATAAAAATAATGTCTTATTTTTTTTTAAGGTAAATAAAAACAATGTCTTAAAAATTGATGAAAAGCTATCTCATTTAGTATGTATTTGTAGATTGAATCAGTAGAAAGACATGACTATAGTCCGAAACCATATATACCAGAATTTCTCATTGGCCAAACGCACCGGCGCGGAGCCATGTTGTCCTCTGGTTTAGGAGCAATAGAATATTGACCTTCGCACTTCTTTCTATATCTGTGGTTGTCTCTATCCTTTTGGAAACACGTTTTTCTTTAGTCTCATTTTTTGGTGGGAACCCAACCGAAAGAAACAAAAAAGGCTATAGCTACAATCTCACGGTTGCACATTATTTAAAAATAAAATTTAAATAATAATTTTTGCAAAGCGTCTTGCTACATGTATACAAACAAATATATACTATACATACATTTTGTATTTATATATATAAAGTTTGTGTTTTAATGTCAGTAATGTTTGTGCACTTAATTAAATATAATTGAGAATATCATTTACAAATTTGTAATGTTAGTGCAATCGTGGGAATAAAGTGTGTACATTATTACGTATAATGTTTGTGCATTTTTTAAATAAAGTTCAAATTGTAAAACACTCTAATAATTTTATAATGTTTGTGCATTCATACATATAAAATTTGTGCATAAAGTTCAGATTGTATATAACTCTGAAATATAAGTTTGTAGTGTAGTCCAAATAAAGTTTGTGCATGAATGCGTATAAAGTTTGTACTTTAATGCCTGTAATTTTTGTGCTTTAACGCTTTTAAGTCTGTGCTCTATTTTAGAAAATTGCATTGTATACGTATAATAATCATCAATTACTCAATTTAAATGGTGTATGTGTGGATGTATGAAATTGGGTGTATACATAACATTTTTGTTTTGGAAAATAGTTATTTAACTTTTATATAAAATTGCATATTCCTTTGTATGAATTAGTTTTTAAAATTGAATTAGACTCTTTTAATTTTAAGATAATATCATAATATATCCTAAGTCATTATTAGAACCACAATAGCAATCGCGCAACCCTAGCTTCCGCTTTATTGCCGATGATTTTCATATATTCTATGCTAATGTCTTAGCTAATTAAGAAGTCAACATGAACTATTTGAAAATCCTTAGCACTATACTCCACAATCTCACACGAATCTAATAAATCAATACTGAAATTCTTGTACATCTACTTTCATAACCAAAGTGTCCTTCTTTCCCTTGAATTCATACACCGTCACACGTTTAGGTCATTAATTTCAGTATAGTTAATGGTAATAGTATACTTATATTATTTAGTTTTGATACGCAATTAAATAAAACGAACAAAGTAGGGATCAAACTGTTCCAACTAAGTTCTAGAAAGGTCTATCAGTCAAATATCGGACTAGACTGATCATTCGTTATGTTAAGAGAAGGTCAAGGTTTTTTCATTAAAAAACATTTAAATTAAACTTAGAACATGCCCTCTATAGCTCATAATAAACGTTATATAGAGTGTTCTAAGTGATTCTTGTAGTGTTAGCGGTTAAACACTAAATAATAATTGAGTGATAACTGTCACGATAATGATATTGAATCTAATTGGTTATCAAGCCAGCCTATTATAAAAAGCTGAAGTGTTAATTAATGTCATAAATGGCAGGCAGGTGATTATGAGAGAACTTAATGTAATTATAAATATTAGTCTGTTACCAGACTTTTAATATTTAGAAGAGTGAGTCATTAGTCTTTATTAGAGGTTGGGTATATAGGCCAAGAAACTCGTCCAACCCTAAAAGAATGAATATAGGTAATGTATATTTTGGCCAATTAGTTGGCCCATATGAATCAGGCAGGGTCGGGTCCACAAGGCTGCTACTCATAAGTTAGGAGTAATATTGAGGTAATGAGTAATAATATTTAAGTAATTTTATTTAGAATCCTATCTGTACATATTTTGGTCAATCAATTCACACGAATGAGTAAGAGTTTGATGCACAAATCTCTTACTTGTGGATGGTGTCTTAAGACATAAATTGTTCTATTCTTATGGCCTGAATTCAAGATCAACNTAAATACGTCACACTGGTTAAAATTTTAATTAATATGCATGAGATCCTATATTCAAATCTCAATGTAAATTTTAGAGTAAAAAAAAAAATTAATACGTCAAAGTAAAAAAAATCTATTAAGACACAAAAGTTTGGTTGAAGTTCAAATTGATCCGGAAAATTGTAGCCATTTATTAAAATAGTCTTTAATATTTATAAATTATTATTTCATTTTAATTAAATTAATATTTAATATTATATTCTTGAAAGTTAAACTATTTTCAATATTATATTTTAATTAATTAAAGTAGCAACACTTATTTTATGGATAGAAAAATAAATGCTGAAAATATTTTATTCTTGTACCGAGTTTACTCAACTCTAGTTAGATTAAATAAAACCATTAATAAAAATAAAATCGTAATTTATAAAAAAATATTGTGGTCAAGTTAATCTTTAGATTAATTTATCTAACAAATTAAAATAACATAAACTATAATTTTAAATTATAAAATTAATTTCAATTAACATTTGAATTTTAAGGACTTCACTTTTCAACCTTAGATACTCGTAGATTTAAAAGAATTACACGAAGTTCAATTTCACTTTCATCTTTGTTATGGACTCCGAAGGTCCGCGGATTAACCTGACCTGAGCTAGCTCCCCATCGACGATCAGAGAGATTCTCGGCCTGTGATATCCTCCCTCCCGACGAGTAACACTCCACGATCCTCGGAGGCCAACTCAACGGAAAGATTCCCGGGATAGCGGAATTCACGACCCCCGCTCGGGTATTTAAACCTAAGTAGCACACCAGGTACTCCAAGAACCCATTCCCCCATGATTTCCCTATTGCTTCCATCCTTCACTAACTTGAGTGTCGGAGTCCTTACAGGTACCCGTCCTGCCAACCCCGAACTCGTTGAGGAGCTCCAAGATCCAAATTGCACTGAGGAACAACCCCTCGGTACATTGGCGTCGTTTGTGTGGATTTTCTTTTGCAGCATCCCACACCTTTTTAGACCCTGAAGAATCTCTGTCACCATGCCACCCAAACTCACCCGAAAGACTTATCGCGTCGCATCATCTAGGGAGACCCGCGAATCAATATCTGGGGGAACCCATGCTCCACCTTCACAACCACCTCCACACTCCCCCAAACCAATGGCACCCCACATCTCCCTGAACAAATCCTACCTCAACAACCCAACCAACCACAAGACCCAACGGTCGACAGAGATCTCCCAGTCCCCTAGACCTAGTTGATATGGTTAGGACCCAGGCGGAGAAGATCGCACAGCTGGAGGCAGCTTTACTCCAACTGGCATAGGCAGAAGAGGAAAGGAAAAAGAAAAGAGATCCGTGTTGTGGCTGAGAAAGCCAAGAAAGATGTAGAGCAAAAATAGAAGCAAATCATACAAGAGGCTCACAAGAGAGAACGCCACATCAAGGATCTTAACCGTGGTGATGGCCAAAGTCATTTAGTTATTAATGATGAGGCACAAGAATCTGTAAACAAGGTGTCTGCGGAAGTATACACGCAGATGACTGAAAAAGTACGTCTAGGTGTAAGGAAGGTGAAAGGGAATGAGAGCCACCCTTTCGCAGATGAAATTCTCAACACAATGCCTGCACACGGTTTCCGTCCCCTCAGACATGGATCCGTATGATGGAACCACAGACCCTCAGCATCACCTGGATACTTTTGATAATATGATGGTATTAGATGGAGCCTCAGACGCCATCTAATGAAAATCATTCCTGGTAACATTGAGGAAATGAGCTTTAGTTTGGTTTAATGCACTCTTACCCAAGTGCATCCAATCCTTTAACGATTTGGCAGAACATTTTCTGGCCAATTTTATGACGCAGAGGACAAAACCTAAGACGGTAGTAAGCCTCTTAGGAGTAATACAAAGAGGAGACGAGTCACTCCGCCAATACGTGAACTATTTTTATGAAGAATGCGCCCAGGTGGATGATTTACAATTGCAGACAGTACTAATGGGCCTCACGAATGGGCTCAAAAAAGGAAGCCCATTTGTGAAGAATTTGCCAAAGAGACCACTACGAAGCTTGATAGAGATTCAAGAACGAGCCGAGGACTATTTATACGAGGAGGAAGGTATGCAAACCATAAAAAATGAACCTCCTAGAGATGGAGGAGAAGGTACGAGGAGGAAATTCAACTAATCAACACGCATTGACTGCCCACGCAACGTGTAACACCCTAGCTAGCTGCTTACGCTTTAGTCGCCAACAACACTCACTAGGTTGTTATCTGCTTTGGTTGGGATACCTTTAGCCCTTTTATTATTTGGGAAATACTTGTTAAGTAGAAAATATGGATCGTTTTAAAACTTTTCCCCGCATGGGTTAAGACATAACAAATGACCCATGTTTAAGGTAGAATTGATAAGCGATAAAGCTTTAGTTATAATGATTATTAAATAAACATAAAGACAGCCAGACAAATAACAAACATGTGGTCCTTCACAGATATCATCAATAATTCACATATATTATAGGTTAAATTAATACACTTACAATGCAATGATGTTTATAACTAACATATAAAACCTACTACTAGGGACTGATGGAATCTAATCCATTGAGTTCGTACAAGATATCATATCATCATAAGTGAGACACTAAGCACTGTGACTCTATCACTGATCGTCTTGTCCCATGTTAGGGTCCTCAATGGGGTTTTCATCCTACTCAGGTTCCTCTATCTCTTCTAGGTCTTCGATAAGATCCTCGTCTTATTCCTCCTCTTCCTCCAGGTCTTCTTCCATGGTGTCATCCTCGTTCAGGTCCTCTTCTTTCTTCTCATCCTCAGCGAGTATGGGAATGGGAGAGTCTTCCTTCTCTTCCTCCTCTGACTCAGCAGCAGTCTCAGGAATGATTGATAGATCTGGTGAGCTTGGTCGATCCAGTGGGCTTCTAGAAGGCCTGACTTCACTGTCATGCGCACGACCAGCTAACTGACGTGGATGAAGATGGGGAACCACCACTTGAGTCCATAACCGAGACAAGGGTGTCTTTATGGTGGAAACAGAGTTCAGATCCATTTCCACGTCATTTTCATATGGGCAGGAGGCTGTATGTTAAGGTTCACGCCTGGACCGTGGGAGGGTGTAGCAATCAGTGGAAGAGGAGCATCCCAAATATCAGCTGTGATGTATGTGTATGCTTCCGTGATGATCCTAGAGTCAAGGTGTAACATCCCGTTTCCTCCTTAGAGAAATATTCGCAAGAATAAACATTAAATAATTCTTAATATATGATTACAAGGCTAGGATGGGAAATTCTTTGGTCAAATGTCCATAGATTATAGGGTGAGTCGTTGCGCGAAATTTCGCAGACGGCGGAACGGGATTGGCTGCCATCAGAGATTACCGACGCGTCAAAGGTATCTGTGAAGAATACTCTTCCGGAGAAAAATTCACAAATGCCTTCAAGTAATGATAGTCCTATGTTAAGGGAAATTAGAGGATCGCGACGGTGTGATCGGAATATTTTTCGGACGACCGTACGCGACGCGCTGGGACAGCGAGCGATCAAACATGAGCGAAACGAGACTGGGAGAAACCCAAAATCCGCAAAACCCACGTGATGAATTCAGATTGCCCAAGAAAAATCATTTAATATTCAAGTACTATTCATTGAGGTGACATATGAATTATCTTTTGATTTAAATTAATTAATTAAGAAAATCAAAAAGGGCAAAATGGTCAATTTGCTAAGGGGAAAAATGATAATTAGGGGGCAGAATTTTGCCCATAAATAGCCCCATTCATGCCAAAAAATTTCGTAGGAAAATTCCTCTCCTAGCTGAAACTCTGCCCATGTGCATCATGGTTACCCTGACCAAAGATTGGCCGAAGCTTGGACAATGCTTGGCTTTCAAAGGACTACTCTCCCCCACCTTCTTCATCACCTTATAAGCTTCAAGGAAGTGGGTAACTTAGGCTTTTACTCACCTCCTTGGTGCTTTGAGCGCCCACCAGGGGTGAGCGGTGGTGCATGGCGCTGAGCGGCTTGAGAACCCTAGGGTTCCGACTAAACTTACCCTTAAAGAAAAGGAGTGTGAGACTACGACCAGAGACCCGCATCACCCCATCTGCATTGCTTGGATCCCTTGGAATGAGAAATCATATGAAAACAACGTAGCCACGAGTACATGCATCATGAGGGAAGGTTGCCGTAAGACTTATAGATCACTAGAAATAAGCCACCTAATGTGCAAAGATGGTAATGAAATGTAGGGAATTGGTAATATCTTAAGAAGGCTTGACCACCAAGGGTCGATGTACCTTGAAGAAAGAACATAGTTATGTGATAGAAAATCCCTTTCTTGGCACGTCACACCTGACAAGCCCCTTCCCAATCTAGCAAGAAGAACTGGTTTATGATTGTGTTATGCAGACTACGATCTGAACGCGGGTTTCCACCCGGTGAGAGAAAAGAAAGTAAGGAAAGAAAGTAATACTTGAGCTTTTATGTCATGACATTTAAAAAATGAGTCAGACGCCCCCAGACGTGGAACAAAGAAAGAAAGAAAGTTATGCCCCCAGACGTGGCATAAAGACGCACCCCCAGTTGTGGTGTGTAACCTATGCCCCCAGAAGTGGCGGAGGATTGTCCCCCAGATGTGGACAAGTGAGCCCTCATTTGCCAGTGCTACTGTTAAGGTACACCCCTACCATTCTATCAGATGAATGGTTGTAAGCGGTTGTGGCTGTATGGGGATGATGATCCCACAGTCAACAAAGGAGTGGGGCACCCTGTACGAAAAGGACGCAGCTACAGGCGCGTAAGAGAACCCCCGACCCCTCATGCATGATATTGATGTGATAATTGTATGTATGTATGATTATAAGTATATCAAGTAAAACTGTCCAAGTGACGCGCACGAGACGGTCACGGTAGCACCGCAAGTCCAGTTAATAAGCGTGAATGTCTAGGTAAGTAAAGATTAGAAATCCCTATCACCTAGTAACTAGATAAAGCCGCTCACTATCATAGGAAAGATAATAACTAGTAGCGAGTCTAGATGCATGAACACTTAGAGATCTCCTGAGTGGCCTGATGCATAACTGAGTAACCAGACCCTACCACCCTATAGTTACCCACTAGGAACCATCAATTCTCACCCCACTCATTTATGACATCAGAGAGAATGATGAGCCTACCGCCGAAGAAGAGGCAGGTTCTCCGCAGCAGGTTTAGGCACAGGGGCCCCGAGATAGGGGAAGAGGCAGAGGTGTGGACATTTGCTATCGTGGATTGCCCCGGCCCTCTCCGAGTAACACCACCAGCACCCGACGGATCAGGAGCTACAGGTGAGGACTCCCGATTGAGCGGCATCGACATGGAAGAGTCTCCCCCGTACGAGAAGGACGTGGAGATAGATCCTAACTCCTGGACGATGCGAGCACCACCAGTCAGCCGCCGAGGGGCCAGGATGAGGGTTGCCAGTGTCTACCGGCATCGATTCGCCCCTCGCCCCAAGAACTCCGAGGCAGGTCCCTCCACCGTTCCCCAGGACTTGCCGGCCAGACCCGCGATGTCTCCAGCCGAGGAGGAGGTGGACTCAGATCCCGCAGAGTGAGATCGGTGTCCAGTGCCAGCCCATATTTCCCCTGACCCTGTCATCAGCCCCGATGCAACCATTTTGTAGTCGATGTAGATATAGTTACTGACTGATATGTAATATTTATGCATGTCTTTTATGTTTCATAGCACCTGTAGATGCTGACCTGTACAAGCATTGGCGATGTATATATTGGGATGTATATATGTATATTATTGACTGATGGACCCTATTCTGTTCTGCATGTATGTATGATTTTCTTGTTATTCGTATCTACCGAGCATATGGTATAGCATCCACGCGCATGGCTCCAAGTTGAACGAAAGGATAATTAAAAAAAATGGGTCCATATTTTCGGATTACAGTAGTATTTTCTCAGATAATGAAGGGCTATGAGTATGCCCATACAACAGGTAGCAACCTAGGGGACGGAGATTATGAATTAAGCATAAGCTACAAACCTAGGGTGTTACAATTGGTATCAGAGCAGTTTAGTCCGAAAGAGCCTGAAGACTGAGCTGCACTATGCTTCCGAGCATGATAATGGTGCAGACTGCTTCTAGGATTGAATGTACTGTTTGTGTGCACTAGCTTTTCTTGAGACTGATCAACTCAGGATTTTGCAGGTGCTCGATAGACAGACATGTCTCCTAGGAGAGATCATACACAATGCACCCCCGATAATGAGGACTTCGCCGATGTGATTCGCGAGATGGCTCGTGCCACGGCATAGATGGCCGCTGCTACGACTGCGAGAAATACAATGCCGACCCCACGAGAGGTCGATACTCAAAAATATGCAGAGTTCATGAGGGTTAGTCCGCCCACCTTCGAAGGACAAATAGACCCCGAGATGGTGTACAACTGGATCGAGGGAATTAAGCAGACCCATGGCCATCTTGATTGCACTGACGAGCAGAAAGTGAAGTTCACGGCCAGGATGTTCCGAGGAGTAGCTCGTGACTGGTGGAGAGCCACCAAGCCTCTGCTAGAGTAAAGGGGGGAAGTTATCACCTGGCAAGAGTTTACCACCGCTGTGGTGGACAAGCACTTTCCGCGAGGGATGCGGGATGGCAAGGAAATAGAGTTTTTGGAGCTGAAACAGGGGGACAAAACCATGTCAGCATACACGACCGCGTTTGACAAACTCTGTAGGTATTTGAGCACCTACCAGTTGAACCCTGATGAAGGCTGGAAGTACGCCAAGTACAAACAGGGATTGAAGGGTGAACTGCAATTGGTGGTGAACCACCTGGACATCTGGGAGTAAAAGGAGAGAAACAGGAGGAAATTGGTAGAGACAGAAAGCTCCCAGCAAGACCCGTGGAAGTGAGGGCCTCCCTCTGCCCCACTCTCTAACTGGGGAAGAAGGCCGACCTAGAAGCAACCAACCCCAGGATCTAGAAGTCCACCCAGCCAACCACGCCAAGGGCCCCCAAGAGCAGCGCTACCCGCGCCGCGACCTCAGCCACAAGCAGGAAGATCCAGACCGCCTTGTTTAAAGTGCGGCAAGCTGCATGGAGGAGTCTTCCTGGCAGGGTAGAATGTATGTTACAGATGTGACCAGAGTGGACACATGGCAAGAGCATGCCCGATGACCCCACCTCCAACCCAATGAACGGGATGTGTGTTCACTCTCTCTGCAGAGGAAGCTGAGGATGCAGAGGACTTGATTCAGGGTAAGTTTTAATGAAAGTTGAACTCCTAGCAGTACTGTATGATTCTGGAGCATCGAATTCGTTTATTTCGTATGCTAGAGTTGAGAGCCTAGGTCTGTCTCCCACTCAGTTGTCGTATACTTTGGGTGTATCTACTCCTATGGGACCCCCGATGAAAACTTGTTTAGTGTGTCTCAAGTGCCCTTTTCAGCTGTAGGGAAGAGTGTTCATGACTGATTTGATATGTCTTCCCTGGTAGGGCTAGATATGATACTAGGTATGGATTGGCTATGTGCCAATCGAGTTGTCCTGGATTGCGTCACGAAGGAGGTCAGTCTTCCCCCTGCAAAAGTAGAAGTATCTATTCATGAAGTGACAGCAATGTCCCTATGCTGCTTTCTACTCAACGCATAGGGATACATTTTACTAGCGTCTGCGGACCTGAAGGCGAAGCAACAGGTGTATGAAATTTTGGTAGTCTGCGAATACTCGGATGTATTCCGTGACGACATTCCAGAGTTCCCTCCAAAGCGAGAGGTGGAGTTTTCGATTGATCTCGTCCCCGGAGTCGGACCCGTGTCTATAGCACCCTACCGTATGTCCCCACTAGAGTTGCAGGAGTTGAAACGGCAGCTGGAAGAGCTACTGGAAAACCAGTTTATTCGCCCGAGCGCATCACCGTGGGTAGCCCCAGTGCTCTTTGTTAAGAAGAAGGACGACTTGATGCGGCTGTTCGTCGACTACTGATAGTTGAATAAAGTCACCATCAAGAACAAGGACCCGCTACCGAGGATTGATGATTTGATAGACCAGTTGAAGGGAGCGAGGGTGTTCTCGCGGATCGATCTACGGTCTGGCTACCATCAAATCCGTGTGAAAGCAGAGGACATTCTGAAGACTACTTTCCGATCGCGATATGGACAATATGAGTTTATCGTTATGGGTTTTGGGCTGACTAATGCTCCCGCCATATTTATGGACTATATGCATCGTATCTTCAGGGAGCACCTAGACCAGTGTGTTATTGTGTTTATTGATGACATCCTGGTGTATTCAAAGAGTGAGAAAGAACATGAGGAGCATTTATGGGCGGTACTGAAAATAATGAGGAGCAAGAAGTTGTACGCTAAACTGTCCAAGTGCGAGTTTTGGGTAAAGGAAGTAAATTCTTAGGCCACGTAATATCAGAACATAGGGTGATGGTTGACCCAGGAAAGGTGGAGGCGGTCCAACAATGGGAGAAGCCCCCGACAATCACTGAGGTACGGAGTTTCCTAGGCTTTGTGGGATATTACAGGCAGTTTATTAAAGGATTCTCGCAGATTACGCTGCCACTGACCAGAAAGAATGTACCGTTTGAATGGACGCTGGAATGTGAGCAGAGTTTTTTGTACTCTGAAGGAGAAGTTGACGACCTCTCTAATGCTAATTTTTCCTGACCCTCAAGCTCCGTAGAAGTGTATTGCAATGCATCCCACACTGGATTGGGGTGCGTGCTTATGCAGAACCGTCAAGTGGTGGCATTTGCTTCTAGGCAACTGAGGACTCATGAAGCAAACTATCCCGCTCATGACCTGGAGCTAGCAGCTGTGGTTTTCGCTCTCAAGATATGGAGACATCATCTGTACGGCGTATGTTTTGAGGTGTTCTCGGACCACAAGAGCCTCAAGTACTTGTTTGATCAGAAGGAGCAGAACATGAGGCAGCGACACTGGATGGAATTCTTGAAAGATTATGATTTCGGACTGAACTACCATCCAAGAAAAGCAAACGTGGTGGCTAACGCTCTGAGTAGAAAGTCGTTGCATACAACTTGGTTGATGGTGAAAGAGCTGGAACTGATTGAGAGCTTCAGAGACCTCAACCTGGGTTTCTCTCATCAACAAGCTAGTATTCACGTATGGCAGATCCAAATCACTAGCGAGTGCCGAATCAGAATCGTAGAAGCACAGTAGAACTGTAAAGACGATGCCTGGCTGAGTCTGGTGGAAGCTGTGCGAGCCAAAAAAATAAAGAAGATAACACGTGGGCCTGATGACCTCCTACGGTTCGACCAACGTCATTGTGTACCAAACGAAGGGGAGTTGCGGGCGGACATCATTCGAGAGGCCCATAGGAGTCATTTCACTATACACCCGGGAATGACCAAGATGTATCAGGACCTGAAGCGAATGTTTTGGTGGCCTGGGATGAAAAGGGACATAGCCGACTGGGTAGAAAGATGCCTAGTATGCCAAAAAGTAAAGATCGAGCATCAAAAGCCACATGGATTGTTGACATCGTCGAAAATCCTAAAGTGGAAATGGGAAGGAATAGCTATGGATTTCGTCTCTGGACTACCCCGAACCGCGAGAGGATGGGTGCGATTTAGGTTATCGTTGATCGGCTTACCAAATCCGCACATTTCATTCCCGTTCGAATGAATTATCCTTTGGCAAAGCTGGTATAGATCTACATCAAGGAAATCGTGAAGCTTCATGGGATTCCGTTATCAATCATTTCAGATAGGGATCCTAGGTTCACCTCACGATTCTGGACGGCATTTTAGAAAGCCTATGGGATGACGCTACGACTCAGTACCGCTTACCATCCACAGACCGACAGATAATCGGAACGGACGATTCAAGTTTTGGAAAACATGTTACAAGCTTGTGCGCTGGATTTACCGGGCTATTGGGATGAGATGTTGCCAATAGTCGAGTTTTCCTACAACAACAGCTGTCAGGATAGCATTGGCATGGCCCTTTTCGAAGCTCTATACGGCCAGAAATGTCAGTCCCCGTTATGCTGGAACGAGGGGGCCAAGTTTTGGAATTGTAGCACTGACGAAATCAAAGAAGCAGAAGACTGGATAAAACAGATTCTAGGGAAAATTCAAACGGCGCAAAACCGTCAAAAGAACTACGCAGATACTAGGAGAAAGTCCTTGGAGTTTCAGGAAGGTGAGCATGTATTCTTGAAGGTTATCCTAGCCACCGGCATTGGAAGGTCTCTGAAAGTTAAGAAGTTGAGTCCAAGGTTCATCGGACCTTTCTAGATTCTCCAACGGATTGGACCAGTCGCTTACCGAGTAGCTCTCCCATCGTATTTGGCTTACGTCCATAATGTCTTCCACATCTCTCAGCTGAGGAAGTATCATGCCTCACCCGAGCATATTCTCGAAGTCGACCAAGTTGAGCCAAGGGAGGATATCTCTCTGCCAATGACACCTAGACAAATTTTAGACCAGAAGACCCGCCAAATGAGGAACAAGAAAGTATAGATGGTGCGCGTCTTGTGGGAGAATAGAGCCTGCGATGATCAAACCTGGGAGCTGGAGACGAACATGAGACGAGCTTACCCCGAGCTATTCGAAGGTACGTCCTAGCCTGTGCTTAAATTTCGTGGACGAAATTTTTCTAAGGGGGTAGAATGTAACATCCCGTTTCCTCCATAGAGAAATATTCGCAAGAATAAACATTAAATAATTCTTAATATATGATTAGAAGGCTAGGATGGGAAATTCTTCGGTCAAATGTCCATAGATTATAGGGTGAGTCGTTGCGTGAAATTTCGCATATGGCGAAACAGCGATTCGCTGCTGTCGGAGATTACCGACGCGTCAAAGGTATCTGTGAAGACTACTCCTCCAGAGAAAAATTCACAAATGCCTTCAAGTAATGATAGTCCTATGTTACAGGAAATTAGAGGATCGCGACGGTGTGATCGGAATATTTTTCAGACGACCGTACGCGACGCACCGGGACAGCGAGCAATCAAACACGAGCAAAACGAGACTGGGAGAAACCCAACATCTGCAAAACCCACGTGATGAATTCAGATTGCACAAGAAAAATCATTTAATATTCAAGTACTATTCATTGTGGTGACATGTGAATTATCTTTTGATTTAAATTAATTAATTAAGAAAATCAAAAAGGGCAAAATGGTCAATTTGTTAAGGGGAAAAATGGTAATTAAGGGGCAGAATTTTGCCTATAAATAGCCCCATTCATGCAAAAAAAATTCTTAGGAAAATTCCTCTCCTAGCTGAAACTCTGCCAGTGTGCATCGTGGTTACCCTGACCGAAGACTGGCCAAACCTTGGACAACGCTTGGCTTGCAAAGGACTACTTTCCTCCACCTTCTTCATCACCTTATAAGCTTCAAGGAAGTGGGTAACTTAGGCTTTTACTCACCTCTTTGGTGTTTTGATGTTAGATGATGCTAGTTTTGGTTGTGTATGTTTATGGTGCATAGAAATGTTTGGTTAGGGCTTGCTATGTAGGGACATGTGTAGGATGATTCTAAGGGCTAGGTGATGGATGGAATGATGTGTGGTTATGTCCCAAAAAGATTGAAAAGAGTTAGGAAGAAAGGTGAAAGAAATGTAGTTTTGCTCTCGGGTTACAGGTTCAGTACGCTCCAGGGCGTTGAGCGGTCCCACATGGCGCTAAGCGTCCTGAAGCTTCACTGGGCCCTAACATGAGTAAGACCTTATGTGGGGAGCCAGGACAGGGCACTGAGCGCTAAGATAAGGTGTTGATCGGCCTGTGACGTGGGTGCCACGTAAGTAGATAAGGATGGCCTAGAACTGAGGGGGCTCGGGGAGACGCTGAGCGGCCAATCCTGGCGGTGAGTGGACAAGGGTGCTGAGCGTTCACCAGGGGCGCTGGGCCGCCCTTGGTCACTGAGCGGCCTGAGAACCCTAGGGTTCTGACTAAACTTACCCTCAAAGAAAAGGAGTGTGAGACTACGACTAGGGACCCGCATCACCCCATCTACATTGCTTGGACCTCTTGGAATGAGAAATCATATGAAAACAATGTAGCTACGGGTACATGCATCATGAGGCAAGGTTGCTGTAAGACTTACGGAAACTATAGATCACTAGAAATAAGCCACTTAATGTGCAAAAATGGTAATGAAATGTAGGGAATTGGTAATATCTTAAGAAGGCCCGACCACCAAGGGTCAATGTACCTTGAAGAAAGAACATAGTTATGTAATAAGAAATCCCTCTCTTGGCACGTCACATCTGACAAGCCCCTTCCCAGTCTAGCAAGAAGAACTGGTTTATGATTGTGTTATTCAGACTATGATCTGAAGGCGGGTTTCCACCCGGTGAGAGAAAAGAAAGTAAGGAAAGAAAGTAATACTTGAGCTTTTATGTCATGACATTTAAAAGATGAGTCAGACACCCCCAGACGTGGCAGAAAGGATCCCCAGACGTGGATCAAAGAAAGAAAGAAAGTTATGTCCCCAGACGTGGCGTAAAGACACACCCGTGTAACCTACGCCCCCAAAAGTGGCAGAGGATTGTCCCCCAGACGTGGACAAGCGAGCCCTCATTTGTCAGTGCTACTGTTAGGATACACTCCCGCCATTCTATCAGATGAATGGTTGCAAGCGGTTGTGGCTGTATGGGGATGATGATCCCGCATTCAACAAGGGAGTGAGGGCACCCAGTACGAGAAGGACGCAGCTATAGGCGCGTAAGAGAACCCCTGACCCCTCATGCATGATATTGATGTGATAATTGTATGTATGTATGATTATAAGTATATCAACTAAAACTGTCCAATTGACACGCACGAGACGGTCACGGTAGCACCACAAGTCCAGTTAATAAGCGTGAATGTCTAGGTAAGTAAAGATTAGAAATCTGTATCACCTAGTAACTAGATAAAGCCACTCAGGATCATAGGAAAGATAATAACTAGTAGGGAGTCTAGATGCATGAACACTTAGAGATCTCTTGAGTGGCCTGAAGCATAACTGAGTAACCAGACCCTACCACCCTATAGTTACCAACTAGGAACCACCAGTTCTCACCCCACTCATTTATGACTTCAGGAGAGAACGATAAGCCTACCACCGAAGAAGAGGCGGGTTCTCCACAGCAGGTTTAGGCACAGGGACCCCGAGATAGGGGAAGAGGCAGAGGTGTGGACATTTGCCATCGTGGATTGCCCCGACCTTCTCCGAGTAGAACCACCAGCACCCGACAGATCAGGAGCTACAGGTGAGGACTCCCGATCGAGTGGGATTGACATGGAAGAGCCTTCCCCGTACGAGAAGGACGTGGAGATAGATCCAAACTCCTGGACGATGCGACATCCAAACTCCTAGACGATGCGACCACCACCGATCAGCCGCCGAGGGGCCAGGATGAGGGTTGCCAGCGTCTACTGCCATCGATTCGCCCCTCGTCCCCAGGACGCCGAGGCAGGTCCCTCCACCGTTCCCCGAGACTTGCCAGCCAGACCCGCGATGTCTCTAACCGAGGAGGCGGAGGAGGACCCAGATCCCGCGGAGTGAGATCGGTGCCCAGTGCCAGCCCATATTTCCCCTGACCCTGTCATCAGCCCTAATGCAACCTTTTTGTAGTCGATGTAGATATAGTTACTGACTGATATGTAATGTGTATGTATGTCTTTTATGTTTCATAGCACCTGTAGATGCTGATCTGTACAGGCACTGGAGATGTATATATTGGGATGTATATATGTATATTATTGGCTGATGGACCCTATTCTATTCTACATGTATGTATGCATATTTATATTACCGTTTTCCTATTATTCGTATCTACCGAGCATATAGTATAGCTCCCACGCGCATGGCTTCTATTTGAACGAAAGGATAATTGAAAAAAAATAGGTCCATATTTTCGAATTACAACACTATTTTCTCAGATAATTAGGGACTATGAGTATGCCCACACGATAGGTGGCAACCTAGGGGACGGAGATTATGACTTCAGCATAAGCTACTAACCTAGGGTGTTATAGTTGGTATCAAAGCAGTTTAGTCTGAAAGAGCCTGAGGACTGAGCTGCACTATGCTTCCGAGCATGATAACGGTGTAGACTGCTTATAGGATTGAATGTACTGTTTGTGTCCACTAGCTTTTCTTGAGACTGATCAACTCGGGATTTTGCAGGTGCTCGATAGACAGACATGCCTCCCAGGAGAGATCATACACAGCGCGCCACGGCACAGATGGCCGCTACTACGACTGCGAGAAATGTAGTGTCGACCCCACAAGAGGAAACTGGCAGACACAGAAAGCTCCCAGCAAGACCCAAGGAAGCAAGGGCCTCCCTCTGCCCCACTCTCTAACTGGGGAAGAATGCCGACCCTGTAACACCCTAGCTAACTGCATACCCTCGAGTAGTACACAATGCTCACTAGGTTGTTGATCACTAGGTGGGAATACTTATAGTCCTTCATTACTTTTCGAAAATACAAGGTTAAGGAAAATATGGACCATTTTAAAACTTTTCTACTTGTTGCTTATCCATAAAGTATGAGTTGTGCTTGAATCAAGACATATAATACAAATGATAGAGCTTGAGCTTACGAGTGTGAATCCCTGCTAACATAAGCATTTACAATATATGCATAATCAAGAACATGGTCCTTTACAAATAGTTTACAACAACCAGAGAGTATAATAATAATTTACACGTACAAATCAAATCCATCAAACATACATAGAAAAATGTCTGGTCTTTCGCTAGCCGTCACGCGGTTCTTCACTGCTTCGTGTGAAACACCCTAGCTAACTGTTTACCTGTACGTAGTAAACAATGCTCACTAGGTTGTTTTCTACCTGGTCGGAATGCCTTAGTCCATTGCTATCTTTCGAAAATAGTTGTTTAAGAAAATAGGGACCAATTTTAAACTTTGCATTTGCATTGCATAATTACTAAAATAGAGCCATGCGTCAGAAAGAACAAATATATAGCAAGCGGTAAAGCCCTTAGGCTTAGCAAATAACTGTCTAATCATATTAAAGCATACCATATACACTCATCTGGTCCATCAGAACTGTCATGTAATTATTATAATAAATAATATACAAGTAACATGTTCAATACATACCATACATAACATTAACATACAAGGGCTAACTGTAGCATCTCCCAGTTTACCCCTAACAGAGTAATAACTACTGCTGTCTCTGGTGTCCCTGTCTGGTTCTAACCTCCTCATAGTTCCGTGGCCGGTTCGGCATCATCCTCGTAATATGAGTCATCACCTGTTCCTGAAGTCATAGGGTAGTGGGGGTGAGAACGGTAGGTTCTCAGTGGAAATAACTCTAGTACCTGTATCTTGCAGTTCATTAGGTCGGACTTCAGGCCGCTCAGAGATCTCTAAGTGAACATATATCCTAAATATCCTACCAATTATTATTTGGCCTATCTGAACGGCTTTATCTACTTTACTATGTGACATGGGAGCTACTTTTGCTTACTACGTTCTCGTGCTGATTAACATTTCGGGAATATACATAACCGTCTCGAGCGTGCTCTTGACGGTACAGCATAACAACAGACTATACATTCAGAATAATCAAAGTGCATAGCAGAATACATTCAGAATACATTCCGTATAACAGAATCCTCAGAGTATGCATCACATAGTCATCAAAATAAACGTGACAGAATGATCAGAATATAGCTAGCAGAGTCATCAGCATAAACATGACAGAATTATCAGAATAGTCATGCCTAACAGAATGTACATGTGCATAACAGAATAAACATGCTTAATGCTTATGCATAACAGAATAACTGGCTTTTGGAATATATGTTATTCCCACCATAGCATTGCCCTCTTTTGACAACGTTATGACGGAATAACCTCGCACCTCCAGGTGGTCCTCTCTGACCCCTGCGGTGGGCTTCCACCTGCCGTGTGCCCCCCTCCGGACCCCTCGACAGTGGACGGATATTGTACCCCCACCTAGGCTTGCCCCCGTACGACAATGCAAAGGCGTGGTAACCGCACACCTCCAGGTATGCCATCTAGACACCACCTGTGGCGGGCTTCCACATTCAGGATGCCCCTCGGACCTCCTGAAGTGGGATCATAGTGTGGCTCACGTGATCACAGCCTTTTCAGCATGTGGCATATAGCCTTTATCAGCATTGGCATTTAGCCTTTTTAGCATTTTTCATTTATTCAACATTTTCAGCAGCATTTCAGAATTCATTTCTTTTCAGTACCTGCAGCATGATATGACTTGTTTCCTATTGTTCATTTCATAATCTTTACTTATCTCATAATTATTTCTAATCCTTTAAACTGGGCTTATCATGAATGCATGGAATGCTACCTATTATATCACATACTACATGTAATTCACATGT
>QANU01002056.1:356637-373330 GCA_003254905.1 Nissolia schottii
CATCCGGTAGCATCACAACAGTGCACGAACGGACACAAAGAAAGAAAGAAAACAGCACGAAGAAGAAAGATGGTCTCAGGGGGAAAAATGAATTAATTTGCGTCAGGGGGAGACCGAAAACAAAGAAAGGAAAACAAATGAAATTGGAGATGGAATCAGGCCCCCCACCGTCCTTATGAATACATATATATTATAATATATATAACTTTTTATTATTATATTATATATATTATATATTAAGATTATTATATTATATAATAATATATTATATTTATATATGTGGAAATATCCCTGCCACGGTTGGCAGGGGATATGGATGCCCCCCTTCGGTCTTATTTTGATCATGCTTGATTGCGTTTTGTCGTTCGCAGTCCCGGTACTTCGCGTACGGTTGTTCGAAAAATATTCCAGACGCACCCTCGCGCTCTACTAATTTTCCCTTATTAGTAGTTGAGTCCGGTGGAGATATTCGGGAAATTATTATTTTATTAGTGTATTTTACGATTACTCTCAGTATCCGAAAAAATTTCCGATTAGTCCGAAAATCATCTTAGGTCTCCGAAAAATTCGTCGGGTCACGAAACCTCCATTTTAACTGATTAAAGGTAATAATTTAATTTTCTCGCCTCCCTAATTAACTTATAATTATTTATTATGCTAATTATCTGTACTGTGAAAAAGCGGGATGTTACATCGTGGATGGCTCCTCATAAGGCTCCTCGTAGCCCTGGTAGTCTTCGCCTGCTGCTGGAAGCATAAGCGAGTGGGGGTGAGAACGGTTATCCTCAGTGGTTTACCTTAGTGTCGGGGTACTTCTTTTACCCACTTATGAACCAAGCCGCTCAGGAGATCTCTATGTTTACATGCATACTAACATCCTACTGATTATTATCTTGCCTAGGATCCTGAATGGCTTTATCTAAGTTACTAGGTGACTGGGGATCTAGTCTTTCTTATCTAAGTTCTCGTACTTTCTTACTTTTCTCGCGTACCTACATAGCCGGCTCGAGCGTTCTCTTGATGATACTTAATTCATACATATACTTACATACGTTATCATAGGCTTATACATCACATGCTCATTCATCATATCATTACATATTCATTCATTTCGTACTTTATGCATGGGGGACCTGGGATCTCTTACGCATACCGGCTCACCCGGTTAGCGTCCTTCTTGTCTTTTCTTACGCATACCGGCTTACCTGGGTTAGCATCCTTCTTTGCTTATCTCGAGTCCTTCTACTCATGTAACCGCGGCCTGCTCCCTACTGACGACGACCAGGCGGCGCCCTAACCTGGATGGTTGCAAACCACCAATGCCCCTTTTAGCATTATCGCGCGTTAATAGTGATAACTATCAGGGATGGCGAGGGGCTAGCCCTTGCGACTCAACCAAGTGTGGACTCATTCATTGTTATCATCATATCATCATATCTTAAGGTGTGATGTCACCCTTTCTTATTCATCATTTCTTTTCTTTCTTTCTTTTCATTCATCATCATTAACCAATCCACCCTTTTGGGACTGGTGAGGGGCGTGTTCATAGACTTTGCCAAGAGCGATACTTCCTATTACATAACTACATACTTGTTCCCTAATGTTCAATTATGATCTTTAAGCTTTACCCAATTAACCTCTAGTGTTCTAAGGTTGTCCTAACACTTACTGACAACTCGGTCCTCATGATGCATGATACCATAAACCTTCTAATCATAAACATTCTACATGAAATGTTCCACATATATCACGTATCAGTCACATCAATGATTGTTGGAAATTGTGGCCCAAGATAGTTTTCATAAACATTTGCTCCCTGGCCTAGGTTAGCTCGGTGACCTAGAATTTGTTGGGCTGGTGATAAGTGCTTAATTTACATAATTCATACTAATTAAAATAGCACTTATCCATTTATGTTTTAACAAATTACCGAAATAAAGTCTTATGTTTTGTAGGTTTTATTACATATTATGGAAGATGGATACAAGAATAATAGTGAAGGCTAATCCCTAGAAGAATGGAAGAAAAAGGGCATCAAAATAATGAAACAAAAATGATATGGCACAGCAACTTCGCTCAGTGGTTAACACACAAGCGCTCAGCGCTGGAGGCTGGTTCGCTCAGCAAACAAAGCTTACCGCTCAGCAGTCCAAGCTTCTAAAATGGGTCTACCGCCAGCATTTATTACGCCAGGCTGGAGCCGCCATGAATCTCAGCGCCACCCTGCAAGCCGCAACCACATTAATTGAAGCCGCGTAAGCCACCATTGTTGACCAAACCGCTCAGCGGTGGTACCCTAACCGCTGAGCGGTCCTCCCAAATTTTCCCTATAAATACGGGGAGGCCGAGGCATTAAGAGCATCACTCATTCCCTCCTTCCTCCTTCATCATCTCACTCATATTTCATACTTTCCTAAGCTAGGGTTAGGTAGGAAATTAGGGTTTAGAAGCTTTCCTTAATGGAAGTGTTGCCGGATTGTAAAACGGTTGTGAACCATGGTGGACGTGGTAGAAGCATTTCACCTCTCTTCTCAACCAACCATTGCTGTAAACCCTAGTAAGTTGTAAACTATCCATGAGAATGGATAGCTAACTTCTTATTTGTTGGGATTTGATGCGTTGTATTGCTTTTATGTATCCATTTTGATTCATAAGTATGATTCTATGTAGTTCTATGGTTTTTATGATTGATCTTGCACCTAATGCTAACTTTTGTATAGTATTTTGACTCCTAACTTGAGACTTACTTGTTTGAGTGAAAGCTATTCTAAGTAAGTTACAAACCAAGTTAAATTCAATCTTGTTATTCTTTAAGTTTGATTTAGACATTTAAATGTTGTGGACGAAAGTTATCATCATTTAATCGGACCTAGATCAAGTCATGTAGTTCTTAACCGCCGTAACTGGAGACCTAGAACTAATCACTTTAACACCTGCTTTAACTTCAAGGTACTTTATTGAGTTTGTGCAAGACATTGACAACTTAAAAAAGGAACTTGTGATCTTAACATGCTTGAGAAAGATGATTAAGTTAAGAACTGGTGGCGATAAAATCAAATGAACTCATAGATCATATTAACTGAGTTATTGGATACATTAAAAGTAATATTGCAACTCAAATCCCAACATATTTCTCTACCTACCTAAACTTAAGTTCATTAATCGTTTTATATTTATTTTATCGTTTCTTTATTAAATTTACTCAATCAAACCAATCACCTTTTACAAGCTTAACGTAGCATCAATCAAAGACTGTTGTTTTAATCACAATCTCTGTGAATATGATAATACCCGACTTTACTGCAATTGGATCCCTTGAGGATCTGAAACCTTTAAAAAAGGATATTTTAAATTAACGAGAGTATAAACCCATTACGAAAAAAGATTACATCAGCTGGTTAGCACCCCTGGGAACTCCAGGTACACTCCGTCACCCCTGTCCAGGTCTCCAAGTTACATACTCGTCTTTTGAAACCATTTTTCCAAAATCTTGCTTCAGGCCGCTCAGCGAACCCTTTTGCCGCTCAGCGCCCTGGAGCCCGTGAGTTCATAAACATTTTCCACCTTGCCAGGTTCCAGCCCCAGGCCGCTCAACAATTTTTGAGTCCGCTCAGCGGTCACCTGAACCACCTGCTTTCCTTTATTGCTTTTATTTTCCATGGCTACTTCTTGGGGTTCCTCCCACATGTTCCAACAATCATAACACTATCTAGTCCAGGTCACAAGACCTTTCAGAATCATCATTAAAATCCTAGCATAGCAGTTCTAACATAGCATAATCATAAGGCATACAAGCACATAAACACATACAAGCAAACATAAGCCACCAAAGGGTGAGCAAGCCAAGTTTACCCACCTCTTAGAAGCTTTAGAGAAGGCTGGAGAGGGTGGAAAAGAGGTAGGATCCCTGGGTGTATAGCCTCTTGAACCAGTCTCCTGATTTCAGCAGCGTTTTGGCAGAGTTCCTGAACCGAACGATTTTTGGGCAGAGTTTCCACAACCTTTAAATTTTTGTGAAAAATTCTGAATGGGAGGGGCTATTTATAGCCAAGAATCTGCCCCCCAAAATTACTCTTTTACCCCATGTGAAATTTACCATTTTGCCCTTTTTAATTTAATTAAAGAATTAATTAATTAGGTTAGATAATTAAGATGTTAAATCAATGAATAGTACACTCATTTTTTATTATTTTCCTTGAAAAATCTGCTTCCATCACGTAGTGAATGCAGATGTGGGTCCCTCCCAGTCCCGTTTCGCTAGTTTTTTGCCGTTCGCAGTCCCAGTGCGCCGCGCATGGTCGTCCGAAAATTATTTTGCTTATACCGTCGCGATCCTCTAATTTCCCTTAACCTAGAAATAATATTTACTCAAGGAATTTGTGAATTTTTCTCTGGAGGAGTGTTCTTCACAGATACCTTTGATACATGTAACACCCCTGCTAATTGCCTACTTCCATGGTAGCAAGCAATGCTCACAGGGTTGTTATGCGTTGTACCAGGTTAACTTTTACCCTTACCTTTAGCTTTGCAAATAGTTCTTATTTAAAAATATGGACCAGTTTGAAAAGTGTTCTTTGACAGTATCAGTTTGTAAAGTAGGAGCCGTGCGTGATTTGGAGAACATATAACAACAGTCGTTATAGATTAGGGATAACGGAAGCAGAACATCCAGAGTATATGTGCATATATAACTACAACCAAGATCCAACATCAGTACACATTGTCATAATAATAATAAATAGGTACACAAAAGATATCTAAGTCCTAATACATAATACAAAACATATGCCATCCAAATGTCACAGCCATCCCTGTGCCTTGACTTCCATCTGCCATCAGTCCAAATGCCTCGTACACCTGCTGGATCCATAACCGAGTGGGGGGTGAGAACTATTACTCCTCAGTGGGGTTCCTTAGCCCTAACTACTATTCTTTTACTCGGGTATCCTCCAGGCCGCTCAGGAGGTCTCTAAGTGGTCATGCATACTAAAATCCTACTGATTATTATCTTGACCTATGGTCCTAAACAGCTTTATCTATGTTACTATGTGATCAGGGGAACTAGTCTTTCTTATCTAGGTTCTCGCGCTTTCTACTCCTAACCATCGTTACCTAACCATATCCTAAACATGCATGCAAACAGACACACTGATCATCACGCATATGTTGCGCGGTAAACCTTCCACCGTGCTTGCCAGGCATGGGACATTTCATAGTATCAATGCAAGTGGTCATCGTACCGATAAGGCATGGTATTCAATGCATGTTCTCATCATATCTTTTCTTTCTTTCTTTTCATTCTGTTCTTCCGAGCCAGGCATGAACTCCTGGACCCCGGTCTCATTCATCCTTTCTTTCCCTGTGTCCCAATACTCCCTCGTACACCTCAGGACCGTCGTCCCCATGGTGGTGTACGACCTGCCTTCTCTGTCTATTCCCCGGGCCAACATGACTCCACCCCCTTACCGGGTGGTGAGGGGCCGCCCTCATGGCTAAGCCGGAAGCGGACCATAACCTCATTCATCCATTCTTTCATCACATGTCATGCATCTCGTCATTCTTTTCTCTCATATGCACATTTATCTTTTCTCATCATGCTCTTGTTCCTACATTTCATTCTCATCTTTATTCATTACTCATTCATTAAACAATAACTTCTAGTGATCTATCCTCATGATGCATGCTTGCTCAAACACATAAACATATAATCACATAAATCCTATACTTAAGCTTCAGTGCGTGTCCACTTATAACCGTGCCCATTTTAATTATAAGCTTCTTCGCATCTCCACTTAAGTATAGCTATAACATTGATGATTGGACTATGTGCCTCAAGACAGTTTGCATGAGCCTTTCAGGTCCAGACCGCGGAACCCGCTCAATCACTTCCAGGGAACCTCCGCGAAACCCGCTCAAAACTCTTCACGTAACCCTCTCAGCACTTCAGGGATCCTCCGCAGAACCCACTCAGGACTCGCACTGCAAGGATCCTACGCGGTACCCACTCGACGCTTACTTCTTTATTTATTTTCTCTCATTTTCTCACACTCGCATTCCAGGGATCCTCCGCGGAACCCTTCAGCTTACCTCTCTAGGGAAACCACACAACTCTCTAGACTGTCACTCTCCGCGAAACCACTCAGCACCCGTCCAGGCGCCGCTCATCAACTCCCTCGACTGCTCTCAGGCGCTCTCCGCGTACCCATTCGGTACCTGTAACATCTCGTTTTCCTGTAGCGGAATTTCGCTAGATAATTATTTAGATATTTATATTTTTGGTTAAATCAATAGAATTAGGAACCCTTGGGATTAAGAATTGTCTGTAGAAATATTTCTGTTCATTTTTTAAAATTCTGCAGACATTAGAACGAACCCTTTTTGCTGTTTGCACACAACCGCACGTCTAAAGTATCCGAAAAAGGGTACGGCTACAGACGAGCATTCCTAAATACCTAAGTGACCCTAGAATATTACTTAGGAAGAATTATGAGATCACAAAGGTGTGATCGGAATATTTTTAGAACAACCGTACGTGAAGTACCGGGACTGGAAACGCCAAAAGCCTGATCAAAATTGATCTGCTAGAGCCCATAAAATTTTGGCCACAAATCAGCCAAGAAACAACAACATACATGGCCAAGAAGCAGCCCAAGTGTGATCAAGGAGTCAAAAGGTGGATAAGTCATGAAAATGACATTTAGGAAAAAAGACAAAATAAGGGTATTTTGGTAATTTTGCCCCAAGGGCAAAATTGGAAAGCAAATTTCGTGCAAGAGGCCTATAAATACCCCTAAAACCAGAAAAATTGTGTAAAAAATTGGAAAACCTAGCCAAAGCTCTGTCCGATTACACAATCGACTGTTATTCAGTCAAAACAGAGACCCAGACATTTCCTGTACACAACCTAGTTCCTGTTCTTCAAAAATCCCCCAACCTAATCCCACAAAGAACCCTCATAATCCCTAGAGAAAGCTTGTAGAAATTCAGCCCAAGAAGAACTAGGAAGCATCATCAGTGGAGACAAGGCTAAGGAAGTAGCAGAAACCGTCGTCGGACGCGAAAACGTGGGTAAACCGACATAATCACTGTCTATGTGATTTAAGATGTGTTGAGCTGTGTTTTGTGCTAGAAATACCTGTGGTTAGTATTTCTTTTATGTGATTTTGATGTATATTTATGTTGTTGATGATTATCTGGATCTGTTGGTGCTGTTTGTGATTCTGTCAGAATTTAGGAACGCCTAAGACGGAAATAGGCATATGACATGATTTTAAAGGGAAATTTATGCTGAGATTTTTATCATGAAAAAATAATGTTATTTTTGGATTCTACACGAAATTTTGAGTAGGGATGTCAAGTTTTATGATTTTTGGAGTCCCCAATGAATTTCTCAGCAAACAGGCAGAAAATGGGATTTTTATGAAAAAGGGCAAAACGGGAATTCCGTGGTTGGGACTGAAAAACTGGGTTGATTTTCAGAAAATATGGGTTTAGAACTATCAAAAAGCCTAAGGGCAAGTCTTGAATCCATCAGGTCTTTGAGAACTAAAATTCCAAAGAAAACAGGGCTTTTACGGGGCAAACCAGTAATTTTGAGGAAAAGGGCAAAACAGCCATTTCGTGAATTTGGGTTCAAAAACTGAATTTATAAGCATGAAAAATGATCTTAGGATTATCAAAAACCTTGGGGTAAGGTCTTGGACCTTTCTGGTTTCTGATCACTAATTTCTGGCAGAAAACAGATGTATGCTTTGTGATTTTTAGAATAACTGTTGGGTATGTTTGTTTATGTTTAGGAAATGCTTGATCATGAAATATTGAGCTATGCATGTTCTATGTGTTAAGTGTTACATAACTATGTGAGTCTATTCATGCTTTGTGGTTTATGGAATAAATGCTTGGATATGCTATGTTAGGTTTTAGCATGTAAAAGTATGTTCCCTATGCTTATGAGAACATGATCATGGATGGATGATATATGATTATATGATTATAACACGTGAATGCTTTATGAGATATTTAATGATAGTTACGTTAAGAACATGATATGTGATGATTTGCCTATGCTACACATGCTTTATAATGCATTTTAAGACACGAATACGACAACATGACATGACAATACACGTAAATTAAAGGATACGACATCATGCATATTAAGACATGGATATGACATCATGATATGACAGACATGTAACTTAAAGGATACGACATCATGCATATTAAGACATGGATATGACATCATGATATGACAGACATGTAACTTAAAGGATACGACATCATGCATATTAAGACATGGATATGACATCATGATATGACAGACATGTAACTTAAAGGATACGACATCATGCATATTAAGACTTGGATATGACATCATGATATGACAGACATGTAACTTAAAGGATACGACATCATGCATATCAAGACACGAATATGACATCATGATATGACAGACATGTAAATTAAAGGATATGACAACATGCATATTGAGACATGAATATGACATCATGATATGATATGGATACGACATCATGTTAAGATATGGATACGACATCATGATACGGCAAGTGAATTTCCTCAGGCATTCTACATGCCCTACAGGCTTATGATACATAGATGAAACATGAATATGATATGATACGATACATGGACATGATGATATGCATATGTACTGATGATATGTTTATATGATACGTGAAGATGATGATATGTGATTTAACTGTATATGGCGATATGTGCTTTAATGACATATAACGATATGAAATTTAACTGTATATGCGATTCAGGAACCAGAATAGAGAACATATGACCTAGATAAGGAAAGATAGGTTCCCTCAATCACCTAGTAATCATAGGTAGCTGCTCAAGCTTAAGATGAATATTAATAAATAGTAGGGATGTAGTATAACTGTGACACTTAGAGACCCCTGAGCGGCGGAATCATAATTGAGAGTAAAATGAGAAACGACGACAGAGGTTTCCCACTAAGAACGCAGAGTTCTCACACCCGCTCCTTTATGGTTCTAGGTAAGCAAGACAAGACCTCAGTTTGATGTACACAACAGCGACCTCAATGGCGAGGAATCAAGGAATAGGATAGCAAGAACTAGACTAAGGAGGATACGATCCATGTAATGTACTGCTATGAAAACTTATGTGTATGTATGAACTAAGATATTATCTATGTAAATGTTTGTGATTATATGCTATGGACCACTTGCCTGCTTCTTGTTTGACGTTGTTATATTAGAGCAGCTATTATACAGTTTTAACGCTTGCAGTATAAATTATGTCTAACGCGCACGGCTCATATTTTATATCATATGTACAGAAAGAAAAAGTTTCAAAATGGTCCATATTTTCTAAGTAAGAAATATTTTCAAAGCTAAAGTAGGGGCTAAAAGTAACCCCAACCAAAGCAGATAACAACCTAGTGAGCATTGTTTGCGATGTACACGTAAGCAGCTAGCTAGGGTGTTACAGTACCCGTCCAGGCGCCGCTCAACAACTCCCTAGACTCTTCCTAGTTACTATCCGCGGAACACTCGACGCTTACTTCCTTACTGGTCTTCTCTCATTCTCTCACATTCGCACCCCAGGGATCCTACGCGAAACCCACTCAGCAGCACTCCTGGTGCCGCCCAACAACTCTCTACAGGCTCCTCTTATTCACTCTACGCGTACCCATTTGGCACCCGTTCTGGACGCCGCTCAACAACTAGACTCCTCTCGATCCCTCTCCGCGGAACCCACGTAGGACCAGTCCAGGCGCCGCTCACAACTACAGACTTCTCTCAGCGCTTACCTCCTGGCTTATTTTCTCTCATGTTCTTACAGTCAGTCACTCTCCGTGAAACCCACGCTCGTCGGTTACTGGGCGAAATTGGAAACCAAATTGCTTACTTTCTTTCATTTCTTTTCCTCTTTACTCATGACTACTCCCCGAGGTCCTCACACATATTCCAATCATCATAGAACTAGCTAGTCCAGGTCACAAGACCCTTCAGAATCATCTTCCTAGCCTAACCAAGCATTTCTAGCATAAACCATAATAAAAAAACATACAAACAAGCAAGCATAGAAAAGCCACCAAGGAGGGGCAAGCTTAGGATTACCCACCTGCAGAAAAGCCTGGTAGGGGAGGAAAGATTGAAGTGAAGTCCACTAGCTTGATGCTTCCAAGGCTTGGGGTCACCTTTCTCCAAGAGAAACTTGAGAGAAACTATGAGTAAGCTCACGTTTTTTTTTTAGAAGGGGAGAAATGAGATTTTTGCTTGGTGTTGTGAAGAAGAAGCCTCGGTTTTGTGGAGGATGAGGGAGATGAAAATACTTCTTGGAGTTTTGGGGAGAGACTCGGTTTGTGTGGCTGATGGTGAATGGGAAGTATTAAATAAAGTTAGATGAATAGTAGAAAGCATGGGCATAGGCATGGGTGGGTATGGGCATGAAAAGTAAGGTGATGGACTTTGGAAGCATGACTTAAGGGATTGGAAAAATCCCAATCAGCCGTGCAGCCCTCTCTCTCTCGGGTTCAGCTACTGAAATTTTCATTTCCTCCCGGTTCCGGTTCGCTCATGTTTTATCGCTCGCAGTCTCGGTGCGTTGCGCACGGTCGTCTGAAATATTCCGTTTATACCGTCGCGATCCTCTAATTCCCCTCTACCTAAGGGTATTAATATTTAAAGGTGTTTGTGAATTTTTCTCCGGAGGAGTATTTTCACGGACACCTTTTGCGCGTTAGAAAATTTCGTCGGCGAACAACGACTGTTCGGTTACCTGCCGAACTTCTTGCCGCGACACGTCTTATTCTCTAGGTATATTTTAACTATTAATTCCCCATTTTAATTTCCTAGTCATGATTAGAAAATAAGTATAATAATTATATTCACGATTATTTCCTTATGGAAAAATCGGGATGTTACAATACACCATTGAATCCTAGGGACTACAAACTGTAACAACCCGATCCTCTCGTGTACAGAAAACCCACGGGTTAGGCCGTCGTGGGGAATCGAAAGGCATTCCGAGGGTCCAGGAAGGAGAATTTAACCGGTAAAATCTCCAAACTAGCGGCCGGGATTAGGCTTTGTTGTCCGGAAAATTTTCCAGCGCATCCGGGAGAGTTTCGACTCGAAGGGAATTCGTTTCGGATACTGGGAAACGCTCGTGGAATTTTTGGATGCGTAAAACGGTCAAAAATTCCTGGGTCGAAGGGAAAAATCAATGGATCACTACGGTATGCTCGGAATATTTTTGCGGCAACCGGCCTGTAAAATATTGGACAAAACGCGATGAAACGAAAACGGAACTGGCCAGAGGCTATTTAATTACCTTCAGCAGAAATTATAAAGTTTATAAATATAATAATAATAGTAAAAGAAAAGAAGAAGGGAAAGAAAGAGGAAAAAGAAAAAAGAAAAAGAAAATTAGACGGCTATAAATAGCCACTTAGGTTTCAGAAAACATTTACGTAACTTTTCATTTTTCTCAAACACCAGTTCCGTTCTGACACATCTCAGTTTCTCGCCAGAGTCTCGAAAAAATCGCCGGAGCACGCCTTTGCGACCAGGATGCTGCGAGCATCAAGGATATCTGACTGGAATTTCCATCGGATGTGGGTAACTCTTTATGTGGGTTGTTTTATGATTATTTATGTGCATCTCTGCGTGTGTGAGTGAAAAACCTTTTTGTAAAAATTATAGGAAATGAGTTAGGGAGGTTAGATTTTGATGTTTGGGAACCATAACTGTACTGATTGGATCACTGTGGAGACGAAAAAGTTACGCGGAGCAAACCCCTAGAGAAGTTACTCTCGGGGGCGATTTTTTTTACTGTGGGATTCGAATGAATTCCCAAGGGATTTCAGTCAAATGCATGAGCTTTTAATCGAATGAAAGCCTGAGCAGGATTTCAATCGATTGAATTCTCATGGGATTCGAATGAAAGAATCAATTAAATGCTAAAACCCGATTCATTCGAATGCCTACTGAAAACTTGTATTTTAAAGGTTCTATGGGATCCAACATGCATAGTTATGTATGCCTTTGTGTACTATAAGCATGCATCATGAGGAAAGGCCGTCGTAAGAGTTAGGACGACCTTAGATAATTAGAAGTCCACGCTAAAGACTAACGAAGATCATAATTGAACCCTAGGAAACAAAGAAGAATTAGGAAAGTCCCGATCCCAGTTGGTACGGTAGACCATAGTTAAGGAGTCTAGTTATATGATTAGGAAACCCCTATTCTCATGGCAAAGTCTTATTGACACGCCCCTCGCCAATTCAGCAAGATGAATTGGTTATGAGCAACGCAGGTATAGAGACCTGATCACGATGAGAAACAGGCATAGGCCCAGATATGTAAAACAGGCATAGGTCTGTACAAATGAAACGAGAACTAAGGGGCCCCACTAAAAGAGGAAAGAGAAACCGGATCGAGTCATAGGGCCGATCTAAGCGTGTCTACGCCTGATCACTCATAGGTTTGATCCCTCGCTATTCCGGAAAGAGGGGATGGTTGCACCTATTGTATTCGATGATTACCTCCTATGAGCTTTGCATGGTTAGCTACCATACCGGTAAAGAGCGCCGCCGGGTCGATACAATAATGGCAAAAAGAGGTTGTAATCCGAGGCCACGGTTACAAAGGTGTAAGGACTAAGTAGGACGCAGCCACAGAGCGCGTAAGAGAACCCCAGATCCCCTCACGCACTATAAAATTAACTATATGAATTGATAATTGATGAGATGATGATAAGTATGTATGTATATCTGCCTTAAGCATTATGTATAACTGTTCGTGCCTTATATATCGTCGAGGAAACGATCCAAGACAAATAGTATGTCTCTAGTGGCAACGTACAGTTAATAAGCACGAAGCCCAGGTAATGACAAGATTAGAGAGCCAATCACCTAGTAACTTAGATAAAGCTGCTCAGGACGTAGGCCAAAGATAATAAACAGTAGGAGTCTAGTATGCATGACACTTAGAGGTATTCCTGAGTGGCCTGGAATCTGCCCGAGTAATTGAACTACAGAGGCCCCGTAGAGTTTCCACTAAGAACGAATTCGTTCTTATCCCCACTCGTGTATGACTCCAGTTGGTAGACATGTCATCGCCGCCTCCTAAGGACGTCTGGTTGTTTACGCGTTCATGACAGCGCAACTACCGCACTTACACCCCATTGGAGACCAGCACATTCGCTCCTGCAAACCTACCTGGGGAGAGTCCGGAGCAGTCCAGACGTAGGCTTCGAGGGCCAGGATCTTCACCCATGCACCCCATCTGGATCGACGAGCGTCCAGGCAGCAGCACCGCGATCCGATCCACGTTGACAGAGAGGATGGTCCTCCGCCACAGAGGCCAGAGCCGCAGCCGGCACCCGAGGCAGATACAGACCCAGAGCCAGTTACACCTCCGGTTCGAGGATGAGGCAGACGTACTACCGCCCCCAAGAGCGTTCTCCCACTACGACCACGCAGGTTCGTTCCCCGAGAGTTCACCGCAGTGACAGATATCTCCAGCGATGACGAGGTAGATCCCGCGGAGCGAGAGGAGGACTCTGATGAGTAGTGGTGACAGGACCCAGCTAGAGTTGCAGCTGTAGGAGTGCCGTACACGCAATGAGTAGTACTCATCCATGTGCATAGGTTTTAGTTTACTTACAGCATTGTATATATGTACCATTGTATATAGACTGATGTTGGATATGTATGTCCGTAGTAGGATGAGATACTTTTTATGATATCAATGTATAATTATGTGTGTTATCTTTGGGCTGTATGTGTATTTTCTTCGGGTACTCGCCGTACGCCAGGTACGTACTCGTGTTTCTTCTACTTTTTCCATGATATACTTATGCCATGTATGATGCGTATGGCTCGTTATTTTCCTTAGTATGATTGAAAGAAGTTTTAAATTGGCCCAATATTTTGTAAACCCTAATTTTAAAAGGAAATATAGAGCCATAGAGGTTCGCAGCACCAGAAGAGCACCACCTAGCCGGGAAGCCTATGACTTAAGCATAGGCCTACTAGCTAGGGTGTTTCATTTGGTATCAGAGCAGTTTGGTCCAATGGAGCCTGAGGACTGAGCCGCACTATGCTTTCGGGCATGAATTCGGTGCACGCTCGACGAGCTGAGATGTGTTGAGTCGGTGAACATCGGTTCCTCCGAGGCTAATCACATCAGGGTTCGCGGATGTCATTGAGGCAGCCATGTCGCCCGAAAGAGATGGCGCACTTCATTGTTTATGCTGCTAGGTTTTGCAGGGTCACCTGAGAACTGGAATCACGGCAAACGAGGCATGCACCGGACCATGGGACGACTCGAGTTGGGCCGGCAAGTCAATAATAAACGGAGGGAAGCAAGAGAGGAAGAGTAATTTGGGACCTTTAAGGTAAGAAGGTAGCTGGGGATGGGAAGGGAAAGGTGTCCAAACACTTAAGGGAGAATTTCAGGATTCACTCGAATGCATCATTCGAATGCTTCACGAATTGGGGGTGCATTCGAATGCTAGCAGAAGGCGCATTCGAATGACAGTAGCAAACGGGTCCATATTGCAATGCACTTTGCAATTCTACATTTCGTGGCACTTCAACGCCTCCCCACCCCAGTCCTAATAGTTGAAGGGGGATTAAAAGGCGAAGAGCCCAACTGTAAACCCCTCCGATTGTTCAAATTTACCCCTTGACGGGAAAGTTCGTCCATTATGGATTTTAGCCCGTTCAAAGGTGATTTCGATCGCAATTCCCAATCTTGCTTTTCCCACTAGTCTACCTAGGTACAAGCAAGGTTTTGGACCTGACCCCGAGCCAATACGGCTAGTCCCTTAGCATATGTCCCGTAAAACCCTGTAATAAGGCAAAAGCCTATCTATGAGCACAATTCTCGCACACTTGGTCAAATTCACCCATGCGGCTCCCATTCTGCTTTCCACAGGTACACCGAGGATAGCCGAGGGTAAGTTGGGAGTTGCTGCCCTCAAAATGACCGTTTTGGCCTTGAACCCCAAATTGGTGGAAACACCCTTATAACTTCATATGTTTCCTCCGTTTCGTGGACCATACTCCGAATTTCCCTTATTCCCCTGTTAGTTATCATTCTTAGGTGTGAAGGATGAAGGAAGATCTGTCCGAAGCTTTGAATTGCCAATGTTCGACGAAATTGCCCTTAAGGTGCATAAATGAACTATAGAACATGTTTTTAACCAACATTTAATAAAACTTGAGATAACTTGAGATTAAGGAAGGAAACATAAGACTTGAAGTAATAATTAGCCGCCAAGTTACATAGGATAGGATCCATCTAGACCCGTTACATCAAAATTCCCAAAATACCCCTACCCCATAATACTTACAAAACATTCGACGGTTAGCCTATACATAATTCTAAACTACCTATTCTAGTAGCCCTAAGAAATCTACTCCGCTTCCTCAGCGTCCAAAGCCAGATCTTCGTCCATAGCTGCCGGAGCAGGGCCTGAAGTCGGGACGCCACCCGTAGGGCCCCCTGAGCGTACCCAGCCTAGGTGAGCGTAGACCGCATCCAGGTCTTGACCCAGCTGGAGCATGTTGCGGTCGGTCTGTTTCATCAGCTGCTCAAGACGATCGGCCTTCGTCATTAGCTACTCAAGATGGCCCGTATGCACCTCCAACTGTTCGAGCCGGTCGAGACGTGACAGGCCCACGCTCAGAGTATCCAGCCGACTCATCAACAACTCCATCTGAGACTGTGAGAGGCCAGGCACCGGTGTAGGCTCCGCCGAGGCAGATGCAATAGCCGGGGGATCGGTGGAGGTAGACGAAGCCGAAGGTGAAGAGGGTACAACCCTTTTTCTTGCACGGCTGCCCTGAGGCACATCATAGGCTAGCTGATGGGCGTTGTTCAGTGAGATGTGCATTTTGGCTAAGCAGCCGGAATCCACCTTCCTAGTGACTTTAGGGGACCACTTCAATTCACCTGCAAGCAAGAAAAGGCACGCAAAGGCATAAGACCGCGCACTCATAAAAACAATTCATAATAAAAGCCAAAGGCAGAAAGGAAAAGGCAAATAATAGAGATACGTACCCTCAAGCAGAACCTGGAAGTACTGGAGGATCTCTGTGATTTTGATGCCACAGGGAAGTGCATTTCCTCAAATTTGCACTTGCCCCATGCGCTACATGACGTAGAGGGCCTAATTGATCTCGTGGTACTCGGCGAGGGCCCACATCACCAAGCAATCGTCGCGGGTCATTACCGCGTGATTCCCGTTTCGCGGAACGAGAGTGTGAGTAAGGAGGTAATGGTAAATCCTCTACTCCACGGGAAAGCCACTCACTTACGGCCTATTCTTGGCACTTTTGAGGCCTGAATGGCCAATGACGTCGAGGGCCATGTCCTCTCCAAATGGGATTCCAACTGAGTTGAAAGCCCACTCTGACAAGCCCGAGCCGAGGCCGTTCCCCGCAGCCGGAAGCTCCAGAACTGTCCCAAACTGCTCCAGGGATAACTCTATTGGAACCCCGCACACCTCCGATGTAAGCACGTTGTCCACGATTCGCATATTGCTATAAAAGACCCGGACGAGGTGCGGGTACACAGGGTGGTTGAAGCACAAAAACCCCAAGACATCGGTCGCGTCCAAGAAGGCCAAAATTTCCTCAGATACCTCCTTGAAAGTGGCACGGTCAAAGATCTTAGGTTCCATG